>BJKM01000023.1:1815000-2147500 GCA_015082035.1 Chaenogobius annularis | reverse complement strand
GTTTCTGTAATTTTGTACCAATAAATAAATAAATACATTTCAGCATTAACCATTTGATTTTTATTTGTAATCCATGTTTTCCACAGTAATTGTCCAATTTGCTCCTTTTAACACAACAACAAAATCACCACAACATAAAAACAGGTTGGTTTTGTCAGAGTCGTCATCACACCAATATTCTGGAACACAACCCAACACATCATAAACATTTTTACAGTTAATACAAAAATAAATGTAAAAAAACCAAACATTTACTCTGTGTGGGCTTGTTTGTGTCCCCTCCCTCACTAACATGGCCACCCTGTCCCTCCTGACTCCATTTTATGTCTGTGCTCTCCCACATAGTGCTGCGACTTCACTTCAGAAGTGACTAATACTTTAAAAGTGTGTGGTGCCGGGGGACAGACTGTCAGGCCGAATTATACGTTGGAAAGATCCTTCATCAAGGCCAAAGCTGTGAACTGCCTCAGCAGCTGCACATGAAAGGGAGGGCCATAAAACCTAGTGCAACCTGAACACGTGCTTAGTTACAAATGATCCTATGACGGTTGCATCTCAAAATCAGCTGGTATATTTCAGATTTTGCTTACAGGTCATTTCACTCAGAATGTAAATAAACCAACCCACAGTCACAAGCACACTCTGGATCATGTTCTCACACATGGAATAGAAATTCGTGATCAAAATGTTTTACCTCAAAACCCTATATTGTGAGATAATTTCCTAATTACCTTTCAGTTTACCCGTAAAGATTATCCAGCCCCACAGAAGTTCAAAGAAATAATACAACCAATATGCAGTGGCATGTCATGTGAACCTTCGCCCCAGTCTGGAGGTCCAGAGCGCTCTGGAGCAGGTTTTCATTAAAGGATGTCGCTGTGCACTGCTGCATTTCTGTTGACCCTGACTAGTGTCCCAGTTCCGGCCGCTGAAAAACATCCCATCCCAACATGGTACTGGCCAGGTCATGAGCGGTGCCTGGTTTCCTCCAGACTTGATGCTTGTTATTCAAGCCAAAGAGCTTAATCTATGTTTCATAAGATCAGAGAATTCTCATGGTCAGTCCTTCAGGTGCCTTTTTGCAAACTCCAGGCGGGCTGTCATGTGCCTTTTACTGAGGAGTGGCTTCCAGATTGTCATTCCTCTCTCCACAGAGATACACTGGAGCTCTGTCAGAATGACCATCGGGTTCTTGGTTACGTCCCTGACCAAGGCTCTTTTTGCTCAGTTTGGCCAGGCCCAGCTCTTGGAGGAGTCTTGAAGGTTCCAAACTGTTTCCATTTACGGGTGATGGGGGCCACTGTGCTCAGAGGCACCTTCAATGCTGCAGAAATGTTTCTGTCCCTGCCCCAGATATGTGCCTTAAAACAATCCTGTCTCGGAGAGGTCTACAGACAGTTCCTTGGACTTCATGGTTTGATTTGTGCTCTGACATCACTGTGCTGTGGGACCTAATACAGACAGGTGTGTGCATTTCCAAATCCTGTCCAATCAACTGAATTTACCACAGCTGGACTCCAATCAAGTTGTAGAAGCATCTCAAGGATCATCGCTGGAAAAACGAATTTTGAGTGTCATGGCAAACATTGTGAATACTTTACAAACAATTCAAACAACCTTGGTTCACGTTGTCATTATGGGGTATTGTAAAAAACTGTGGAAGCACTGTAAACACGAGCTGACAAATACTCTTAAAGTCAGATTGTCATTCTTCCTTAGAAATAAAAAGTGATTTCCTCTTAATTGTAGGAAACAGTTAATCTAGGCTACATTTCTCTCAGTGCTGTATTATGGTGATATTATATATATATGCATTCTACAGTCTTAAAATGGTTTTCTTGTTTCAATTTAAAAAAACATACAAAACACAGAACATGACACAGAGATCAAAAAAGCAAATCTTGGCAGCCATTTAGCAAAACAAAAATCATGGCATGTCCTGTTTTACGATAGTGTCCCACTTAGTCCAGGGTCTGTCAAAAATGGCCTGTTTCAAATTAAGTCTGACAGTATGAAATCAGAGGTTCAAAACAGGAGAAGTATACAACTCGCCACTGTCAAATATATTCTAAAGTAGAATGGCAATCATTGGATGCGACAACAGCACTGCATTTATGTTTGTGTATAAAGCCCTCATTGGTATTTTGCCTGATTATTTAACAAGTGCATTATGTTAAAAAACAGATCAAGTATTCATCAATTGAGATCTCAGGACAGATTTATGTCACAGTCTCACTGTTCTGAGAAAATCAGGGTAAAAGGCCTTTAGCAACTTTGCTCCCTGTCTGTGGAATAAAACACAGAGACTATTTACATTAGATAATCTCATGGCTTTTCATACATTCAAAGCACTTATTAAAGACTACTCACAATGCCACTGCTCTTACTTTGTTTAATTTTATTCCATATAGTGTGTTTTTTGTACATTTGTTTTATTGATAATGTTATTAACATTTTAGATTTATATTCTATTACTGTTTGTTTTTATTTGTTTTTGTATTCAACAAGATTCTCATGAAAAAATAAAAAATAATAATAACGATTCTGATACTTTACAGGGGACATAGTACGAAGTTAAATACATTTTCAGACAGTTAGAAGAATGTCGTCTCTCATGCGTCGTTCAGCTTGAGTTTCACGCATTCGAGTGCCGTCTCTCACGCTAAAACTGAAATATCTCACGCTGAAAAAATGATCAATCTAAATATTCATGTTGAAGATAGGCAAACTAATGTGAGGACACGGCTCTCGCATATACATGTGTTTTTGTTTACTTACAAATATCATTTATTTGTATAAAACTCATTCATCTCCTTTACCCCTGAATGCGTTTGCTCATTTTTGTGCGTTCGTATGCGTGCAGCTGTCTCCCGCTGTAGCTCTCCTCTCTGTCTCTCTTTCTTTCTCTTTCTTTCTCTCTCTGCAACTCCCCTCTATCTCTCCCCTCTATCTCTCCCCTCGTGCTACTTGAAAATAAAACCTGAACCATGGAAAGTGAACAGATCTTTTCGGGCCGTTTTTGACTGAAACATGTGATCTAATTAATGTCACGACCAAAGTACGTGTTGGTTTCCACGAAACGGGGGAACCATGTTCACATTTGCTGATCTGGGCTGAATTTCAGAAGTAAAAATGATGAAGTGGCAAGATGAAAAAAAGAGGGGGCAGGTGTAATGTATACCACACTCAGAGGGGCAAAGCCAGTAGGCTGCAAATATTTTAATGTTTAATCACTGTTGAGTCTTTCACACAGGGCCGCTGCAAGCCATTTGGGTGCCCTAAGCAGAAATGCCCCCAACCCACTTTGAATGTGTAAAAAGTCTGAAATACAACCTCAGTGTGACTCTTTCCGAAGTTATGTCTTTTTACGAATTTAATTTAGTAAATTTTGCATAAATCACGATCATAAGTGGTGAAGAAATATGCCCAGTTCTATTTAACTCGGACATCTGCGTGTTCAGAAACTGGAAGAGGAGTGAAAGTCAACAAGATCTACTCTATCAGTTACTAATACATACCAGCCATAGATGACCATAGGATTGACCAAGATTCATGAGTTTCAATTACGCATTCTTTTATTCTCCTAACAAAGTCATCTATACAGACGTCTGGACTTTTTCGGGTGTCTAACAATCGCTACTCCCGTTCTTCAATATCCGGAAGTAACGGGACAGCCACAGTTTGCCAGCATTATAGACACAGAAAATGAATATGCATGAGCACAAGGAAGTCCTTGTTGTAAAGCCGGTGATTGGCCCGTGCCCATCTGACCCCCTTCATGGTCTCCACCTTTTTCTCTTGTCTGCTCGTGTAACCTGAGACTGGTCAAACCTTGGGGGTCAGAGTGGAAAAAACACAGCACCACAGACCAAAGAGCAGCATAACATTGTATAATAGTGAATATATGATCAATTCATTGTACAATGGCGAATTATATGATCGATGCATAATATGTAGTTCTCTTCAGTGGGAAGAGTACAGCCCTACTTAAATTGTGGCTGATTTATAGCTCTCTGTTCAGGTGGGATCTCTCTGTCTGACATCAATATGTTTGCGAAATTGTACTGGAAAAATGTCATGCCATACTTAATGTCCAGGTACTGAATGTCAGCTGCTAAAATGAACATTGTGTTGTTAAGACAGAGGAAAAAGGACAACGATCTGTTCTACGAACTTAATCTATCAATGCCTTGCCCCATTTGCTGTTTTTGACTGGTTCTTACGTGGCAACATGCTTCATTGGATTTGAAAGGATCAAAGTCTGTCATTGTTCTGGGGTTGGAGGAAGACAACTTTGACAAGACAAACTGTTATATTTCTTTATTTCTTTATGATTGTTTACTGACAACCACAACTATTTTGCATCATCGAACTGATCCTTCTGCCCGTTTTCAGGCTGTGAGCTGGCGCCTGGCTGCCTGGAACATCAACTGTTTTCCAGCCTCGTTCCTCGATTGTTTTGAGACATGAGGGCTGCATCACAGACTTGGAAAGGGACACCGGCGCCAGGAGACAAAAATGACCTGCGTTGTTGTTAGTTTGTCTGTTTCATCTGTGTCGATAAATAGAATAATTCTATGCTTTTTTTTTTTTTCTCAAATTCACTGCAGAACCGACAAAAGCAATTTCATTTAAAAAAAAAAAAAAAGAAAAAAAGGGGGGGTCTTAGATTGAAAAATTAAAATAAATAAACAGGACAGGAAACTTAAAATCAAAATATAACAGGTGAAACAAAAGAAACAGAAAGGTTAAAAATTGAAGATATTATACAAAAATAATAGAAGTTTGTCTATTTCAAAAAGTGGATCCTTTCTTTACTTGTGCACGTACATCACAGTCCCTGACAAAGTTGTCTTTCCCCAACCCCAGAACAATGATAAAACACATCCTTATAAAGCCAATGAAGCATGTTGCCACGTAGTTACTAAGAGCCAGTCAAAACTAGCAAAAGGGGACAAGGCCTTGATAGAATAGGGTCATAACAGATTAGTTGTTCTTTATCTTAACAACACAATGTTCATCTCAGCACATTCTGTGATGACAACGGGCAGCGGACATTCAGTATCTTCAGCACAAAATATGTCTGTAGTTTTTCATCTTGTCTTCCCAAAGTGCCACTTGACAGGTGTAAAACAATAGACATTCCCTATGGGCTTTATCCCACCAAACTAAGTAATCATTTGGAAAACATAAAAACCTTTCACATGCACTTAAAAAAAATCATTCAGCAAAATACTGGCTATGTATACTGTGACCAAACCTTTAGGGCACTGTGCAGTATACATGTTGATACAAATGTGACTGGATTAGTTTCTGTAGTAGTACGATAGTTTAGTTTATATAGTTTATAAAGCATTAAATTTGAATTAGACAAGTTGATCCAAGACGTTGATTTTGTTTGTATGTTTTGGTTGTTTGTTCTGGTCTTTATTAAATCATCACTTCTAAACTTGTGTCTTGTTTGACAAATTTGACTAAAAGACTAACTACCAGAGTAATGGGCACTTCGCAGACCTTGGGTTACACCTGCACTCATTATCTGTGTTCTGTCTTTTCATCCATGTAAAACACTTTGGAGACTTTTAAACACAGATGTTCATGGTCTTTTTCTTTTCCTGCTGATTTTGCACCTGGTAATAGTCCCATTAAAACTTTTGGGAGAATGAAATTGGCCTGCCAGAACTATGGGAAATATTGTAATAACTGGAACCTGGTGATTAATTTAAACACTAGCAATTATTGTAATAGTGTGATTGCAAAGTTGGATTGCTATTGCGGCCCACTGCAGCTTTGATTCAGAACATTTTAGTTCATGCAGTCTGGAGGCTCTTTCATTCCTTTTTATTATTTGCTGGCTTAAAGCATTATGCTGGATGTGGGATGAGAATGATATGGAAATGACTGTCAGTGACGGCAATTTGGCCATTGAGGTACTAAGTAGGATGAGGACTATGAACTTCCCGTGAATATGGAAGATTTTCAGAGAGCAATAAGAGAGCACAAAAATAAGTAAAAAAAATACTATTTAAAAGCTATGTGTCACCGTTGAACAAGTGATCATGAGATAAGCATATTTTACATATACATCCACATAACAAGCAACAACCTTGAGTTCAATGCCCAGAAGACAGTGGAGATGATCGTGGACTTCAGGAAAGTCACAGCCCCCCCTCACCATGACAGACTCCCCCATCACCACCGTGGTGGACTCCTTCCGCTTCCTCTGCACCATCATCACCCAGAATCTCAAGTGGGAGCCCTCCATCAGCTCCCTCATCAAGAAGGCCCAGCAGAGGATGTACTTCTTGCGGCAGCTGAGGAAAGCCAAGCTGCCAGTGCAGATGATGGTGCAGTTTTACACAGCCATCATTGAGTCCATCCTCACCTCCTCCATAACCGTGTGGTACGCTGGAGCCACAGCCAGGGACAAACGGAGACTACAGAGCATTGTGCGTTCTGCTGAGAAGGTGATCGGCTGCAGACTTCCATCCCTGCAGGATCTGTACCCATTTTACTGTAAAAGCTGTGTACATAGTGCGCCTATTTTTCTTTTTATCCTATAGTAGATTTCAATTGTTTCTTTAACCCATGCCCTTTTGATTTCATATATGTTTTTTTATCATTGTTCATTGTTTTTATGTTGCACCGAAGTACCTATATTTGAGAATTATGTTCATTGGCAATGGCAATAAACCTTTTTCTGATTCTGATTCTTCTGATTCTGACATACACTGTTGTGCAATAAGTTTCTGCGATATTGAAAGATTTATTTCCACTTCTCCTTCTGACTTTTATGGATGGGCAAGCAGACTTGGGATGTTCAATATCTAGTGGATAACACAAAAGTGAAAAAAGAAAGTGCAATCATATATGCATGGCGGGGAGTTGAACCACAGCCTCACACATACAAGGAAAAGGCCTAACCTACTGAGCTTAACTTGCACACCAAACAAAACAGACAAACACAGACTTACAAGATAGATTTTAAGTCCGTTGAACGTGGCGCTGCTGTTGCTTCATTTCTCCTCTGAACATGCACAGTTGCAGGCAAAACCTGCAAACATCCAAGATTCCCACACAGGTTTATTCAGCGTGGCTTGAGGCTGTGTTATCCTCATGTGCAGACCTCTAAAAGAAGCTGCTGTCCGCTCTGGTTCTAAAAGCTCATGTTAGAGAGCGGAGCATGAACGGGCCTCTGAACACGGCCATAGACTGAGCCGCTGCTGCAAAATAAGAACAATGCTTCCAGCAGTAATGCCCAGCGGCCTGTAGCGGCCACTGAAAGACACTGTGAGTTCAGCCAAGCTTTAGCAGCAGAAGTGAGAGGAAAACGGGCTTTTCCGGATATATTTTAGAACAATTCATATATAGTTGTGACACACTGTGATTTTAGATTTTATTGACAATCACTAATTGCCTTGATTGCCCTGAGCGCATGCTACTGCCAAAGACTCTAACTGGGGTTCAGATCTGTAGTAGATTAATTTCCAATGATTTGACCCTTCTCAAATGTACTCACATAATTTCCATGACCTCGGGGTTTGTCTTTCCACATGGTTGTTTCAGAAATGAGAAGCCACTCACTGCATCAGTTGGGTATAATTACCGTGTGGCAGCTAAAAGATTGTCGCCCATGCAGCAGTTATCCTGCAGGAAGCTTGTCCCTATTGTGTTTGCTTTGTTGAATCAGTGGAGATGGGTCTAAATAAGTGTTTTCGAACAAGCAGCATCATTGGACAAGGACACATATTATACAACATTGTCATTTTGGTACTCAATAGGATGTTTAAAGGCCAATACCTATACAACTGATACATAATATTTGTCTTTTTAATATATGTACATTGAAAATCATGCTTAGGTTGCTTAAGCTTAGTTTATCTGGGTATTTACGTACATTGTCATTACATAGTGTTGTGCAGAGCCTAAGAGGAGTGGGCTGAAGCAATGTACTGTATGAGTAAGAAATGTAGATATTTATCTCATGTTCTGCAATGTATGAGATTATTGCTGATATGACATACAAGTCGAATCAATCACTCAGTCAATCAAAAGGACCAATAACAGCATAATCAGCTGTATTTGAGTCATTACTGGGTCTATTATGATGAAACAAACCTGAAAAAAGGAAGAAAAAAAAATAATGAATGAAAAAAAAAGATAATGAAATGTAACTTAATATAATATAAATTAAATGAATGAAAATAGATAAATAAATAAATAGATTAATTTAAATTACATTAAATTAAATTAAAATACAATTAAAATTAAAATTAAAATAATTTAATTTAATTTAATTTTTAAAAAATTAAAAGGCTCAAAGTTGCTGTAAACTCTGGAGTAAATGGACAGTGCAAACAGTTCAAACTACATTCTTTAACATTGTTCAACATCAGTCACGGGGTCTTGTACTAAACCCATTCAGATAGACAAGTAATCAAGTAAGTGGAATAGTAAAGTACATGTAAGGTCAACAAAAATAAGATCAATTTAAGTTACATAGCGAGAAACTTTGATGTGAAATGTGAGCTTTTATATCAGCTGTGCCAATTCCCTCAAAGCTGTATGTTCAGAATATCATGGTCTGTTGATTCTAGAACTTGATTCTTTTTTTAAGGCAATCCGATAGACCTGACTTCCCAACAGGGTCGATACGTTTCATCAGTTCGCCGCCTCGCATCATTCTTCTCCTCGTGTAGCTGGAGACTGCAAAAAAGGTTGGACAAGATGTTAGGAAAACATAATAAGACAAACTCAGAGATGCTTGAAGAATGGACTGGCCAATGACAAATGAAAAGAGACATTAAATAAGATGTGGAGTACCTGGACATATTTCGTTGAAAATTGTGCTGACTTGTGCCTGAATGGTGAACGGATTGTGTCTATTTATTGGAGAGTTGCTGTTATTAAAAGAAATATCCAAGCTGAAAATCTACAAATATTAAACCAGATTAGGCAATTGAATAACATTGTTGTGTTTGAGTAATTCCACCACTTAAACTATGCTAGAAATAATCATGTCCACCCTTTGTTTGTTTAAACTGAGAGAAAAGACATTGAACTTTTGGACAGTTCTTGTTTCAAGTGGATAGGCTCAGAAATTTTAGAAATATTAACCATAAACTAAGACAAAACATCATTCAATCAAACTTTTCACAGTAAATATAACAAATTCTGCCATATAACTCTGATCTTTTGTGATGACATGTGAACACAACCTGCACAAATGAAGATAACTTAACGTAGAAGATCAGTTGGCAGGGACAAGAGAGATTGGTAACAACAGTTCACTTTTCTTTTCTCCAGCCTTTGCAGTCTGTTAATGTTGTTGTTGTTATTGTTGCAAATAGCAATAGTATTAGTGATATTGGTCATTTGAATTATATCCAAATTACTGCTTATCAACCAGTCATGTTGAATGATGTAATTATTTAAAGTTTGGTTGGTTCATAGTTTTATAGCATAGCACTGCAGTAATAATTGTTTCCATGCAGTAATTTTGCCTATAAAAGTGTTGAGTCACATTGGGTAAAGACAGTATCTATTTCCACTGCACAAACAAAAAGGATTTTTTTTCAGAAAGGGTACCCGAAAGTAGTCTATCCAATCCCCCATCAGGGTTATTTTTACAGTCTGAACTGCTGTATGGTCGTATTGGTTTACAGGTGAGTGATTGGGGGTTGAAAAACGAGATTTAAGGTCACCACATAGACTGAGCAGTGAACCCCACCGGCAAAATCATTTCTGGATCTCTGGGGGCCGAATGGAGAGAATATAAAGTTCCAATTACAAATATAGAGAAGATAGTGAAGACACAAATCTATAGAGATCAGGATTGCTGTTACATTACATCGACTTTGCTTTTGTGGTTTTGACTTTGACTAAACTCTTAAGGGCTTTTCAGATGAGGCTATAGAAAGAGGCGGAAAAGATTTGATTCTTACGGAAGGGAAAAGTTTATTTTCAAAAAGTAATATCTTAAGAGAAATATCTACATTTATAGTGTAGTAGCAACATATTCCATTCCCTGTGCATAAAACATATTTTGACATGATATTTTTACTTAATTGCTTGAAGTCATTTCCAACGTAAAGACAATCAGGTGTGTATTCATTAGTGACTTGGTGTTTGTAGGAATAATATAAATTGTAAAAAGAATTTATATTTTTCTATTGTTTATGAATTGCTGATGATGTGTAGGTGTTTGTTTGTTGTTTAGCTGTATTTTAATTGGACATTTTATGAACTACACTGTTACTGGACTAAAACATTAATTTTAACTTGTAAATATTTCTGGTCTGTACAATATATTATATATTATGTCCCTATCAAATAAATAAAATGTGAAATTGCTATTAAGAACTGCTTGCCAAGCTTCAAAATCCTCCTGTATGAAGACAGCTCAGCCTGTAACATTTTCAGACAGTTTCTACCCCATATGGATATAGAGAATCAAACGTATAGGAAAACCATCACAGGACTAAGAAAGTGCACAGTCAAGCATTTTCCTGGCGTCAGATGTGATTTGCTTCCTATCATGACGAGACTAACGGTGATGTTGGTTTCCTGGGTTGTCAACTGTGTGAAAGCAGCGGCGAGTGGGTTTTGAGTGGATCTGACAAAGACTGCATTGTTCACAGTTACGGCAACACAAGGCTGCCCCAAAGCTGTTCAGTAATCATTGAGTTGATTCAGATTGTACCCTTGAGAGGATGATGATAATGAGAAAAAAACATTAAAGTGTATTTATTTATTTATTTATTTATTTATCCTTTATAACTCTTTGTACAACCATTAAAATTAGTTGTTGCTAGAATTTGCCTTAAGAGTATACTGACTGTACGTCTCACAGTTCTGATGTTTCAGTTCCGGTGAAAATATATTGCCAAAAATGACCCCAAATGCACAACAACAGATTCAAACACCTGTTACGAGGCAAATGACTCACCAAACCAAGTCCATATTCCATTCACCATGTGTTTATTTCCTTTTTTCATATGGTCAATTACATTTTCTCTCTCTCTAGTAAATGCTGCTCACACTTGTTGGATGTGGGATGCTCGTCCATTGTATTTTCGGCCCATAAACACCACTATACCTGCCTCTAAACTAAGCAGTGCCAAATTTGAAGACATCTCTGTCAGAGTTTGTACATTTCTACCGCTGATAAGTCTAAATTAACTCTGATTGAAGTTAAACTGTGAATTGCTGTGGTAATGCCTATGGCCATAGAATCTTCTCACCTTTGTTGCAATGCTGTCATGCATTGTCAATAAGTTTAACTGCTGATTGGGTCACCGTGCTTTTATATTCACACATTATAGTGCTTTCATATGAGCTTCGGTCAAATTTTTTCCAAATAATTGATTTTGTAATTATAACTACTAACAATTACAGCTACTACCATGTATTACTATTATCGCTCCTCCAACAGTAAAAGTAAAAACTGCTATTGACAATGATAATGATTGAAAATCCACCTCTCCCTTGCCCTTTGAGCTTTTGAGCTCGGCGACAGTGTTCACACATTTGTGCACTTTCACTGCAGCCCCTGATGCTCCGGTGGCTGCCGATTACACCGCCTCCATCCAAACAGAATACTAATCGAGCAAGTAAATGCTAACACGTTAGTCGCTGTGGAGTTCAGCACCCCTGCTAATTTGCTTTAGCACTGGAGTGGAACTGAGTTGAATAGGCCTCAAGTACAATGGCTCATATGGGGATCAAAATGGAATACGTAATGCATTACTAACAGGAAGGTAATGGGATACTTTTCTATTCATGTTCAACTTTTTGTTTAGTTTTAAAACAACCATCACGCACAATTATAATAATAATTAAGTACAGGGAAGAAGGTCAGCCAATAAGTCCATTCCAATAAGACATATTCCATATGAAACGTACAATGCTGTAGTGAGTAAACGTAGCAAGTGCAGTAATGGTGGTAGTAGTAGTTTTTTAGTATTAGTAGTAGCCATGCTGGTTAAATATTGCATCCCAAACAACTCTTTTACTCTTTCTTGGGAAATGTAATGTCTTGGAATTTTAAAAGGTGCACTATGTAACTTTTTTCATTGAGGATCGGACACCTGCTCGTCTCCATGGAGATTGTTTTCAGAATCAGAATCAGAAAGGGGTTTATTGCCATTGTCGGTGAACATAATTTCACAAATTAGAACTTGCTTTGGCATTAAGGTGCAACATACAACGATGAATGATAATAGTAGTAAAATATCAAAAAGGGCACGCACCAAATTTTATTTGCCATGAATGTTCCATGTTATGGCTTATCTACCTCCTCGGAGACGAACAGATGATGCCAGGTGATGCCACCAGGCCAAGTTATGGGTCAGGGGTCTCATTTATAAAACAGTAAGTGGAACGTGGGGATAAAACAAAACTTCACGTACATAGAAAAATATTCAGATTTATAAATCCCTCCATACGCACTCCTGCAGGTCATTTCCTCCTCACAAATCACACCTGGAGCAGAAATCTGTGCAGATGAGTCCGCCTCATGCTACGCCTCCGCCACACGGAAAACGCAAAGTGAGTTATGAATGAGTTTTAACATGAGCCGATAATGAATGGGTTTGATTGACACAAAAAGGGAGGGGCTCCAGGAGAGCTGCTGCAGCAGAGGACGCACACACGGAGAACTTTAGTGAAAACATGAACTCTGCTTCTCTGACAAACACATTTTCCTCTGATTAAACAGGGTAACGTAAAGCTCAAATGCTTTTGCCTGTATTTAACTGTGCTTAAGTGAAATTTGATTTCACCTGCACGATGTGGGCTGTACGTGCACACGGAAGTTTGAGCTTGTCAGGGACGAGGGGTGTGAAAGGGGAACAACCCTGCTGTGCCGCCGCAGTGCTGTGTTCGATGGGGACGTGTGATGTGTGTGTGTGTGTGTGTGGTCAGAGTGAGGGCGGTACTGGTCCATGCGTGTGCTGTAGGTTTGCCGTGAGCGCACATAAATCCAAAGCACGCGATCCACATTTTTTACTTTTTTAGGTTCAGGAGGCTGCTTCTTCTCCGGCAGCAGAACACAGACTGATTGAATGAGGTGCCTTATATCTGGTTTGCCAAACTGGATAAAACTACGGTGGCTAAACAGGGAAGACACAATTATCCTGAGTGTTTATAAGATTCTCCTAAACCCTCCAAACACAAACCAAAGCTCACAAACTATTTCAAAACCCAACTATATACGTATAACCCTAAAAAACACCATATAGATTTTTAAAATGTGTTCGTTGTCCCGCATTCACTCTCACAAACGCTCTTTTGCACACACCAGCATACGTGGACACTGGCGGCAAGTCTTGCCCGAGGACACAACAACAATATGCAGTAGCGCACCCTGTGACACCTGCCATTCTCGGCCGATTTTGGACGCTCAGGCTGAGTCGCGGTCCGAACATACCGGACGAGCCCTTTGATTCAGCACAGCTCGGCCGAGTTGACCCACTTTTTGACCCACTTTTTCAGCCAAACGGCGCTTGATTAAGCTCTGATGACGTCACTGGCTGGAAACGACACAAGCTCCGATACGCGCTTCACGATCCTCCCACCCGGAAACACTCGAAGCATGGATCGAAGCTTCATAGATTTTGTCCTTCACTACTTGTTTCAATGGGGACCTCTTTGCTACACCCCTCAACATTTAAAACAATCTTTAACAGATATTGCACCATGAACACTTTTTTGTTGTGGTTATAATTGGTAATATCTTCCTTCCAGCAAGACGAGCTGCTTCCAGCTAAAGTGCCACTTTGCCTTGGGATTAAAAATGGTAAAATGAAAGACCAATTAATAAATATATATTTTTAAATAATTATGTGCAATATATATATATATATTTTTTTAATGTGCACATTTTTTTAAAAAGTGCTTTATGCTATCCAAAGCGTTATGTGTACTTTAAAGTGCTCAAATAATGGCGCTTGCGTATGATTACACACACAAGCAGTAGTGAAGTGAATAATATGCTATTATTATGATACTTCTTTCTGAGCACAGCTCACATTCGGCCTCGTCTCTGAAAACTCCATACTCGAGTTGCAGAGTTTGAAGACAGGAGCACACAATCCCACGTCAAGTGTTTTATTTATTTTTTATAGATCCAAACCTAACATAGAATGTCTCTTTGGACCCCATTTTGTTTGTACGCACACTTTATAAATGACACTGCTCAGTAAGTAGTAAGAATTTATGTTTTTAAATGTAATTTTACATAAAATTGTGAAAAACCAAGGCTAAATGATCCAAAAACAGCCCCTCCAAGTACCACCAATCACTAATTCACACAATCCATTCTGTGGATAAAGTGTCTTGCCCAATGACACAAACAGTATGCTGGTAACTAAAACTTGCATGTTTCATGTGAAATTAAAAATAAATAAATAACAAAATGTTTAAAAAAGTGTTACCTTCTATTGTTATACTGTTTATTATAATATTAACAGCTTTTTCTATCACTGTTTTTTCCAAATCTTAAGTAATAGCAATATATGATTGACAATATAATGATTACAATAACTTTAATAAGTTTCCTATCCCTAAAATCCACCCTTCCCTTGACAGTTTAACTGCAGATGGGATATATAAAATATAAAAATATATGCATTTATTTTTGCTGGACATCACATAATTTGATCAACCCTGCCAAGCTGTGTGTTTAATACAGACTTCATTCAGTTCTTTAGCTGCGTCCGAAACTGCTGCAGTTTGAAATAATAAATAAATAATGATGTTATCAGTAAAAAATGTCCGAAGCCAAAGCCAAAATCTATAAGTATTTGGCTTCCGAATATTGCGTTTCATTAACATTTTGGTCTTTATTCCTTTGCACATTGCAAAGACTGTCTCCTTCATTTAGCTTATTTATGTTAGGAAGTGCAGTTGGCTTGGTGAGTGGACAAACTGCAACTATGGACTTTAGGTTGAGCAAAAACATGCTCAAAGCGAAATAAAGTTTCTTCTAGTACAATGTTTCTTCTACTTATTTATATAAACAAAATGTATTGCTTGAATCTTTTGTCGAGGGCATGGATAAAATACAAAGAGTTCAGATGGGCGCAACTGGCCCGATAAGCCAATCAGAGACACGCATGGTCCAACTGTAATGATTAGGAGGAAGAATAATAAAATCCCAAAGGACTGGAAAACACAATGAGCAAAGCACTCGACGCTATTAATCTGAGGTGAAAGAGGTTTAATTTTGTTTGAAATGATAGGAAAAAATGTAGCTCCTTTGTTTACCATGCATCTGGTAAAACAAAAGGTATAACTCATAACAGGTCTTTACAAATAAGGAGTTATCATAACCAATAAATTAAACAAAGCAATGACCATTAAAACCCTCTGACTGAAATCTTTATTCATGCTCATAAATCAGAGCTTTCAAGGTGTTTATGTTCATGTTTGGAGTGAATTTAGTTGGAAAAATGTATCAAATATGTCAAAGTGCTCACAATTCACAAAGAAATACTTGCTGCTGGAGAAACTGTGGTTTCCAGGTGGCTCACCATTACCATGTGTTTTTGGTCTTGTTGCTCATAGATATTGGACTGAGATTAACACAGCAAGACACAACTGCCATTGGCATGCCACTGGCTTCAGCACTATGTATTTGGACCTTGGATGACTCCAACTAAGCCAGAAATCAAAGACTGGACTGACATAATTATAGACATAAGACAAATGGAAATAATGACATTCAGACTTAGAAAGAAAAAATATACAAAACTTCTTCCGACGTGATCTGTTTATCATGCATTTCATCTCCAAATGTCTTAGTACTGCTCCCAGTGACACTTTATCTGGAGTAGTTATGTTTAGTTGTAATGAAAAAATAAAATAAAAAAGTGTGATTAAGAAAAATGTATTCCCGTCTTGGCAAAAATGTGGGGATTCGATATGTGTTCATAATCAAATGTATAGAAAAGTCCCAGAGAAGGGAATGAGAATGCATTTTGGGTGCGCTCTTTGATTGAACTGGAGTCTATTAATATATTGCCTGAATATGAATATGAGGTAATATGTCTTAGCTGTTCCACCAATCACAACTAATCATATAAAATAGTTGCATGACACTTTGAATGACCTTTCACAACCTGACAGAAAACCTCTTTTACACTTTCAAAGCTGTTAAAAAGGATTTCTCCGCCCGCCAATGTGCTGGTACAGTAGTTCCACAAGTTGAGGCATCAAACACCGCTATCTTGCTTATGGCTTACCTTGAGGGAACAAAACAGCACACAGAGGAGGTTTGTTATAAAAAGATCTGACTGTTGGGGAAAGAATGCCCTAAGAAATAAACTTTGTTACCATACTGAATGTGAACACAAAATATGGGTTACATAAAGGATACATTCTCATAAAGGTGCTTTTGCTCTTTTAAGACATTACAGTAGCATTAGGGTGTCACGGTAACCCTGTAGTGATTACAGATGGGAGTACAATTTCCTTCTTTTATAAGGTGAAAATTCTTGGAACAATTTCCATGATGTTTTTGTGACTTTTCCTGCCCCAGCTTCTCAGTGAGGAGCTTGTAGGTTCTATTTCCTCCCAATGCCCTGAAGACGTGCAGATGTCACTTAAAGATGCACTACGTACCTTTTTTGTGAAGGGTCTACCAGATGTTATGTACCAGAAATTGTCCTTCTGTGGTCTCTACGTCCAGACAAGCAATAGACGCCACCAGGCCAAGTTACAGGTCAGGTCTGTGGAGAGGCTACCCCAATCACAATAATTTATTTTAAGTAATTTTTAGCAAGAAAAATGCCTGAAATGGACTAAAGTCAAGACGCATAAGATTATTGCCATATTATGGAACAGTCTAGAAAAAATAAAAATAAGATAAAATAAAACACTAACAAAAACAGATGGTGTTGCTTTAATGATAGATAGTCCTCTGTGATTGGTCATTCAAATTGATGAAGTTTTGGAACAGGGTTAGATATGAATTGGTTCTGATTATAATCAGGGTTACGAAAACATTCATTAATTTATGTATTTTTATCGATTTATTTATACACGAATGGACCTTAATGGGAGAAGCTCTCTTACAGTACAGACTATTGAAAATAAATGTCAATAAAACCATCAGTAAAACATACAACGGGTAATCTTTAACAAGTGCCATAAATTCATAAAATAGATTATTACTACAATTTAAAAATACGTCAGTGTTTTATTCCATAGAAATGGGGCAAAGTAGCTAAAAGCCTTTTTTCCCCAACTCCGTGTTGCTATGGCGGAAATGTAAAATAAATATATCCTGAGATCCTAATCAATGAATTTCTGTGTTTTCCATAGTAATGGGATATTTTCAGTTTGAATTGTGAGATTAAAAACATAAATTAAACAATTTACTATTAGTGGGGCTGATAACAAAAGCAACCTAGGTTCGAGAGTGTCAGCTCCAGAGGACTTTTTTGGATCTATAGCGAGCAGCATATTTTATACTTCATACTGTGTAAAAGGGCCTAAGGGAAAATGCTTGATTTTCTGCTCTATTCTCGTGTAATGGAGTAACAGCAATAGATGGAGCAGCAGCATCAAATATATTTCCAGAATTAACAAAGTGCTAGTTAAAAGCATCACAATTTTCGTTGTCAGATTAATTGAATCTTTAATAATTTAATTGGTAAAGGGGGAGCAGAATTTTGTGATTGGTTTTAACAGTTTTCTAAAATTTTGGAGAATTGCCCCGGTGTTCACTGAAAGTATTGACGTAGTAAGATGCTTTGGCTTTACGAACAGTAAAAACAAACATTTACTGCTGCCAATCTGCTGGTGATTTGGTTGCCTTTTTAGGCTTCTGCCCGTGGCTTTGTCACGCTCTGGAGATACTATTGTGATGGACAGAACCAGGGATTATTCTTATTTTTGACCCTGACTCTTTAAAGCGGGGCATGTTTATCAGTAATATCAATGAATGTTTTAATGAAAAAGTCCAGCGCTGTGTTGGGCTCTAGAATACTAGTGTCACTAGTCACTATCGAACAGATTAGACAGAAATGCTTATTCAATAAAATGCTTATAGGACCTTTTAACAGTTATACTTGATTTGGATTTAATATTGTGTTCTGCACACACCTAATAGGACAGTGGTCACTAAAATAAAGTGGAAAGACACCACTACGTTGGTAGTTCTGAGGCTTGTTGCTTAAGATAATGTATGTGTTGCTTTAAGTGGGTCTTTAGGGTCAGGTCGGGTGGGAGCTGTAATGAGTTGTGTGTAACAATAGTTTTTTAGCCTGACAGACATTTTAGACAACAAATTAATATTCATGTCACCTAAACCAAGTCATTTAGAATGATCAAAACTGGAAATGAAGGCAAAGAAGTCCTCTAGCTCAACTACAGCTGCAGACATGGGATGATAAAAACCTACCACCAGTATTATTTTTACCCAAACCCACCTCAGGGGCTATAAATAAAGTGGGCTGAAGACGGGGGAGACTCTTCATAGACCAAGGGATTAAATCTATTTCTCCAGTAATTGGGGGTTGCTCCCTTGCACCACTGCGGGACCCAACCTCCGACTTTACAGGAGTGGAGCTTATCAGAGCTTTCGGGCTGGGTCCCTGCTGGAACTAGCGGCGATCCACCGAATTCCTGGCACCGGGAGCCGATGAAGAGGGCGGTCAGGACTCTGAGGCATTGGCAAAGTACTTAGCCATGTCGGTTAACTATGCACCGGCGGCGGCGTGGGTCCTACCCATGACTACATCCAAGTCATGATTTTAAATTTAAAATAATGTGGATGTCTGCTGTTCGAGCTTGACAACTTTGTCCTAGTCCTGCACAAGTTTCACAACTGGATGTGGAGGTGAGTGATGGCATGGCTCACCTGTAACCTTAGCTCGATGTTAGCAAATTCAGTTAAAAACTGAATAAAAACACCACTAATCTGTATGGAACCCAAAAAGTGTCTTTGAGAGCATAAAAAGTAGACGATTTGGGGGCTCGGGCTCTTTAGTAATCGAGACGCCGACATATGTGCAATTCAATTTCATGTTATGGTTTGATTAATTAAGTTCAGGATTTAGAAATAATGGTTAAGGTTATTTAATTTGTTAGCAGCAGTAACTATCTTTAAAAAAATCATTGGCTCCCTGTTATGTATCAGGTTCACTTGACCATTCGTACACCACATAGGCAGGCACTTGTGTATATAACTGACCTGATCAAACCTTATTGCTCGTTCAGGAGCCTCAGGTCTTCTTGGCAGAATCTACTGATGGTCCCATGAACTTGTTTTAAAACTCGAGGAGAGTTTAAAGCTGTCGCACCTTGACTTTGCAATGAACTCCCGCTCTTCCTGCGTTCCTTGGACTGTGGATGTCTTTAAAAAGCATCTGAAGACTCACTTTTTCAATCAAGCATTTTAGCCCTACTGGCCGAGCTTCTACTGTGACTGCATCTTGTATAATTTATTGTCTTTTTTTATGACTGTGTGAAGCATGTTGTGACTATATGGGCCATATTTTGCCCCCAGAGGTAGCGTTAACGTTAGCCTTTTCCAGGGGGCGGGGCCAGGGTGGTATTTTGCTATGTTGCCGACCTTACCGCTGGCATAAAGAGGCTGGAGGCTAGAGTGGGATGGTGCCAGTCCATATATGGTGATAGTATTTGAACCAATGACTGAGAACTGTGGTATTCAAAAGCACCACCTGTGTGGGAGATGTTTGTCATGGCCTCATATACAGGCAATGAAAGAAGTGAGCTATAAAATGGGTTGAGTTCCCAAAATTAAGAAAATAAATAAATGAAAATAAAATATTGAAATGCATTCTCGGAGTGTTGTTTCTTTATTTAATTCACCTTTATTTGTTTTGCACAGAGTATGTTCTCAAGATGGGCTTGTGCTAATTTAACCGGACCTGAGTTCTCGGTGGGATGCTACCGTCTGGAGGGCACAAGACGGAGCACACACTGTGGTCAGCTCAGTCTCATCTTATGCGCGGATTTTGTGTTGGGTTGTCAGCCTGTGCCAGTTTTACGCCGACTGGGACAAAGATTGTGGGTGAATGTGATGTGACAATGAGCATTTATTAAATTTTTTCCAAATAGACATTCCTCTCGAAGCTGAACACATGAGTCTGCAGGTCCAGTCTGGCCCAGATCGTGCAGTAACAGGTCCAACGCAGCGCAAAGAGCTTTTTCAGACTTCATAAGAAGCAATACGTTTTTTCGTTTACCTACAGGGCTACGAACAAAAAAAAGAACAAATTTCGTTTCGGCTCTGGCATTCATACTTCAACAGAAGCACCGCAGCTAGACCCCGCCCCCCGTGATTCCCAACAGCTGTTTCCATGCCGTTGCTATGGAGATTATTATCACAAACAGCTCAGTCGAGAGATTGTGGGGAGGAGTGTAGTAAGCTACATAAAGCTTCGTGTTTTATTACAATCAGTCACTTATTCCTAGAGAAATGAGCCAAACCATGAGGTGAATTCAGACACAGCAAAACGCAATGTTACAGGCGGAGCGAGAATGTACAAGACGCGGTCAGCATTTTATAATGAGAATTTCTTGTCCCGGCTCAACTCAACCTGTGCGTCAAAACACAACCGTGCATCACTAGAGTCCGCAGTGCTGAGCCGTGTGTGCGTGTCCCGTATCAGGCGAGCCAGAGGATGATTTTCCGTCATCTGCAAAGCTCTTTTCTCAAATATAAAACCCAGGTTAATATTGGTTCTTTATGCTTGAGACAAATATCTAAAACTCATAAACATCCTCAAGCTATTAATAACGCTAATTTTGAAGTTCATTAGTTTCGATTCTGGCCATTCACAGAATGCTCTAGACCACGCCCTCAAGTTGCTTTACACCTCATATTTTGGCATGATCACCCCTCTTGTTTAGAATTCCACACTCTGTGCTGTCATCAATGCGCCGACTGCAAGGTGTGACGCAATGAGCTCTGCTGCGCCCACGTTAACGCTACCTCCGGCACATACCGCCATATGTGTGTGAAAAGCACTATACAAATACAGTGACTTATTTCCTTTCTTCTATCTTAAATTACACCAGAAAATAAAACGTAAAAACTTCAAGACTATAACAGCGTTCATAGTAACAGAAGTTTAAACATTGCTGTACTAACCAGATCTACGACATCACTTCTATCCTTCTGGAGCTGACTATTTAGCACTAACAATGGTGAAACTTGCCTCTTACGTTTCATCTTCTTAATAATTGGGCTTGTATCATACGAGTTGATCGTATCATGACAAATATGTATTGTGTCTTTGTGTAATATTGATTAATGCATGCAAACTCTAAATGGGATTCCACATGCTGGACGGTCTTCTCCCACTGATTCTTCACACGTCAGATCCGACCATTCTAAAATCTAAAGATGGCAGCGGGTGGAATATAGTGTTATCTTCATCAACTAATATAGAAGTCCAGTTGTACTAATGAGGAGAATGTAATCTGCTTTCACGCTTAAAGGCCACGGACAATCTTGGTCACAGCATGAAGCCAAAACCACAGACATGCTATCATCCCAGGCACCTTTTGTTGTCACTCACACGGCGGCTTGCACAGGTGGGGACTGACATGGGCTCGATGTGCTAACCAGCTAAGCCTCAGAGAGCAAAGGAAGGTGTGGTGGAGATATACTGTAGGCGGTTTGTGTTTTGTTAGTGGGGTCAATTTGATCTCTGCTTGAGTGGAGACACAGCACAACTGCCATTGTGAGCTTGTTCCACTCCCACACATAAAAAGGTGGTGTGGAAAAGCAAACGGGTCCACAGATGATGGTTAAGAGCAACCAATTTGTAATGTTGAAGTTCATAGTATTATTAATCAAAACCAGATTTTGAATGTGCAAAACAAAATACAGAAAACAGCTCGTAAAACATTCAAAGTTACAAATTGATTCAGCTTTGGTTTGTTTTGCGCCAAGGCTCGGAGCATTTGTGAACATTTTGAACTCCGTAATTGTCTTGACTTCACTCGGTAGTGCGTCTCAGAGCTTATGCTGTTGCCTTTGACCCTCCCACCAAATTAAAAAGGAATAAACAAACTCCTTCATGCTACAAAACTTTCCAACAACTTTGCCAAATCTTACATCTTTGTTTGTAGTTCAACACAGGGTTCCCGATGAGAAGCAAACTGATAATTAGTTCATTTTGTTTCTGGCAATGGGATATTTAACTTGGCGTCTTCTCTCGTAGAGCTCCTGGACTTTTTCATACCGCATGGAGAGATCAATTCCATTCAACAATCTCTTCTCTCTTTTTAGTGAGAAAACTTTGAAGAACAACAATTAAAAGTAGGACTATGTTTATCATTCAGTTATGCAGTGAAAAAAAAGAATGTATGCAATATGTTAGCCACTCTATGCTAATGGTTACATCTGTCAGAGTGTCACCCCATTGATATAGCGGCTGCCACCAAGCCACATTTTATCGTCTGGGCATTGCAGCTGCTTTTGGGGGCAGCAATAAACCTCTGGGTTAACATCCTCCCATGCCCACATGCTCCTAAGCTTCTTAAATTTTCGCTCTGTTTGACATGTTTCCAGGCTGTAACAAAAAAAAAAAAGGGTGAGCATTGTTGTTACTGTTACTGGTTCTACTAAGTAGACGAGAAATTGAGAAGCAATATTTCTACCTTATTAAATGTCTTTGTAAGTCCCTGTGATGGTTAAATGTGTATTTTCAGGGTGTTTGAGGAGTCCGTCTTTGCCCCCTGCTGTCTCCGGGCGGAAAACCAGCCTTGCAACATGGCTGACATTGACCCAAATCAACTCTCCTGGGAAACCCTGGCACTTTTTTTGTATTTGGCAGTATTACATGTTGTTGTATGTGATCATATTGCCATACTTCAATAAAAAACAAAGAAAAATAAAAAAACTATGGAACTTTTCCCGGTGGACAGTCTGCCACCTGCTTGTCTCCACTGAGATTATCGCTTTGCCTGGAATAGCTCAAATTAAGGCATTAACCTTAACTATATCCATGGAGACAGACAAGATTTAGACTTTGATTTGGAATATTTTAAAGCAAAAATACAATTGTATACAACTGTGTTGTTAAATCTGTAAATTAGAGAAGTGCTTGATGTGGTTTAAATGTCTCAGCTGTAGTAATAGTAGTATTAATTAGTAAAACATGTTTAATCTAGAAATTGCATTCAAATGAGATGTTTTGTGCTACAAATTGAACAAACAAAAAATTGTGGAGGAACTGCACCTGTATGCTAAGTACTGTAAGTTTGTAATAGTAGGACAATTGGAAGTTATTGAAGAATATTGTATGTGTAGCAAATTAAATTACAGGTTATTTTTCTTACAGTAGCATTCACCAACTTTTCAAGTCTCGTTTTTTCGTACGGTACGGTAAAGTGCCCCCCTCGAGGCATACACTTCTTCTCTTTGCAGCTTTCATCGCTCACGGCAACCAGTGTTCTCTATGACTGAATAAGGTCCTAGATCCTTAGATTCTCAATTCATAATTAAAATGCTCCTCTAGCGTTTCCCCAAAATGGCAAAAGTGCTATCGATGGCATTTTGATTTCCTTACGGGCCGCGGTTCCATCGACTACACCTAGAGGGGGTAATACATGAATCTAGCATCCTTATTCAGGCTATATGTCCTTTACAAGTCTCTATCAAGAATTAGTTGAGGACAAGGTGAAGCAAAGGGGATTCTCATGCATGGAGACTACCCTGTAATGAATTTTTGAATCAAATGTCAGCGTGTCCAAGGATAACCCTGTGCAGACTAACCATTTCGTAGATTAGAGAGATAGAGACCTTAAAAGGATCTGTCAAAAACAATTAATCACAGGGCGAGTAAGCAAGAGAAAATTGGGAAGCGGTCTTATAATTAAATGCTACATGAGTGAATGGGTAAGTGCAATGCAATACCCTGCAACAAATAGAACAAGGAAAGGGACGTGATGTTTTAAATTGCATGTGATAAAGTGTGTGTAAAGAGTGGGTGTTAGTGGAGTGGCTGGGTGCTCTTGTTTCTAAGCCAAGAGGCAGTGGGGTCATTGTTTTTGTTATATTTCTTGCACTTTTAGAAGCTTTCATTTAAAATGGTTCTTATGTTGAGGCTAAAATACAAGTATGAAACTAAATCTGTGTGTACAAGCAGCCACTAATTAGAGGTTAAATCATATTGTTTCTTGATGAGCCAAAAATGTAAACCACATTATTTCTAATAATGCATTGTATTTGTATTTTATTTATTTGTAAAGGGACAACACATTCATGAACATTATACATGTAAATATGTAAAGGTTATAGCCAACGTGGCTCATTTCCATCTTCAGTCCTTTGACAAAACAACAGTATTCACCTTATTCCAGAAGTCCATCATTCCACGTAATCCTTCTTCCGGTTGTAGTATAAGTTAACATAGGGCTGTTGACCTCAAGAGAAAATAAGTTCTACACAGACAAAAAAGCTGTTTTCGGGTCGCCCAGGGAATCGGTGCCTGGTTCACTTTTTGGTCACATGAACATTGGTTATTTTACACAAATCAATCTACTTTATAGCATATTTTAGCTTTTTCTACATTTAAAACAATGGTGTTCCTGCTCAACCGGAAGCGCCATTACAACGGAAGTGCTGATCCAGACAAATAGAGGTAAAAGGTCACACAAAGGTCACACATCAGCACATTCATTGGATTATAATAGCACATTTCAAGACACCCAAAGTGCTATACATTGCATAATTCAATAATTCCACAAAACTAAACTATTATTGTAGGCGTGGCTGCCCTCGGTCCGACTGACAGAATTGAAGCAGCCAATCTGCGACATGGGCTCTTTGGGCCACTCGCTCAATTACTCACTCCAGATTCATATTCATATATATGCAATGTTGTTGAAGTGCCTTGCCTAAGGACACATCAACAGTTTGCCCTTGAGCCGCTGCTGTCGCACTGTGCTTGGCACCTGGTGTATCAGTAGCCTCTCTTCCAAGTCCTAACCAGGCCCTGTCTAGTTTAGCTTGTGAGATCAGATGAGATCAAGCTTTTATCACAAACAACGTTAAAAAAGGTAGCATTAAAATTATTATACTAAATAATTTAACCGTATAATATTCAAGGAGTTGTCTCTGATTAGACCTTCTAACTTGAATCACTCACAGTTCACTTTTTATTTATGCTATTCACATGTCATTATGACCTTTGACAAGCTAATAATTTGCATTGTCACCTAAATGTCAGCAATTAGCAACATTTGTCCCGAGTGATTATGTGTTAGACATAGGTAATGTGTGATGGCCGAACAGTCGATCCACTCCCATACATGTAATACGTCTAATAGAACTATCACATGTCCAAACCTATGCATTTCTCATTGCTGAGGATGCTGGGTAATGGGCTATTTTTGAGAGCAACTATTTCCCCAGAGATCAAAACTAAATTGTTGATCAATAAAATGCTGTTCTACTTGTTGGAGTGCTTTATTGCTGCTGTTGTTCCAGACCCTGGTTCTGCTGAGCATGCTGTTTTTGGCCCGCGATCAAGTTTCCGCCCTTGGTAGATACATTTACTGCCCACTGGTTCTCAATTGCCCCATGAATTGTCAAAACATTAGTGGGCAGACCATGACTATGTGCCAGTACACAGACGAAAGATCAGGAAATATATTGTCGGAAAATGCTGAGCTGTTTATTATTATCACATCACGCTGATGTTTACAATCTTGTCTGATAAATTGCTGTACCTCCCGTGTTTTGTAAATACATATATTTTAAACTCTTTTCTGACCATTTTGGTGCTCTAATCTAATTGTTTCTTGATTAAGTGATTAGCACCAGAATTGGCAAAAATGCTTACAAGCTCATAAACATTTCTTAAATCTAACATTATTCTGGGGAACTTGCCACATTTTTTCTATATCATTTTAGTTTTATTAATCAACTACCATAAATTAAAAAATAACATTAGCAAATGGAATTATATTTATTGTTTTGCAATTAAAAAAATTACTGGCTAAAGTTTTGGTTTATGAAATACTGAATATGGAAGCTTCTCAACTAGTGCTACGTTTGTCAAGGCATCCAATATATGTATAGGGACACATGTTATGATCCAGATTTCAACGACACTTCACAACACCATAAAGTAAATAAGTTACTTTCTCGAGGCACCAACTAAGTTATGTAATACATTGCATTTTTTTAAGTATAACTAATTAGTTTTTCAAAGTAACTTCCCCAACATCGTTTGCCACTAATCTCAATTTACTGCACAACTTCTCAATCACTCTTTATTTGACTCTTGACAACTGCAGCCCATTGCCATTGAGAAGACAGATGATGATTGGACGATATGTCTGGTGCTGTGTGTGCAAGTCTAATTATTTTAGTGCAATGGTGGGAAGCTATTGTAGCTATTTTACATGATGAACATTGACTGTTATTGCTTCGGCACAGTTGGGATTGGAGATAAAATGAGATTTGTTGTGCGTAGTGTGCAGTGCTTTGTGGGTAATTCCCAAAATGAAATTATTTAGAGAAATCCTGGGTTAAATATATAGTGGAGATTAGACATGGCAGCAATGATGTTTCCACGAGCTTTGCTTTGCTGATTCTTGTGATTTATTTTTAATGAAGCCATCAAATACAGATCACTAGTGCATTTATTCAAGGGGTAGGTGCATTTTCAAATCTCTTACATTTGTAAAAACAAAAATAGTGTAATGAGGGATCATCAGGACTCGTTTAGTAGTAGTATTTCTAAATTTAACCAAACAGTAATTGGGCTCATGGACTATAAACTATTTATATCATCCTAAAATACAAGGATTTTTCTCACTAGATGCATATTCCCAACACAGTATTCTCTTCATACATCTGCTCTACACCATTTGTGTCGTTGTAGTAAATGCTTCAGTTAGACTCATATGCTAATGCATCAATATGGAGCAATGAACTCATAACCAATGCCTACGCAGTTTCTGTGCTATATGAATATGTTATTGAAAATGCAGTTCCACATCTGATTTCTTGCCCCCCACCACGCAATTCACACGTCACAATAGACTGAGCACATCTTGCTGCATGTTCACTATCATGGGAAGACCAGAAGCCAGTTGAATTACCTCCATTTCACAAATGGCACGGAAAACGGAGGGGGAAAAATGACACATCGCAAGTTATTTCAAATATAATGTGAAGTAGCTTTTTGCAAAGATTGAAAAGAAGCAAGAAAATCAGTCTGGATTCTTTAAAACTTTGTGAAAGCTGTGGCCAAGACAAGGGAACACTAATTGCATGCTCTTATCTGCAGCTTTAGGGGAAAAAAAAAAAATTAAAATACTGTTATTAGCAAGAAAATATTCTACTGTATTTGTTGGAGTATGTTTTAAAGGCGATTGTGAAGTCCATACAAAAACATAGCACTCGTTTTATTTTCGTCTTTTCAAGATTCTTTTTAAAAGATGTACACTGGAAAATGTACTTAAATATTGCATTAGCCCAGATGCAATGAATAAATTGAGCCTAAAACAATATGAGAAGTAATTTGTGGAATCATTACAATAAGATGGCCCTGTAAAACCTTTTTGGAGCAAAGCTATCCAATGGTTCAGTGTGAATCAGTCCAGAATACACAAAACAGTATAAAGTGTTGCTTCACAAGTAAGCTGCAGCTATAATTTCATCTGGCCAGCAAAGACTGCACATGCTTTTCTAGTCTGCGACCGGATCTTATGTTCTTGAGGTCCAATGAGCAGGATTGGCAGGGAGAATACCTAATCAGAGAATGGTCCAAACATGGCGGCTCACAAGGAAGAAAAGAACTCTGCCAAATCAACAGGCAAAGCGCTAAACACTTCTAATCCGAGGTATACAGGACGTTTGAAATAAACTATGAATGATAATAGTAGTCTGCAGAAAATATACATCACATTGAAGAGATGTACACAACAAATGAACTAATGCAAATTTCTCACCAAAAGCCAGGGAGAAAAAATATGTGTGCTTGATCCTAGACACTCCTGCATTCACACACAAAGTATGATGGTCTGATTTGCTCAGCTAACTAAACTACAGTTTGTTTGTTTGTTTGTTTGTTTGTTTGTTTGTTTGTTATTTAATCATATTACAAAAAGCACAAATTACATAAAAACAGACACAGATTGGAAATGGGGCTGAAGTATTTGAAAACCCTACGTCCATGTCACATTCGTTTTTCTTTGCCATTTTAAAACCACCCAAACCAAGTGGCTGTGCCAGTCCATTTCATCTGCTTACTGTACTTGGCATTCTCCCCCGTGCTCTGCCGCCACCTGCAGTGTTTCTCTATCCCATTAAAGCCTTTACAATGCCAACGGACACACTCTTAGCTGCATCATCTTCAAAAACAGCCGCACAACAATGGCTAGGTCAACTTTAAGGTGACGCTACTAAGCAATAGGATGGAATTATGCTCTTCACGAGTCCATTTTCCGTCTGCTTGGGTTTGTGTCTCTGCATAGAAAACACAATTGTCATAAATAGACCAATTTAACTGCATGTACTTTTGTGAATGAGTGAACTCAATAGATTCCAATGTCCAAAGGGAAATATTTTGACAATATCTAATTTGTACATTTTAAGTGATTAGTATCAGCTATAAAGATTAAGGTAGCGAATAGGCCTGGATATCTAAGAATAATTATATCAGACTTTTTTTGAGGTGACGTTGCATCCCAGCAACAGTATGTGGAACATTCCAGAGGATAATTCAGGCCATTCTTATCTCCTCGCCATTCACAAAGAAACACCAGGGCCTTAAGGGAGCGATTGTTAGCAGCCAAAGAACTTTAAATCTTTATTTTTTTTAATTTAAATTTAACACATTAAATCATTATGTTGGTTTGCACACACACACAGACACACACACACATGTCACGCACATGCAAGCACATAAGATCACACGCCTCAGCCTCTCCGGTAAAGGTTTATTCAGGTTACTGGAGAGGAGTGTTTGACCGATAGTCTGACCTCAGATCCAGCAGGAGCAGTGTGGTATTTGTCCAAGTCATGGAACATTGGACCAGCTCTATACACGCCTTTAGTTGCTCGAGGGTTTATGGGAGTTTGCCCAAAGAAGGGGTTCGACCGTGTCCCTCGTATTGTCCTGTGGGGAGGGCTCTGGGACTATGAGATCCCTTTGCTCCCTTTGCCGTCCGGTCCTGTATGACCAGAGCAGGAGATGTGTTCACATTGCTGTTCAGCCAAGGTGGCTCAGGCATCTGTTTCAGATGCTTTCTGGCTGCTTCTTTGTCCCACTGGAAGGAGGCCCCAGAAAAGAAACGCCTGGAGCTAGAGGTGTGTGGAAAGGAAAGTCACTCATGAATAAAGTAATAAAGTAAAGTAATAAAAAAAAATAGCCTAATTGAAGTAAAGTTTGCAATATCAATGTTTTTGGCTACATTTAATGCCACTCTATTAAGGACAATATTAAAATATCACTGAATTATATATTCCCTGTACTTTGTGTTGCTGTGCGAAGGTGTGACTGATTGTATTGTTATCATTGTCATTGTCATTGAATTGCTACTCAATCTAATTTACAACTGCTCTACCTTGTTTAATCCAGTCTGATTGATCTGAGTTTTGTAAATAGTGCATATAGGCTAGTTAATATATTCAAAGCTCTTGTTAACAATTTGAAAGCAAAAGCACTAAGAAATAGTAAATAAATATTCAGCAGACAGTCGTCAAAATATTTTATGCTCTCATGGTAAACTTTTTTTCCCCCAGTGGAAAATCTCTAAAAACATTTTGCAGCAGCCTCCAAGATGCACAACTTGTGAAAACAAAATTCTCATTTTTCATTCCTGAATTCTATTAAAAAGCAACAGCATAAAAAACTGCTGGGACTGACGTGTCTGTGTGGCAAACTGTGGCAGGGTGTTTGGTGGTGGAGAATTTTCTGCTCGGCGTGTCTCCAAATACATATTTATAGCTACCTGCAACTTGTCTAAAGTACTCCTCCTAAACTATGATCTCTCTGAATACAAATACAAGCTTTAATACTCCAGAAAGATTTGAGCTGCTTTGAATTCAGCGCACCATGTGCTGTATTCCTTCTGAAAAGATGAATGCAATTTAATTGGCATTCTTAATAAGTAAAATCTTGTTAATCAGTTATATTAAAGCACAATGCAAAATAAGGCTCTATTCCTGATAGACTTTGGTCTGACTTTGACTTGCTATATGCGCTGTATGTGTCCAAAGAGGAAGGACAAATATGATTCATAATATATACAGTATTGTTTAACAACATGGTGATGTTCACTTTTCAGCACCATGGACAGTACAACATGACTCTTTGTTACTAATGGCCCTCACTGTCTTATGATGTAAACTGCAGCTTAGTCTGGATATTTGTTTCAAAATCAAAACCATAGCTGAGTTGGTGCATGTGCTGAGATATGTTGTGGGTTAAGTTGAGAGTCATTTTTCAGATGTTAATCCTTTTGTATATATAAATACATAAATAAATGAAAGCCAATGCAGGGCCAGGTGGTAAGTATTGGTTAACAACCATGACATGTTTGAAACAAAACACTCATCAAGAGGACATTTTAACTTATTTTATACTTGAGTGAACTTACTGCTGAAAAACAGAAAACACTTGAAGGATTTACAAATTCAAATAAAGATTAAATAGATATCTATAAAGATTTCTGGAAAAAAAAAAAAAATGTTGTTAAAGCACCAGTACATAACTTTCTAGTCAAGAATAGAAATAAAAGCATTTTTCTTTTTCACAACTGGAAGACGTAGAGAAACAAGCATCCGTACTGTAAACAGGCTTGCATCTGCACAAACCTGACTTGTGCTTGGCCTGGAAGAGCCTAAACCTGCTTGTTTCCATGGAAATGTTGTTCATTTAGCTATACCATTCCACAGGATGGCAAAAAAAAAAAGTCTATTTCCATGGAGAAAGTAAGGTTTGAGCTATTTCCATGGAATTATGCAGGTGAAATTCCACCTCCAGAAAGTTACATTATTTTAAGTACATTACTGATCAAATAAAGATTTGTCAGTGTGTAAACCTGTGATATAATAAATTCCATGTATAGACTTTGAATGCATTTTGAATTGAGCTCTAATACATTGTCTTTAAGCTTCTGTAAGCCCCGCCGTGAATGTGCTTTACATCATTCAACATCGCAAATCCATCTCAAACAAACTGATGCGCGTAATCCTCCAATTTCTTTGTACACTTAACAATAGCCTTTGCACACTTAACAATAGTCTGACATTGACCGAATATCTTTGTCAAAATAAGCATGCAAAATAATCACAAAGACCTTCCCAGCCATGTATTTCAAATCCTATCTTTGTATAACCTTGTAATATAGACGCACAAAGTGGAACCGTGCCCCGGAATAACCTCTTTATCTTGTGATGCCTTCAAGTGCTATCAAAGTCACTTGCTACATTAACTTCATTTGAGCACTTGTTTTTTTTCCCCACAATTCCTACCATGTTGAGTTTTCAAATACCGGTAGCTTTTTCTACGCAGATGACATTTGATCCAAGATATTCTAATGAGATCCCTGTCACTTTTGCAAATGCTGTCTGCTGAATACCAACTGTGTTAACTTGTGCACCCAAAAATTCATCATCTCTGCAAACTGTTTTCCTTTCATTGTTTTATAATTGATATCTGTGGTGATTGTATGAATGCCAGAGACTAAATTAGCACAGCTCGGTTTTAATGCCAACGTTCTTGATTATGTGTGAATTTGCAACGCTTCGAAGTCTTTTTTGGAAGAAGTACTACAGTTTTGTTACATATATGATGCAATGGCATACAGGCTGAACCCCAAAGCAAGATTACCATTAACCATTTTAGAACTATTAAACTCACCAAAGGCTTAGAATTCGATGAAGAATGTCACTGAAATTTGGTGAACATAAGTGAAGGAATTGAGTTCAAAAGTGTGTTGTCGCTTGAAGCAGGGACTTGAACTCACAATCCTTAGTAAATTTACAAAAATAGAGATACCTGAAACCTTATGTGAAGTAATTTTAACAGACAAGACAGCTGAGTGTGAAACGGGATGAGAGAGAAGGGAGGACACGCAGAAGGGAGGACAGAAAGGATTCAAACCCGCACCACTGTGGGCAGGACACTTTCGTGCTTTTCCACCACTGGATATGACCATCGTATTCTCAACTGAATGTTTTTCACACAAATGATAAAAGTAGACAAACAGTCTAGTATTTCTCTATTGTTTCATTCTGAGAGATCCCGCAGTTTTACACGCGTCACAGACTTTGGTAACTAACAAAACCATTTGGTTGGTTGAGCATGGTTGTTAATATGCTCCAAAAGGATTTATGAGCTTTTGTGTTTGCTAATTACAAACACACAGACCAGACAAACCATTCTAAAAGTACTTGGCAAACTGATTAGTGCAGGGGTACAGGGAAAAGGGGTACTTTGTTTCAGATGTTAAAAGAATAAAACATGTTCCTTGAAGTACATTTTTACATTTTGTTTCAGAATATTATACATATAAATAAAATAGACAATGTAATAATCAACAGTACGGTTAGTTGTCCCTCGCTATAACGCGCTTCACCTTTCGCGGCCTCGCTGTGTTTTTTTTTACAGTGCATTGTTTTCTGCGTCCTGATATATATATATATTTAATATAGAGATTTGCACACCATGATTTTATGTTTACTAATTTTAAACAGATTTGAAGGGAAAAGCTCCAAAAATCAGTTACAGTTCTATCAAAAATGCTGCCATCTAATCAAGGAACAGGAAAGCACCAAAGCTTTCAATAATCTGTGATTGCACCAATGCTTTTGATTCAGAGATTAAATGCTGGAAAGATTCATCAGGAAAGTTTCAACAATCCAAGATATTGACGTGAACTATAATTCACCTGTACAACAAACTGAAAAACATGGAAGTCTCCCAACTCCCTCTAATTATATAGGTCAACATCGATGCTACAATATGATCATATGCATCAAAGGGCGAACTCCATGTGTGAAAGTGAATTACCACTTCAAAAAAGATTAAATACATGCAATTCACCTATGGGCAACTATGCTGTAGTGATGAAGCAGCCAATATAGTCTTTTTAAGTGTGGCTAATAGGCTGACATGAAGTGTGCCTGGAAGGGGCTGTGGATTGAGGTCGAAGGAAACAGAAACGAGGCTTGTGCTGCAAACACTTGGGTGGGCAGGGATCAGGTTTAAACCTGGTTGAGTCCTTGCACCTGGTTTGGCCCGTGAAGTCCTCGTTTCACACTTAAATTGAGCCCATTTTCGTCCTGAAGCAGACTTGATTTTCTGTGAAGTTTGTCATTTTACTTCCTGGTTGGGAGGGAATAGATTGTGTTCACGTTCTAGAATTTGATGATTCCACAAACGCAGATGGTGGACAAGAGCCACTTTTTCCCATTGATTGCACTGGACTTTCTAAAAGGAAATTCACAAACATTGAACCTGATGATTTCTCTAAGTGACTAGACTAAAGAACTTATTGTACAACTACAAACATCTGTATTTTAACACTATTCATTTTAGCTGCCCTTCAACTGTATTAAATATTATCAGCTGATGTCATGTGAAGCAAACTAAAACATATATAATGTAAATAAATCACATATAGGACTAAATAAATACATGCATCTAAATTGAGACACACACACACACACACACACACACACAGACGTATATAATTTTAAAGCAGCTACAACAAAGTGTAGATGGCATACAGTTCTTGTACTGGCAGAGCAGGCATTAGGCTTTTAAGCAAACCAGGTATTTAGTGATTGTTTCTGTTGCTGAAGAGGACGGTGAAGGAGGAAGAGGGGGTCTCTATTGATATACCCCATGCAGTGCCAACACCTGACTAATTTTTGCACAACCATTGAAACGACTTGCTCCCCACAGAGAGGAGCAGGTCAATGCAAATGAGACTTTTATAGAGATGTGAGAAGCCAAATCAGGAGTGCACCGGCCTACGCAGTGTGGCACTTAAATTATACAGCACTGTAGAGGTAAGCGTGGAATAAGTCATGAAATAAAAATGAAATATGCAACAAAAGCCAATACTATGAAAATGTCTTAATTTTGTCATTATTATGCACTATATAAATTAATAAATAATAATGATATGTGGCCAAAATTGTGACTTGAACCATTTATTGACACATGAATATTGTGGTTTTTTCGGTTTTTTTAATGCATTGGCTTGATACTTTGATTAATCAACTACTTAATTATTGGATTTAGATAGCGAAGTTCATGCCTCTCAAAGCGCTTCACAGTGCATTATTCATTCACTCCACATTCGGTAAGTTACTACTGTCGCCACAGCAACCCAGACTGGGACAGACTGACGGAAACATGGCTGCCAATCTGCACCACCCGACCACCACCATCATTTACTCACACACCACATTTATACAAGGCAATGGGAGTTTCCTGGAATGTTCCAAAGCATGGAATCCAACTTAACCATCTCTGTTTATGGAGAGGTTCAACCAGGTCAAGTTGCAAGTCAGGTCTGTGGAAAGGCAAGCCCACTCACAGTGGGAATGCAGGTTTTTCAAGGTAACTGAGACATTGCAAGATAGATGTGTATTATGCTGTAGAACATTTTATGAACAGAAATAACAGGAGACCCTCCACCTGAAAAGTTACATTTGGTTTAATTGTGATGTGTCGTGTCCTTGAGCAAGACACTCATATTGCATGACATACGAAGGGCATGGAGCGTAAAATTGCTCCTAATCACTATGCAATGTTTCATTTTCACATTTCACATTTATTACACTGACAATTGATATTAATAGCAGCCTGGCATTATTAATAGTTCTTTGACAGCTTTTCAAAAAACACTGTCTTTTCAAAAACTCCTTCAATTGTACTCCCTTGATTTACGATGCCATATGTTGTTTCTGCATATTGTAGTTTGGGTTCTTTTGACCTAAAATCCACGGAGCATTACGCTTTTATGAAACCTATTGCTTTGTGAGTCAGCAGATGTGCCAAGACCGAACTGAAATTGGCCCCTAATAATGATTCTGTCGTAATTTGACTGAATGATGGATAGTGGTGTAGTCGTCTAAAAATACAGCGCTACGTTTGGGCCTGTGTATGGTAACTGCCCCCTCAAAGACTTTGCATGATTGCATCTCAGTGTAACAGCAGGACACTGGCAAGGTTGCAAATTTACCAAATAGGATGAACAAAACTGTACACGACTTTGTAGATTGACTTTGATTTGCAATTGAAAAATTACAACTTTTTTTTTATGTAAGGAGAGGAAAAGCATGTTTATTTGCATGGTGTCAGGTGACATAGCTTTGTATACTGTAGGTCTATCGTATTTATGGAGATGATGACAAAATATGCCGATTTTGTTGACTGTATGTATTTTATAGCAGGTTTTAAAGGGTCTCATCACTAATATAAATCAGGTTCAACATGTGTGGGTTTTAAAAGTTACAAATAGTGAAACCTGCTCCGCAAAACATCTATGTACGGTACCTTGTGTATAGATAAGATAAGATCACCTTTTATTTGTCCCACAATGGGCAAATTACAGTGTTGCAACAAAGGGTACAGAAGCAGATTATGCACAGTATAATAATAAAAACAGATAACTTAGAAAAAGAAAACTCTTATAAAAACATATAGCTCTAACATTTTCTTAACATTTACATGTCTTCCTTCTTTAAAGGTGCACCATGCAACTTTCCTGGTGAAGGGTCGGCCACTTGCTTGCTTCCATGAAGATATTGCTTTGACCAAAATGTTCCATAGTTTGGCGTTAAACTTGCATTTATTCAGTTACCTTACAGTTGCTTTTATCCATCTAAAATCTTGGTGAAAACATGCATTCTTATCGTGAGCAGAGTTGCCTCACCACCAGTGTGACCTGTAATTTGGCCTGGTGAAGTCCTCTGCTTGTTTCCATGGAGATAGAGATAGATCAATGTGCCTGACACTGCTTCAGCTGTGAAAAAATAAAAAATAAAAAAATCATTCAAATGTATTGTGGTCTCAAATGACAAGTCGGGGCCAAGTACCGGTAGTTGTTTCATCCAACTAGAATAAATGACAACTCTTTCTTCTTTTTTTTCTCAGAAGTGCAGTGTAAATCAGAGACGATCACAAGAAAAGTCAAAAACAAGTAAGTCTTGTCAAACTAAGAGACACAACTTAGCCCCTGAGGGAACCGCTAATCGGAGTAGACAGTGGCTGCGCTTGTCAGAAACAGCTCTATGCTTGTGAAGTGACGTTTGGCTTAAAATACTTTCCAATTTAAAGCTTCTACTTTCTCATTATTTCATCAGTATTTAACATAATGCGTAAATGCCCCAATGACACACAAATCACAGCTTTCACTGCAGGCATGTTTAATGGTGACCAATTTGATATCTAATGAAATAAAATTAGAGCAGTAGGAGCTTTGTTGTTGTGCGCGGCGTTAATGTGCAGCTGCATGCGAGTAATTTGTCTCCATCTCTTTCCAAGTATTTCATCCTTTAATTTGGTCCATGGATGAAAAATACATTGTACATTTTACTGTTGTCTAGGAAGTAAACCTGCCTTTTTGTTTGTTTTTTTGCTTGCTTTGCTTTCAGACAATTTAAGTCAAAGAAAATAACAGCTTTATTTATTTTCTCTCCGTAAGAAACGTGCATAGCTTGTCTGCAAGAGCAAACGGCAGCCTTGGATACAAGACGAGATGATTCCATGAACAAGAGCCAATAGCTTTTAGGTTACAGTAAGATGGCTGCCATCAGAGCTGTTTAAAACCGTGAATTAAGTAGACAAGTATTGGCCATCATGTACAATGCTCTTTTTCACTCGCTTGTTCCCACTTGCATCATTAGTCGCATTAGTCAAACCTTGGAATACGTGTATTTATTTATTTCATTAAGTTATTGCTTTGTGTTTTGGCTGGCTTTTGGCCAGTGGTATTGCACAGGTACTATTCTGTTCATAGTCATGTTTCAATATTTTTGGAGAAAATGGGAACATCAAAAAATCTTTCTGAATGATCGAGGATGGAACCAGTGACGCCTACAGATGCAGCAGGGTCCGGAGAGTACAATGAGAGTAGAATGAGACAAAAATGACTTGGGTCATTATACTACGAGGCTGTCGAACCCAGAAGAGGTACATTCTTAATTGCTTCCCATGTGGAAATAGTTCATTTATTTAAGAAATAGTTGAAGGTATCAATAATGATTCAAAGGTTCCCTGCCACTCTTCTTTTGGTCGTTTCCGAAATTATGTTTTTGCTTTGTCAAAAATGTTCTGGCATTAATCTATCTCCATTGTGACATGTAGAGATCTGTGGAGCGGCAACCCCACCAACAGTATAAGAATCCATGTTTTTATGAATTGCACCGAAGCAAAATATCAATATTATTCATCCTATTATGTTCTAATTTTAAAATAATATGTGGGTAAAAAAAAATAACATTGAAGCACATGTATTTTATTGAGATTTAGGTTGTTGTTTTTTTCCGTAATGTGATCGTACTGGAGACACACATTTTCTAATGCCACACAACAATGCTTCTTCATGTTGTTTGTGGCTCTCATTTAAACCCCAGCGTCGTTGAGGTAATTGAACCTTCACACCATGTTAGCATTGCCTGATGTGTGCTGGACTCATGTGTGGTCTGGGTCTAGGTCTTGACCTGATCTAGACAAAAAGGTCTTGCCTTCACTTAAGGCCTGTTCAGTGTAGATGTGTGTTCATCCCTCAGCCTGTGATGCTGAAATCACCTCTCCAGTGTGATCCCTAAATGCCTCCGGCTGGGTAAGACCGGAGGGGGGAGGGAATGTGGTTACTAGCGATGTCTCACTTAGTCTAGTGGAGTCATAGGGGACTGGTTGTATGTTGGGGGCAAATAATGAACTAAAGCAATTACAAGGTTCAAATTACAAATAAAATACTGCAGGTCCTTCAATTGTATTGTATTCCTGTATTTTTTGTAGGTCCAGATAATTGCTTGGTTCCACACATTACACACACCGATAATCTTTAATAGACATGGGATGGTTTTTTTTTTTATATTATAATACAATATTTTGGAGGTATGGGTTATAGTGGCTTGACTCCTGTTCATGGATTTTTCACCAGCATTCAGCACAATGCAACCACGCTTATTAGCGGGGAAAAAACTGACTAAATGATGTCAGTTGGAGAACAGACTTGACGGACTCTATGGATCTTGGACTTTTCCTTGGAGAGGAGAGTATATGTTACCAGCATGTCTGACAATACATACTCCTCACAGGAACACTACAGGGCTGTGTCCGGTCTCCCTTATTATTCATTATCTACTAATAAGTGCAAGACAAGCCAATCCCCTCACATGGTGAAGTTTGCAGACGGAACCCATCATACCAGCACAGCTCAAGACCTCCTAAGTCTTCCTGATCCAATTCTAAAACCCATTTGCATACTTAATGAATAAAATTATGATGCTGGAGGAAAACAATGTAGTACCAAAAATAAAATAAATACAGCTTTATAGGTCTAAATGGATGTGTCTGTGAGAGAAAATACCATTGGTACAGCACCCATTTTATTGTATTATTATTTTAAACTCATATAGTGATGAAACAAGTAAATAAATACATGTGAGCACATACAGTATAAGCTTTGTTTGTGGCAATACTTCCAGAAAGGGTTTCCATAACAAAAGTGTCAACTTTATCTTTGATATTATATCAGTATCACTATTTAATTATTTATTACAACTTAATGTCTGTTAGAAACGTTCATACACAGAAGAGATGGAAAATGTCCAAATTGATTTATTAAGGACACTTGAATACTGATTAATGCAATGTTAAATTTGTATGTGTACTATTAGCCCACAGACACTCACATTACATAACTTATGGTGGTCTATCAGTAGACTGAGAGAGACATAGCAACCGATATATAGGGCCCTCTTAAAAGACCAAACATTCCTAAAACACTACAGGACTTTATATTGATGAGTATGTTTTATACCCATTTTCCACATGATGATACAAAACATCAGATGAGAGCATAAATACTTTCAACAATCCTGAAAGTGTAACAGAGCTGATTCAGTCTCACCTTTAGGTAAATGTTCTAAATGCCATTGAGAGGTGACTAATACAGGTACAGTATATCCATTCACCTTGGCTCTGAACGCTAGTCATGGTGTAATGCCCCCCTTTCCATTGCTGAAGCGAGCACCTACGTCTGACACAAAACTGTGCGTCATATCTCGTGTCAAGCTTATTTTTAACTCTTATGGTGCAAGAGATTTAGAAATAAGATTGTTGTAAAGAGGAGAATGGTTTTCATCTTGATATCCAATCACATTCAATTTCCTGTAAGAAATAAATAGACGAAAACAAACCCATTGTACGGATGGATATTGCGGTTTGATAACTTAGATTAGATAACAATTATTAAAAAGAAAACCAAACGTCAGGTGAGAGGGCAGTCATCACCAATTAGTAATCACAGAAGGAAAATATGTACTTTATCTATGTTACAGCTCCAATATTACATTTTATTGTGTCTTTGCAAAGCTTATTTATGATGTATAGACAAGAACAATATGCAGACTATTTGTGTTTTTTTTATAGTTTCACAGAGAATAATTTGATGACACATTCTGCTTATTTTCCAGTGTGTGTGGGGGGGGTGCATATTAAAGTGGGAATATTACCAGCACAGCAACTACATTGCAACTTGACTAACTTCTACATCATTTGTAGTAATAGATCATTTTAAAGGTACTCTATGTGGCTTTTCTGGAAAAGGGTCCGCCATTTGCTAAGTAGATATTATTGCTTTGGCGTTGAACTTATCTATAGCCATAGAGACATGCATGTTGAGGCCATTAGGTCAAGTTACAAGTCAAATGTGGATGAGTGACCACACTCGTTGTAAAGGTATGTACACCTACAACGTGTCAAAACACGCCAGATGTTGGACCCCTGACAATTCAGCTACTACGGACATTTGACTGCACATACTTCGCACTTCCTGAGTTTTGGGAACATGATTCTCGTCCCCCTCTGAGTTGTGTGCAGGAGATTCTGAGTTCAGCAGACCTTCGTGTTCTTGTTTTGTCCCTGTGACGCACGGCACTCATACAAAGGTTTAAAAGGACAAACAGCCTCTCTACCATGAATGCAGGACAATCTCCGCTTTTTATGTATAAAGTAGGATTCTAAATGGATAATATCCACGGGCGGAATCTAAGCTTTATGGAGCTGATTGAATGTGAAAAGTTGTGAGAATTCTCAGCGCTGGACAAGCAGAAGAGAGAAGGATTAAATCTAGGCTCTTTTGTGGCTATACACTGTTTTCGTCTGATGTTTTCTTCTCTTCTAGCTCTAAAAGGGTAAATCACGCATGTTTCATGTTCTTTTATTATTCTAAGTGAATTTAATTTGTACATTAGGTGTAAATGCTATATTTTAAATATTTATAAAGACATGGAGAAATAGTGGGCCTGGCCTTTCTTAAAATGCCCTTTTCAAACATTCAAGTTTGACAAATAAAACGATTGTTGTGATAATAGAGCAAAGAGGCCAAACAAAATGTCTCATGGAGACATTTTCTATGATTGCACATAAGTGATATTTTACAGCTGTATTTCAGAGATAAACTTAAAAAGGAATTTTGGCTTATGATAATTAGACACATCTAATTTAGGCCAGTCGCATGTTGAACGCTCTGAGCTAATCGCCTGTACAGTGTTCGCGCCTCTCGCCCGAAATGGTGAAAATCCATCACGCCTTGCGCCTCATCCGCTTTGAACGCTCGCTCGGGTGCGTTCAATGTGTCTACATACGCAACCATTACAGGCAAGACCACCGGAAATGTTACATAGTACCCCTTTAAGTGTAAGTATCTGGACCAAGAAAGTAAATCGATGTTAGTTAATGCTGATCCACATAGAATAATTAAAGTTCATTCAGGATGGGGTTGGTTATGATGGAAATAGATGGGTTTGAACAGTATGGTATTGGCTATAAAAATAAATAAATGAAACGAGACTTTCTAAATCAGCCGTGAAATGCCCAGTAGGGCCATTGATTTGAATAGAAGTTAGCAGTTGGCGTTTATTAAAAGCAGTTCACGGTTGTGTTCTTTTATGCCGTATTTCAAAGCGACAGGCGTTTCAAAGAGCCCACCTAGTGTTGTATTTATAGGTGTACTCGCCACAGCCAGTGTTTGATTTGGCAAATGCAACAGACAAAAAAGTGAAACATATGCCGTGCTTGGAGGAAGCGTTGAGAAAATGGTGGGTGTCAAAGTGCAGGCACAAAGCACGGAAAGCACGTATCAGGAGAGCTACCACAGAAAACAGAACAAATCGGGCAGTCAGAAATAATTTCCAGAGACTTCATTAACATGATAGCAGGAATTGTATAATTTGGTCATTTGGCAGTAGAGCAGTGCAATTCCAGCTCCCACAGTTGCATATTTGTTGTGTCCTTGGGCAAGAAACTACACTTTTTTGTATTTATTTTTATGATTATTTTTTTTTTTTAATCAACATTTAACAACATACAGGGGCACAAAAATCAACAGTAACTCACAAACTTGACAATAACAATAGACAAGATATGTGAGGTGAGGGGAGGGGAGGGTGGCAGAGTCTCTATATAGAGCTAAGTACATGGGTATTATTAGTTCTGAGTCCTTAAAGTGCATATGACAGGTAAGACTACACATCTCTAACAAAGCGCAGTGAGCACAATCACATGTCCAACAGGTCCCGCAAAGTCCACAATGTTACCCCCCGGTTGGACAAGCAACTACACTTGCCTCATCCATTCTCATGTGAATGCGTGTGTGAATGGGTGAGTGGTTCCTGTATGTAATGTGCTTTAGGAAAACCCCAAGGCCTATATGTGACCATTACCATTTTGCCATTTTGTATTTATTAGTAGTAGTCCCACGGAGATTTGGAATTTCATTTTCAGGGGCGTTCAGGGGAGCACCCGGAGGAAACCCACGCGTGCACGGTGAGAACATGCAAACTTCACGCGGAAAGGCTTGAGTCGCCTGGGGGTTGAGCCTGGGACCTTCTTGCTCCGAAACGAGAGTGCTAACCACCAAGTTTGCATGTGTAAGTTAGAAGTTCAACAGTTTTAACAGAAGTGTGATTTTGCATAGAGCTGATAGCATTAGTGAGTTTACATGATTTCTAAAACATCATTCTTGTTGGCGCAAAGAAAAGCACAAATACTGAGACAAGGATGACATGCTAAAAGGGAGCCCGCTGCTCCCGGCTTTGGTGTAGCCTGAGCTCTACGTAAACAGACCCTAGGGAGCCGTGAGGTCAAATAATTGCTGGGCTTGATAATACTAGACCCAGCAGAGGATGGGGTCGATTTGGCAGCATGGCCCCCCACGGTGACAATATGACTTCCTCCATGTTTCTGTGTACAGCGATAATGGAGTCCCCAGTGACTACAGCCAGAAATAAACGAACACAGACAAACTGGTATAAATGTATTTAGACCACTCATAGCAGTACATTAGTTTCCTTAAATGGAACTATGAATGAAAGGATTTTTTTTTTTTTTTTTTTCAATTGCACATGCAATAAGAAAATATAAAATTAAGGTATTTGACATTTTGTGCTAAATTTAAATGTAAAATGTATATATAAAGCATATTTAAAACAACCTCAGCTGAACAAAGTGCTGTACAGGTAGTAAGATATTTTAGATGTCTATCCAACTCCGTGGAGAAAAGCAGGTCAAGTTTCAGGTCAGCTTTGAGGTCATATCTGTTTTGTTTTTTAGCAATAAAGACGTACACAAGTAGGTAAATGCAAGTTAAGTGTAATACCATACTGTCGGTACCTTTACATCCCATTTGTGTAATGCGTCAGCAGAAAACCAGTCAGACCGCTCTGTCCCTACATGCAGGTAAAAAGAAAAGCAAAAACTGGTGTGAATGGGAGGCTCAGAGACGTTCAGGGCGCATCTAGTAATTTAACACACAATCATTTAGTATTAGTGCTAAAACTGTAGCTATATTTGCCATAAAAAATGTCTATTGTACATTTAACCATAGGGAAGCGAATTCAAGCCCCCCTAGTGTATTACTTTGACTTTAACATAACAGACCAAAACAATATCTAATATTTTCCTTGCCATTTCAGACTTCATGCAATTGAAGTCCTCTCCCAGCCTGCTCCTCCCGTGATCGGACTGTGCTGTTACATGCAGCTGTGTCTGTGAGATCTGGGAGATTCAAACCACCACGTCTCCATCAAAGTCCCGTTTTACCTGCATTGAAAAAACATTGTATTAATTGGAGTAGGCTAGTTACCCAGTTTATCTGACAGACATGTAAACATAGTGTGTGAAATAATTCAGGCAAGATAATAACATCACCACGGAGACAAGCAGGTGGTGGACCCGATCCCCCACCAAAAGGTTGAGTTGACGCTCTATTCAAATTTGATTATGTCAAACGGTGGACAAGAATGACTTTTCTCGATTGATTGAATTTTTATGAAATATATAAAAGGAAAATTCACAAATGTTGAACCTGATAATTTCTCTAGTGACAACTCAACCTAGGAGCTCAATGTATTACAAGAAGAATCTCCATTTTAACAATATTCATTTGAGCGTGCCTTCATCTGAATTATTATTTGCAGATGGAATATCATGATGTCACGTGAACACATCCTACTGAAGTAACATTTTGCATCTTTTAAAAGTGGAAAAGATAAGGTTAAAGTGCAACTGACATGTCTGACGACACGGTGATGACGTTTATAATGACTTAGTAGTTCTTCCTGGTTGGACATGAGCAACAGATGTGACAAAGGTAGAGGTAATTCCAAAACTGTTACCTTACAACCATATGGTAAACAAAAGCCAAAATCTATGTAGATTACATAATAATAATAATATTAATACAATACCTTTAATTTGTTAAATAACTTGAACGGTCAAAAAATATAGTCATTTCAGTGTAAATTGCAGAATTTTGGATGAAATGTCACCTATTGATGACAAAAGGGATTCTGTTTTAGAACTCCTCCTGACATTTTCACACACAAAAAATACTTTTTCTTCTTGACAAACTGCCACTTGACTTATGTAAAATGATAAACACCAAACTAAATCATAAAAAAATAACATGAGAACCTGTCATTTAACACTTCAAGGTTAATTAAACTGAACCAAAACAGCAGATTGCATGACATCCGAATATCCAGATGACTGCATGGTCCGAAATGCCAAATAATCTCGCAAGCATATTATGACATTTAAGCGGATTTAGGCCAAAGTTCAAATGCTCCATGATTTGATCCATCATTCTTTATCAGTAGTGGCAGCAGGATAAGAGCAAAGTCGTGCTAGCCCTCCAACCCACCTCCAGCTCTTCCCAGGGAGATCCCGAGGCAAGCGGCCCCAGATAGGATGTGTAATCCCCCCAGTGCTGATGGGGCAGCCTGGGGGGTGAAGAGATGTTTATCATAGCTGCAGAGTCGGTTGGTAGGACTTTCTGAAGGTCACCCAAAATCCTAAGAAATGACATAATACACTGTAATGCTAAAATTATGTCCACCTACAATTTTGGGAATCTTAATGTATTGTGTAATATATACTGTAACAAACGAACTTTTGGGTTTTGTAGTTTTTATTTAGTAAAATACATTATTTTTAAGATTACACCCTTTACTGATTTCTAGTGTCTACATTACATTCAAGTAGAGCAATTTTTGGTATAAAAACCCACATTGACCGTTTGAATTGGAGCATGTGCAGAGAAATCACGTTGAGCGGGAGCAGGACGATTTGCCAAAAGTTCTTTTCCATGCTCGTAAAATGAGGGAAATCATTCACTAAGGTATACTACATATTATGTTTCTTTCTTTATATAATCTAGTTTTTTCGTTAGGTTGATATCAGCCACTTCAGTAGTACAGCCCATGTAGGTACTTGTCCTCCCATGTTGGTCCCTCCTCTAGCACCTCTTCCTCTGTTCCCCATTGCCTTCACAGATGTTCACTGAGCACGTCATCTGTTGGGGCCTTGTCCTTGTTGTACTTGTGGATCTTGGATGTTTCATTCTTGAATGCTCTAACGACATTTAAACCGCTGCAGCTTTTTCACCCACGGTGTAACCTGTACATGTGCACTCTCCTACATCCCACCACGAGTCCAACTAAGAATACAGAGGAAAGTCCAACCATCACCTTTCTTCTCTCCTTCCAACAGCACAGTCACCAAAGTCATGACCAACTACACAGCGATTAGGCCGAAGAAAAATGTCGTATCCAAATTAACCAAAAATGTATAACCGAATTAACATAAATATACCAATCCAAAACTAAAATAATAATCAATATATATATATATATATAATATTTATTGGTCAGTCAACAGTATTCAATATAATATTTTTTGCACGGCCAATCGTTCTTTTTTTTTTCTTCTTTTTTCCATATATCATTTAATATCATGTTTATTCCTTCTTCTATTTCTATATTTATTCTATATTCTCACATTGCTGTCTGTAATCTATCTTTATCTGTATCAACTGACCTCACTCTCCTGCCAACTCTCACCTCATTTTCCTCCTTCCTACATTTTACGGCATGTTGTTAAGCTTAAGTATCCGTTGCATTTACATTTATGTACTTTACGCAACATAAAAAAAAAAGAAGAAAAATCTCAATTCAATTCTATAGCTTCTTTTATTCTGCTAACACATCCATTCCTTTCTTTATTGGACACTGGGAAGTCTGGCCTCCCTCAAGCTCTCTTTCTTTCCTCATTGAAACAGTACAAATGGGACTCAGAAAACAGCGATGGGGGAGATATAAAACAGAGCAGGAAGCAATATCTGGGAAGAATAAGATGATACACACGCTTGTTGGCTAAAAACCCGCGGGCCCTGGCTGATAAAAGACCACAGACCCATGAGTAACAGACACGCTCCCTGGGACTTTATAATAACCAGTTTGGCGATACCGTCGGATGGATTCTTTTTTTTTGTTTTTTTTTTTAAACTTTGCCAATTGATAACTTCACTAAAGGAGCTCTCCTAAGCCTAAGCTGCTGTCAAGTGCTTGCTCTCCCCGAAGCATATGCTAGCTGTGTACTTCTACTTCTGCTACCTAAAGTGCCTGACAATGGATAGGAACATGCATTATGCTCAAAAGGGTTCCTGTGCTCCCCTGTTTTGCACTTAAAACAAGACTGAACATTGACATTCAGGATGACAAAGAGTAACGCAGTCTCACTTGTTGTATGCAAAATATTATACAGCTTTGTGACACCAGCATTGCACATAAACCAAGCATTTATGACAAGTGAAGGTGAATGAGGCACAAATAAAATGCAAACATAAAAACTAATACGGCACACGGTAGTGCAGCGGTCCTGGGATCAATTCCTGGGTGGCACGGGGCCTTTCTGTGTAGAGTTTGCATGTTCTATCTGTGTCTGCGTAGGTTTCCTCCACGTGCCGTGATTTCCCCTACCAATAAAAACATGTACATTCGTGTGCTGGTGTATGAATGAGAGTGTTGAGAGTGTGGGACAACAGATCGAAATTAGCCCATGGCTACAATCCTGCATGTTTCTTGTATGTTCATTAACATGCACTGTCATGACCAAATAAATCAAACAAACATTTTATCCAGTTTAAATGTGCTAACAATTGCCATATTCAGCAATTAAATTCGCTCACTGCATAACCTTTCTGGTGGCAGGTGTGCAGCCTGCTTGTCTCCATGGAGATGTTATTTCTTTGAAAGCATGTATTTCAGTCATCACTTGTTTTTAGGGCTGCAAGTCATTAGTCGTTTAGACAATAAATTGGTTGATGGTGACTTGGTCGACCGAAATTGGAAGTAGTTGAGTAATTATTTTATTCAGATTATACAAATTGATATAGGACAACATAAAGAAAGGAAAGACATGGAATGGAGTTGCCTAAAGATTTTCGAGTGAATTGTGAGTTTAATCTGCCTTTTACATATAAATACACTGTCTCCTTGTACTTTTATTTATAAACAGTTGAACTCCTGTGTGATAGTGTTTTGAGTGCAGTTTGAGTGAGAAATATAATCTTTTTTTTTTCTCGGTTTTTTTACTTTGTAGTTTTGAAAGCTTTTGCTAGGCCTTCTTTTTATTAGACTCATCGTTTGGCCGAGCATGACTTTAGTTATCCAGTAATTTCTTAGTTGTTTTCTTACTCAAACAATACCTCAAAAAACATGTATAATAAGCAACCTGTAGCTTGGCCTGGTGGTGCCATTGGCTTGTTTCAAGGGAGATAGCAAAGATTAATTCCATATTGTGGAAAATTCAAAGCAAAGCAATAACATTTGGCACTAAGGCCATTGCAAAGTCCAGGAAGAGCCTGGTGCACCTACCCACTGATCAAGAGCGAGTTTTAACACTAAAAGCTTTGGTCGAGGTTTGTCTGGGACAATTAGCTTAGTGAAAGCTAAATCTAGGGAGGGGGCAGACAAGACCGGGTCCGTCATTAAAGAATCAATCTAAAAGCGACGTGCCCATCCCGGAGGCATCTGTTAGGCTGACAATGTCAAATAAATATGGGCAAGAGTGTCTAGAGTGTCTGCCAGTGTGGTCCAATAGACTTGGTTTCCCATCTGGCGGATCACTATGCACGGACAAAATGTATGATCCATGCCAGCAAAATTGTTAAATTGAATGAATAGAATTTAAGGTTTTGTAATTTCTGCCATGTCTTTGTGATTATAATGCATTTTTTCCCCGTTGTGTGAAACACTTTGAATGTCCTTGTGTACGAATTGAGTGTACAAATAAACTTACCTTGCCTTGTCTTTTCCATGGAGACAAGCAGGTGACCGTCCTTTTTAAAAATGTTTCCAATAAAATTCCTCCCATATAATTCCACCACCTTACATCTTTAGTGTAGAAAGTATCATGTCACATTTAATTCACTTACTATTATGAACATAAACTATAACTATTAACATAAACTATTAATTAAAGATAGGCATCACAGGCTCAAAAATGTTAGTAGAACATAGTAGGTGCACAACTAGAATTTGTCAATCCATCCATCTTCTTCCACTTATGCGGGTCATGGGGCCAGCAGTCTAACCAGGAGCTCCCAAACTTTCCTCACCCCAGACACTTCCTCCAGCTCTTCCGGAGGAATCCTGAGGCATTCCCAGGCCAGCTGAGAAGACAGTCCCTCCAGCATGATTTCCCTGGGGCCTCTTCCCCATGGGACACGCCCGTAACAACTCCCCAGGGATGCACCCAGGAGGCATCCAGAACAGATGCCCGAGCCACCTCAGCTGGCCCCTCTCGACGTGAAGCGGCTCTACTCCTATCTAGTAACCCCATTTCTAACGGAGCACCCAGCCACTCTGCGGAGGAAACTCATTTCGACCGCTTGTATCCACAATTTGGTCCTTTTGGTCAATACCCAAAGCTCAGGACCATAGGTGAGGGTAGGAATGTAGAATGACCGGTAAATCGAGAGCTTTTCCTTTCAATTCAGCTCCTTCTTCACCACAACAGGCCGATACAGCATACACATCACTGCAGGCGCTGCATCAATCTGCCTGTCAAGCTCACGCTCCATCCTTCCCTCTCTCGTGAAAAAAACCCTGAGATACTTGAACTCTTCCACTTGGCCAGCTTTCTTATGGACTCCATGTGCTCAGATTTGGATTTGGAGGTGCTGATCTTCATCCCAGCTGCTTCACACTCAGCTGAAAACGGTCCCAATGCATGTTGCAGGTCCAGGTTTGATGGAGACATCAGGACAACATAATCTGCAAACAGCAGAGATGAGATCCTGTGGTCCCCAAACCGGACACCATTCGACCCCTGACTGCGCCTAGAAATTCTCTAGAAGTCTCTGCTTCCGCTTTGGACAATGCAACAGCGGGATTGAGGAGATCCTCAAAGTATTCCTTGCACTGTCCGACGTCATCCCCAGTCGAGGTCAACAAGTCTCCCCCTGGTGTTGGTGAAGCATTGCTTCCCCCTCCTGAGATGTTTTTCCAGAATTTTGTTGAGGCCGACCGATAGTCCTCCTCCCTGGCCTCCCTGAACCCCTCCCAGCCCCGGGTTTTTGCCTCTGTAACAGCACACGCTGGAGTGGGCTTGGCCTGCCGATACCTGTCAGCTGCATCAGGAGTCCCACAAGCCAAAGAGGCCTAAAAGGCCTCCTTCTTCAGCCTGACGGCATCCCTAACTTCCGGTGTCCACCACCGGGTTTGGGGGTTGCTGCCGCGATAGGCCCCTGTGATCTTGTGTCCACAGCTCCGGGCATTGACAATGGAGGTCGAAAAAATTGTCCACTCGGACTACCTCTCCAGGAGTCACTGTCGTTGCCCAATTGGGTGCTGAAGTTCCCCAGTCGAGCAATGGAGTCCCCTGTCAGTGCACTGTTCAGTGCGCCTCCCAGCGACTCCAAGAAGGCCGGGTACTCTGCACTACTGTTCGGCCCGTATGCGGACACAACAGTGAGAGACCTGTCCCCAACCTGAAGGCAACCCTCTTGTTCACTGAGCTGAACTCCAACATGTGGCGGCTGAGCTGTGAGGCTATAAGCAAGCCCACACCAGCCTGCCACCTCTCCCCGCAGGCAACACCAGAGAAGTGGAGCCCCTCTCGGGGACATGGGTTCCAGAGCCCAACTTGAGCGTGGAGGTGAACCTAGGACCTGTTTGCCTTGGGTGACCGCACCAGGGGCAATGAGCCCCTGACAACATAGCTCCTAGGATCATTCGGGCACTCAAACCCCTCCACCACGTTAAGGTGACGGTTCAAGGAAGGTACCAGGATTTCATTCAATTTATTTTTGTAATGCCCAAAATCACAACAGCAGTTACCTCGATGGGTGGCAATGAAATAGAGAAGCAGATTAAATATTGTGAACAGAGATTTAGAAAATGGATAAGTGTCCCAACATTCCCTGTTCTTAGACCCTCCTTCTCAGCAAGAAAAAACAGCAAAAAACCCTGTGGGGAAAAGTAAAAACCTCGGAAAGAACCACAGTGAAGGAGAGATCATACTGCCACGGATGTACAGGATGGTCCAGGACTGACGCGTTTCAATTTGTCATGATTCGTCCAGGCAGATGAGGAGCAGTTCAGCTAGAGTGTAGCGCTTTCCTCCTGGCATTTCTTTATTGATTTAGCGTCATTTAAATAGGAAAGTCCCACTGAGATGTAGCAGTCTTTTTACGGGAAAAAAGTGGTAGGAGAAACAGGAGAACCCAGAGCAAACCTACGGAGACACAGGGAGAACTCGCACAAAACTTGCCGTGTCAGGGAGTGGGAATGAAAGACGGTCACTCGTCTCTTAGTAGAGTCATTGATGCTCTGCTCCTGTTGCATTGTTGGTACAATAAGTCCATCCAGGGTGCAGTCTGTTGGATCAGGCCAGACGCTGCAGCGGTCAGGCGTGTGAGCTGACCACTGGAACTCATGTTTGCCTTTACTTTGCCAAGATTGAACTCCTGTTATTTTTAGCCATGCCACACTTGTGCTGGATGTTCTCTTAATAAAAGGCCTGTCTGCAGAGCGGGAAGTGGAGATGTGGCAGACAGGATATGAACAGCAGAGGAGGAGGGGAGCAGGCAAAGGCAATGTTATGACTGTGTACATTTGGTAATTGCTACATAGAATGAATGCTGACTGCTTTATTGGGTAAGGAAATTAAGTGGTTTTATAGGCCTAAGGCAGCCAATAAAATCAGTTTTATTCCAATTTGATGTCTAAATACGTCAGTAAAAGTTAATCACCCAACAAAGGGAAGCTAAATAGTTGTTTTTATTGTTTTGAGTAGTAGTAGTATCAAACTGGTTGAAATAAATCTGTAGCTAGAAACCTTATGATAAGGGAATTGTAATGTAGCGGGAGTGTAACCTAGTAAATATACTGCACTTGAAGAGGCTCACGATATGGCAGAAATTCTATTATTTACAACAAAATGTTGTGTAATCATCTTTTCACAAGGGTAAGACAGTCACGGCTTTAAAAGGAGCAGAAGAGTATGTCACCTCTGGGTCAGCAATGCATTTTACACCCATGAGTGTACAATTTTATGCTTTTGCCTCATGGATCATTGCAAATCCTCCCTGTAAGTTTATACTTTCTTCAAAATATTATGCTGGAATAATTTACTTTAGTAGAATTATCTCCTCTTTCACCACCTCGGCACACATGTTGGAACAGTGGCACTGATGCCCAGATACAGCGGGGTGCAGACATTTTGTTCACAGCCGTTGGAAGATTGGTGATGCAGCAGACTTCAAGGCACTGGATGTCTCCCCAGGGACTGAAGCACACGACAGGCAGAGAGTGTGCCGGGCTGAAATGGTGCTGTGGAAGTGAATGTGCGTATTTATCTACCACTGAAACCTGACACAAATGTCAAATAAGTATTGTCTGCCTTGCGGTCAGTTGACATCAGTGCAGTGGCTAGCTTGTCTTTCACTGGAAGCACAAAATGATGGCATCCTTTTCCCAATGTAGCCTAATTAATTCAATTAAACTGTATTATTGAGTCATTGTTGGGGTCTAGGTGCCAAAGAGGAATTGAAGCAAAAGCAAGCCTGTCAATGCTAATGAAAATTGTCCAACCCCTTGTGCACAACTAAACTGACAATGCAGCCTCAATCACCCAAAAAAAACATTCAATAGATTTTTGAGTAATATCTGCATTGACGGACCCACTATTTTCTGCTTTTACAGCCACGCAACTTCATGAAGCCTCAACAAAGGAAGGTGGTAGACATAACTTCAAAGGTTGTACACACAGCTTCCTTTGTAATGTTGTGCAAAAATGTGCAAAAGTGCATGGAGGTCCAGGCCAATCCGGGTTGAGCCCGCACAAGTGCTGTATGGAACCAAACCAAACCCGAGTTATTCCCTGCATGTCTGGGCCTGGCTCGACCTGGGCCCCCACACTCATAGAACCAGAGTTAAATAAACTTTACAAATTCCGGGCAGAATAAGCGCATTCTGATAAGGCTGAGGATATGTTTACATTCCTTTGCGTTCTACCTGAATAGCTCCGGTACCAAAAGCACATGTCCCTTTGATGTTTCCCTTTTTGTATCCCTTTTATTTGTGCTATTCTTATTGTTTTGCATTGCATTGTATTTAATTATGACTGTGCACACAAACACTATGTGCCCAAGACAAATGTCCCTTTGAGGTACAATAAAGTTGAATGTAATTTAACTTAGAAGTGACTGAATGCGCCAGGCCATAGCACATCCAGGTCAAATCAAAAAGAGACAATCATTAATAATTAAAAGTATTTGTCGAGCACAATTGAGCACAATTAAAACAGCAATAGAGGGCAGTTAGACAGCTATAACAGAGAATGATATATTTCTGTTCTTTTGGCCGAACAGTTGGCAGACATCTGAACATGGCAATGCACTGACACAGGGCAATTGTTTTTCAGCCAAAATCATAACTTAGACTTTTCCCTTGCTGCCCCTCCAATCAAACAGCTTGGACCTAGTCTACACCGACACAAGTTGATTTGAAAGACAGTTGCTATCAGCCAAAAACTTTGCTCCCCTCTGTGGTAAAGTCAAAGACATTACGCAATGAGAAGAAGCAAACTATTGTTGTGTTAAGACAGACTAGTAGCCTAATGAGAGTACTGTATACACATAACCTTTAGCAAAGCCCAGCCTCCATTTCAGAATGCCCATATAACACAAGTAACATTGCCAGCTGTCACCACTATAAGATGTATCAAAAGAAGTACAATTAAAGGAACGGGTAAAAAATAAATAAGACCTAAATAAGACGAGTAGGCTGTATGCAAAACTAGTGTGCCTGGGTTCTGGGAATAACAAATAAATACGGGGTGACAGTTGAAAAAAAGCTTTCTGGTTTGGCTGCCAACAGTCGTCAGGCGCTCGCAGGCCTGTTATTCACTGTCATATGATGCAGCTTGGAACAGAATATTCAGATCCCTGTAGATTTGTCTGCATAAAATCTAATAAAATCTGTCTAGGCTAGCCACAAAGACGTATAAGCAATGGTCTTGTTTTGAAAAACTAATGATAATACAAATTTGATGTGAATGGATAATGGGAAATTTAAAAATGTCTGCTTTTATTTAACCTCAATGTAATGGATATTTACTATAAAATAATGTGTGGAATATAGTTCTTTTGACAACTTTATTTAGCTTTCTTTTATTAAATCATTGGCATATTATCTTTATTGCTTCCCAAGCAAAAAGGGCCTTCAACATGCAATACAGCATAGTTGATGATTAGTACGAGAAAAGGGTTACAACTATAGGAGTATGAGTATATCTGGGTATTTTTCCATTTGTTTTGGGTACCAGTACTTAAACATAACCTTGTTCTCTGTATTGGTACCAGCATGGTAAATATTTCAGTAAATGTTGCTGCATTAATAATTATTTAGACCAACAAAACAGAACTATAATGGTCATGAATCCAATTGATTGACATTTCTTTGAAAAGTCATAATTTGTGCCGCTCGTAGTTGAGTGGATAGCACATATACAGTGTGAGTTCGAGATTGGCTCTCGACAATGTGCTGCATGTCTCCTTCCCTGTCAAATAAAACCTACGGGCCAAAAAAAACCTAAAAAAAGAAAAGGAAAAGTCATCATTCATTTGTGGTTACACTGCCAAATAACTTTCCAGGCATAAAAACTTGTTATCAAAATCAGTACCAGTTTTTGCTTCCAATATTTATTCAGTACCAGTAGTACCTTTTTTACGGTCGCATACCGGTACATTAATTGAGCAAAATAGACTTTTTTGAGCTTTTAACCATAACCATAACCATAACATTGTTCTCTTATCAAAAACAAACCTGGGGTTGTATATAGCTTTATTCACGCTTGTTTGATGAATCCTGTTTAGTAAGTCCTCTCCCTTCTGAGCCGCAGATAGAACTCCATTATGAATTTCCCAGATCAATGATGTCATAGGTATTTGCAGTGTTTGTAAGTCCATTTATCATCACCAGAATTGTTCTGAGCATTTCTGCTTGAATTCCCAATCATTACAACTGCGTGCCGGCATTAGCATGTTGGGAGCAAGTTAGCGTTTGTTTATCTCACCTGTGTAATTCTGTCTGCAGCCAGTAGATAGAGCCCAAAGTCAATTCTCGGCGAGGGAAACAACAGAGTCACATTTACAGAAGGGACATTTGAGGGACATTGCAGTCTAATTGCTAATTAAACGCTATCATATACATATAACCAACATTTTGGCAAACAGTGACATTTCATTTACAATTTTGGTCACAAGTTATTTGCTCTCTGCTCTGGTCATTCTCAATTTAATTTTACCGCAGCGGATCAAATCAAAACCACATGTGTTAGTCCATGCTGGAGGGGCTGTAGATGATCATCTAAAATGAGTGAGTACACATCCAAACACATGTCTAATAATTCCCAGGCTGTTTCTTGTCTTTATCGGACGGTTACATGCAGCGTTAACTTCTCCAGATGTGTTAATGTGATCTTTGAGATTCAAATCAAAGCACCTCAATCATACTTCTCGAGTTTACATGCATTAAAAAAATACATTTAAATTTCCCTAGACCACTTCTGCGGGGTTTCCTGGTGTGCATGAGACCAAAGCCTATAATAGTACAAATATTGCATAATATTTGTCCTTTAAACTGTACTATAAGCATAATTAACTTCTGAATAGGAACATATAGCTGCTGCTTCTGCTGCTGCACAGAAGTCGCTTCCAAGTAGTGATTAGGTCAACAAAGCCTTGTGTTATATCCCTCAATTTTTACACACAAAAAGGCACTTACAGCCACTCTGACTAAATGGCAACAGAAGAACAGTTGCTCACAGTTGGTACGGTGGAGTGGCCCGCCCATTTTAAACCCTCAATGCATACAAATAAGTACAAATATTTACTACAGTATGCTTTGGTTGCATTATATCACCCCAAATGCATGCTACTTTTGAAAAGATGGATAGGAAAGAGGTTTTGAGGAAAGTGGGGGTGTTGGAATGGGGCTCAGTGGCTAACATACATAATGAAAAGTGCAAGCTCTGTCAATTTGCACAGATAGAAGTGTTCTGATGAGAGCCAGAGACAATAGCAGCGCATTAATCTCCTTGACATAGCCTGCACTGTGGCTTTAAAACGCACAGTGCTCCTATTCACATGCATTATCTGTCTAGAGGCATGCATATAAACCCTGCGAAAATATATTAGGGGCAAAGATGCTAACAATTTATGAGCCAATGAGCAGAATTGTATTTGTACACGATGGGCCGATATGTCATTGTTTAGGTACAGTACAAGAAGTAGTATCAGTACTATGGTGCAGCATTGATAGGTTGTAACAGTAGTAGTATCTGGTAGTAATAAGTAGTCGGTGTTAGTTGCAGTAGCAGTTGTAGCAAAAGTACTAGTTGTTGTAGTCGTTTTTGCAGTTGAATTAGTGGTCGTAGTTGCAGCAGTATAGTCAGCCCTTTGTAAACATGAAATGACATTGGTAGTAACGAGTATGTAGAAGTGGTGGTAATAGGTATTAACAGTAAGGTGTAGTGGTTGTAGATAGTAATAGTAAGCATTGCATGGTAGTAAAGCACTAATGGTATATATATAGTACAGTAGTAGCTATAGTGGTTGCAGTAGGCCTGTCACAATAAGTTGGTACATTATATTTGGGGCTCAGTATTTATCATGTCTACATTTCTTTGCATTTTCCTTTGTAAAATGATGAGGTTAGTGCCAAGGAGGGTGAAATAAGTCACTGTTATCAACACTAGCTCCTTAAGTGTTTCATTGTACTATTTATTCATTGAAGCTCATTCTTTCTTTAACAATGCTGTACATTTAGAATTTGGTTTGTTTGGTATTATTCTGCTTCACCATTATTGTGTAAAGTGTGTTTCAATATTATCGTTGAACATGATATATTCCGCGCTTCAAAATGTATTATCGTGACAGGCCTAGGTATCAGCTGTGGCAATATGTGCTGCACTTTGCAGTTTCAGATGTTTGAACGTTATGATATAGTAGAGTAGTACGAACCATGATGGTCGTAGTAGTAGTAGTAGCAATAGTAAACAGTTCCACCTATGACCCCTACACTTTACTTGATCAATTTCTAAAGAAACATTAGTGGAAGATGTATGGAGGTTATTGTAATACCACTTTAAGTTGACACAAAGCAGTATAATGTCATTTCTGAAGTAGTTTTTCCTTTTGACCTTCAAAAACCCCAGCTGCCACCAACACAGTAAGGAGTTCCTTTAAGTGCCCTTAATACTTTTCTATCAGCTTCCGTTTTGAATGTGCCTCACATCTCAATATACAATACCATATGACGCCGAGGGATAATGCATACTCTTATCTTTTGTAAATGAAAAGTATGCCAGGTATGCATGTTTGTTCTAAAAAAAAAATGTCTACTGCTATATTGCTTTATAATCTTCCACCCGCAGCAGGGACGTGCAACGCCAAATGTGGAAATAACATCTAGAAGGACAGTTTGAATTATTTTTTTTAGATGTCTTGGCTTTCATTAGAGTATAACGATGACAGGAGCTCAGCGGTAGTGATAGGCATAAGGTGTGTTTTCATTTTGGTATAAGAACGAATCCTGACAAGCACAAAAGATTCACAGTTCTCTAATCTATATATAATATCCCCGAAGCTGGATCGTTATACTTAAGCGTCTCTGAAGTTTACCATCTTCTTATACTTATTTTCTTCTCATTATGAGAAGCGCTCCTTGCTGGACATTTGAAACCATCCACATAGAATGATTAAAACAGTCTGGCAGCCCATATTTTTAGACTTTTTAATACAATATACAAGGACTCATACGCTGACAAGTGAAAGAGATGCAATTAAATGTCATATTTAGACCACAATGTTGTGGTGGAAGGAAAAAGAGATTTAGAGGCCTTAACGGCTGGGGTGAAGAGGAAGAGAAGGAAACGATGAAGGGGAAGATATAACATTGGGCAGGAAAATGGTCCTGTCCTTTTCCCCCCCAGATATTTAAAAATTAAATGGAGGTACTATTTTACAACACACACGTTTTCTTGTTGTTTGCTGGTGTCTCCAGGGTTTTCAATTCTCAGGTTGAAACCCTGGAGGTATTCTGATGATGCTAATCAGGTACTCAATGAGGAGGGAGCGAAAGTCAGTGTACAATAGGATGCTTATTCCCCACAAGGGAGTTTCAATGACCCATTATCAGGAGGCCCCACCCTGTGGGCAGGGTTTACTAGTAGAATATAACACCTGAGTTCTCAGACTTGTTTCACAGATTGAGATTGAGAATGACTCTTGGATGAGAGTCGAAATGCTTTGTTTTTCTAAAACAGAGTCCAGATGACTACAACTGAATCTTTTTCTACAATGGAACACTCCTGGATTAATGAGGGATTATACCGACATATTAAACCAGGAAATAAGTTAAGTCTTCCTCCTGTCTGCATTTAGCAGCGGGTCAAAGCCAAATGCCAATAAAAAATGGCTGCTGTGGATGAAGTACTACCATGAGCAGGTAACCTTTTAGAATAATCTAATCTAATACAGTATTGCTGTTTTAGCCCTAATCACTTGAAAGTTCTTGTAGTTTAAGGATAAGGAATGAGCACATTGCTTAATGCAAAGTCAGACATCTCATTTTGGGCAATGCATTAGACCTGGTTAGGAAAAAGATGAGAATGGATGTAATGTTGTATAGAAAATGGCATACAGTACGTCCTTTGAAACTGGCTATGCTTTGACCTGTTATCAGAGCAGTATATTTATAAGAGACTACATAGGAAACTGCTAATATAGCCTATGACAAGTGCCCAGGGGCAAGCTAACGATGACAGAGGAACTTCCCACACAATCAACCAGTGCATCTGTCTCTTGAGGAGAGGTGTGTGCGTGTGTGTGTGTGTGCGTGTGCGTGTGTGTGTGTGCGTGTGTGTGTGTGTGAGAGTGGGTGAGGGTGAAAATGAGAATAAGGCGTTTGACATTGTTGCTGGCAATGGAAGTCAAATGATTTGGCTGAGGTGAAGAAAACAGACATGTTAGAAGCTAAATGTAACCATGTAGATGCAGTTCTGCACAACACAGTAGTGTAGGTAGGGCCAATGCCATGGCAATGTAATAGTGGTATCCGTTCTGTATTTCCAGTTATTTTGATGTTCTTATGATAGTATTTGTTTCAAAACATAAAAGTATCAAATCTTGATATTCGCCAAGTACACATTTTGTGATGTCTTGTAAACTTTAAGTGTGAAGTGCGGCAAATAAAACTGTAAACACGAAAGTCAACTCCAGGCAAAAGTCTCTCCAAAAATGCTTTGCAGCGTTGCTTACGGATTCCTTCAGTACTTGTAAGCAGCAGTTGTTTCTGTGCCTGATCCACGGGCAAAAAAAAAATCAGTTGGAGTGTGCATAGCTGGAGCACGTAGAAAAGAAGATCAAAGAAGTGCACAGGCATCTCCAGAAAACCATAAACAGACTGCATGTGCCACTTCTGTAGACAAGTCCAAAAGTCCCACAGTGTTCATTTTAAAAAGCTATCTGGCCAAGGGCTTGAATTAATAATTGAAACTTATAAAAAGATCAAGAAGCCTATGCATAAAGTCAGTTATTACTGTCCCTGCTGCAGAAACATGTAATACTATATCCTAACAAGGCCATGTTGTATCTTAATCAAAAACACTGTCAGTACACACTGGTACATCGGAAATATGCAATCCGTGAAGCTCTTTTAGTCTTCACCAACACGTTCTTAGTTATGTCAGTGCTCAAATTGTCAAAGATTAGTGCTTTTGATGCACACAAACAACTTCTCTTTTCAATGCATTGGCAGATGCAGCTCGTGGACAATCTTTTGGAATTCCCAAATGTGGATTGCATTTATTTCATGCTACATGGTAATCCTATAATAATGATACAAAATCTTGCCTTTATTCAGGTTATGAGCATAATTGACAAGAATTTCAGTTCCGTGAGTAAGTCCTTTCAATGGATGAATCTAAATAATTATTTGAGGCGAAATTTTGAAGTAGGTTCAATGGACGTTTCAGAGAGAAAGAGCGCGGAAGAATGAGAGGGGATACTTGAATGGAAGTGGGGGTTGTAAAATGGCAACTGAGTAATAGTAAAAGAAAAACAAGTGGTGATTTTGAAGAAAATATTTGTATGTCTATTTTTCTGATTGAGCTGCATGGATTAGAATGTATTATTTGAATGAGCTGTAGACGTAAATTGTAAAATTGCAATGAAACAAAAGTTATGTGTTTGACTTTTACCTGGACAACAAGTACATCAACTAATATGTCCAATTTCCTAAACCTCCGGATAGAATGGTTCAACTCAAATAATGACATCAAACTTCTAAAACAATAAGAAAGACAATCTACGTATAAAATCTGCACTAACGTGTCTTGTCACAGCTTTTTTAAACTAAGTAGCTCACGCAATTAGTTCTTATGCAACAATTGTCTGGTCGTACTAAACAAGAATAAGCTATGTCTTGAGAAACACCAGGTGGCAGCTGGGATATCGAGAGCATCTTTGCAAGAGAATACCGAGGCATTTGATCTGGTTTGCGCTGGCTGGACTCTAGATGTTGACTGTAAATTTAAATATGTTAAATACTCAACAGACTGGAAGTGGGCCAAATGACTGCTGCAGACAAGCTGGATCAAAAATAGTACATATTTGCATTTGCTTGCAAATCAAGAACAAACGTGTCAAACTCCATTCCGTACTCTATTGGTTAGATGTAAGAGGAGACACTACTCATTTTTCAAAACATTCTGTGCAAATGTTTGGATTATATTGATCTGAAAAATGTATAGACCCAGACTTAAATTAGCTTTTTAGAATCTTGAAGAATGTGAAATTTAGTGTAGGAGCTACTTTAAGTGTTGATCTTTATGTCTCTTTGTGAGAAAAAAGCATATTATACTCCTGTTACACTCCTGTGCAATACTGTGAAACAATGTCAATCATCCCTGGTGCAATATATTCTGTCCATATGACAGCTGTAAATAAGAGTGTTATCATTATTAAGATTATAGGAGTTTTCTTTTTCTAAGTTATCTGTTTTTATTATTATACTGTGCATAATCTGTTTCTGTACCCTTTGTTGCAACACTGGAATTTCCCCATTGTGGGACAAATAAAGGTGATTTTATCTTATCTTATTTCGAGAAAACGGCCTTTCAAGGTACAATGTCCCATATATAACAAGTGAAACATGTGATTAAAGTCATTAAACATCTTTCTGTGCAGAGGGGACAATTGTGTTGTTCTTGGCAAAATCTTGTAAGTCAACAGAGAAAACTGACCAAAAGAGCCGAACAAATTGAAGACAATGAGTTTTGCCTGTTAGTGTCTCCTCTTAAAGCTACATAATGTGTCAGATTTCAACAACATTTTTGAACCTAAATTTGTAGTTCATCCACTTCACATATTTGATAGTTAAATGCAACTGGGATGGACATATTGTAGCGTATATCTTCAGTTATTTGTGGGCCTTTGAACAGCTTGGCCCTCCCACTGTCGATAATAACACAGTTTAGTGTTATGCAGCGCCCAATTCGATCGCCCGCTCTGCTCTGCTCTCCTTACTCTCAGACAGGAGGCAGAGAGACATATGCACTGTCACTTCTAAATCTAATCAGGCCGGGCCCCACTATATTATAGATGCAGCCATTGAAAGCACTGGTAATGGCGCTGTTGCTGCTGTTTGAATGTCACTGCTGGAATGCATAATATTATGTGATATGCGCGCTCTCAAATATAACACTATAGCATTTACCCCTGAAAAGAGATTGTGAATATTTTAAAGCTAATTTGATAATAACTTAAAATACTTCTATTACGACGACTGCTGCTGCTTCTACTGTCGCTTTTACTACTTTTACTACTATTACTTCTAATAATAATAATCATTATAGTTTCAGAAAGGCAAATTTATGTGTTCACACATAAAAAAATGTGTGGCATAATTCCTACTCGAAATGAACATTTTTAAGCTCATGCAAATTCCCATCCAGAAATGAAGTGAAATTTATGTTGTTAGAGTGTTTTTTAGGATTGTAATATTATAGTGAATTTTTCTAATCCTAAATATAAAAAAAAATATCTATATGCCCAAACTATGTAATTGAGGCTTTTGAAATATAGGTGCCAGAATGTGTCAGCTGGACATATACAAAAGGAAAATGAGCTTGATTGCTCTGACGTACCCAGTGAGGAGCCTGCCATGGTGTGGCTAATCAGGGGAAGCAGGGGAGAACTCAGCGGGCCACTTGGACAGGACTTGGACTCAACAGATTTCCTAAAGTGACCAGCTTGACTTGGTGTGCAAGACCGCTGCATGTGGCCCATATGGCACACTGTCATTTCCTGCATGGGTCCGACTCTCCCACTGCAAGGAACACAACCCAGCCTTGAGTAACCATTTGAGCCTTGTATTCCCATAAAATATAGTAAGAGGTAATATTTTATGTTTGGGATTAGGATTTCTTAAAATACAGATCCGTCATGCCATAGAGCACTCTTTTGGACACATTTCCGTCAGTAAAAATCCATCTAAATTAAGAGTTTTCTCAGCTTGTTGTGGCTCACATGCATGATCTTAGTGTCTATATGAAGCCAAGACTATGTGCTTTCTGTCTTATGTAAAAAAATGCCATTAAAAGTCAGTTAATTGGAAACACAATTTTTGCCTGACAAAAAACACAAGATGAAAATAGAAAAAGGCACTTTAAACTACACAGATAGTCCGTGAGACTCCAAGGGATTTAAAACACAATTTAAGATTGTAATTTGAGCAAAGTTTGGTGCATACAATGGACAAAAGCGCGCTGAAAAACAACCTTGTAACAGCCTCGCAGCCTCGTCCTGGCAGCCCGCTGAGCGAGCCATCTCAGAAACGATCTCCTCATATACATGCTTGTGTCCGTGCAACGGGCCTGACACCACTTTGACAAAACGCAGTCAGAAACTGTTCTCCGCACTTCAAACTTCCTCCTCTGGGTTTGTGAGCGAGGCAATCTGTGCACAGCATGCGCCGCACGCACACACACGCGCATACACGCGCGCACAGAGGGATGGAGAACTGCACCGAGACAGAGCGCATGCACGGATAAAGCAGACGGTCAACAGCGTGTGTTTTCAACAAGTAAATTCGGGAAAAACATTAAAAAAGGTCCAAATTTACATTAAGAATTTTTTTTAATTCCAACTCACATCAGAAAGTACCACCTCTAGGGATCATAAAAATACCATAAAGTAGATAAATGGATACATTATACATTTTTACCATTGACACACTCACAAACTTGTGTGTATGTATGTATGTAACATAGTTAACTTCGGGAGACACGAAACTTTCAAAACAGATTTCTACCTCGCTGAGCGCCTGTCAGACTGCTGAACTCTCCATGCATGTGCGAGTGGCCGATTTGGGACGGACAGTGCTGCAAAACACTGATGTTGGTTTTCCCCACGCAGTAAACAATGTTGTTTAGGTGTAACAACTTGTAAAAGGACACAAAAATAGATTCAAATTATGATGGAACGCTACAGGCTCCCGTGAGTAGACACAACCATTTTTTTAATGATGCCCTAATTAAAGACAATGGCAATTGTACACTTTAGTGTGGAGTGACCCATATGACAAATAATTTCACAGTTTTATTAAAAAAAATGTGGCGACTAATGTGAGATGAAAATGGTCATTATTTTAAGAAGAGTGACAGAATTGTTGTGAATTGAATGGCAGGTCCTGAATCAACAATCACACCAAATTGTGAGATTCCTGAATATTTACTCCCCTATTGCCCTTTTTATTGTTGGTTATTACTATGGTTGCTAGGTAATGGTTATGGAAGTACCTCTTGGCAACTTATGTCAAATCTTCTGCCCATGTCCAACCAGGAAGTAACATTATAAGCTTGACAAAAACATTTTTAATAAATGCTTGATTATAATTAAGTTCACTTTTGGAGAATATGCTCTTGAAGTACAATAGATTGTAAACTATTGGAGCACTGAATTCTTTAGGTTGGGGTGTGGGTGATCTGGGTTCAAGACCCACACTAACTTTAATTTAATAATTTTGTTCTTTTCATATTCAAACTTTTTAAAGTCATATATTGCACAGTCTGTAGAGTTTGTTACAGAGCGTTCTATTCAACAGCAGCAGTTTCATGTGAAAATGTGTCATTTGTGCAGAGCGGAGGCCGAGCCCTGCTCTGAGCTCTGATTGGCTGCTCTGTCTGTCCGTCACGTTCGCTCTTCTCTATCTCTCATTGGATGCTGGCTCATTGGTTATTTTTGTTGAACTGGTGTATGATTGGCTGTATGTAGAAAGTGGGCGGGAGCGTAGCGAGTGCATGATGTTTACAGCAGACCATGTGATCTGACCATGTGATCTGACCATTGAGCAAAAAGGCGTTTTCTACATTTAACTGACGTTTTGTAGGGCATGAATAAGGAGCAGATAGAAAAAAGGCATTTAGAACATGTGCTGAAAAACAAAGTAAAGTGTTTCTTACCTAGAATAGACATGAAAACAACATGATCGTTCAAACGAGGAATTCATTGTGCTTGTCAGTGTAGCAGTGGCTCAGAGGAGAGGGTTTACTAATCTTACAAAGCTGAAGCAGAGCAACTACAGGACAAACAGGACTTCATTGGAGCAAGTGTCTGCTAAAGGTAAGACTGACTTTTACTTTCTAGAAAAATGAGACAAACTAAATCATATCTGAAGGAGCAACGCAAGAAGCACACATGTTCTAATCATTTATCAATCATAAAGTAAGAGACAGTTACTTCAAACTAAATTTTACTCAAGTAAGAGTAAAAGTGTAGTGTTAGAGTTACTCCAAGATGTACAATTTAGTAAAAATGTTACTAAATTAAATGTAACTAAATACTACCTTTGCTCTTCTGTTTTCAGAAGGCAAAAAGGCCTTTTTTGGCAGGGTTACTGTATGTACAGGAAATACAGTATTGGGGGCACTAAAACCACATACTGGCCTGAATGAGCAATGCTCGTCATCTTTTTGGGCTGAACCTCGGATGTTTAGAATGTCTGGCTCCGCCTCTGCACTTGACTCACCTCTATGTTGAATAGTTACCCCATGTACTATCTCACCAAACAAAGTTATAATTGGAAAAAGGTGAAAACCTGTCATATGCACCCTCTCAGATCCCCCCCTGTAGTTGTGTCCTTAGTATGAATGTGATGAGTATTTACAATGACATAGTGCCACTGCTAATGTTATTTGTTAATGCAAACAATGTTGTCGCAAAGTTGCAAGGCTTTTGCTACTATGATCACAAATATTTTCTATCCCTTTTCAATATTTGTGACGGTTACAAACAAAACTTCCTTTTCTTCTTCCAAAATTCAGAAGCATTTTTATGTATTACTTAATGAACAAATCCTCCGTTTTGACCTTCTCATGTGCAGTCCTCCACAGCGTTGACTATGATTCATCCAAATATATGAAAACAAGAAGTGCTTTATGTAATAGGGTCAAGTGACTATGTTGGGATTTTGTCACATCTTGTTGTTTGGCAGGTTTTCAGCTCGGTACAGCGTTGAGTCACAGCCGTCATGCCGTAAACACCGCCCCATTGAGGTAAACGCAGATTGTGACAGCCAGATAACGTGTCCGTGTGAGGTGGTTTCAAAACTGCTGCCTTTGGAGAGGCGTACGTCGATAACAGTGTTGGGTGAATTGAAAACTGTTATGTAAACTCGGATTTGACTGATTTTGCTTTTCTCATTGAGACTGATCAAACTCTGGCCGCTATTTTGTCCTTTTGTCCCCTCAAACCACTGCCAGTTACATCACACAAAACAAGTTGTATTGTCTAATTTCATAACTATATACAACAACAAAATCACAACCCCAATTTTACAAACAAAATGGACTTACAAATCTGGCATTACAATTTCAGGCAGACCATATTTTATAACCCTGGCAGGCCAAGCCCTTCCTTGGTTGAATGCAGGAAGTTTAAGGCTGTACAGTGCAGCGAATTGGACAACAAACAGATTTTTGAACCCTCCAATCACAGCCGCGTATATTTTCCTCAAATGTGGAAGTCTTCTCCCCTCAAGCATTTTTTAGTGGCTTTTCTTATTGATTCTATGAAAGTCTGCACTATTTCTCAGTCCTATGTGGTTTTTTTGTACTTGTACTTGTAAATCGGCATGTTTTTTGTTTTTTTTTTGCATGAACAAAGTGTTTCTGATTGGTTAATCACTATCGGCTGAACTTGTGGAAACAAGATCCCGACTAGACTTATTTGTATTCAAAGCAGTATCTCGAGTGAATATTGGAAATAAAAACTAATTGTTTTTATAGCGCAGGAAAGTTTTTATAGCGCTTTCCTACCTCCAAGGCACACAAAGCACTTTACATCAAGGAACCAGTCACCCATTCACACACCAGAAGTACACTGGGGGCAGCTTAAGTGTCTTGCCCAAGGACACAACAGCAGTATTCACATGAGACAGCTGTGATCACACCGCCAACCTGCCAGGATGTAAAAGTCAGGAGCATGAACTACTGCCTTACTAAGCTTGCCTGGAACACATTTTATACCCTATCCCTACCCTACCCCGATATATCTTATACACATTACGCACACAATAATGAACCCAGGTCACTGAATGGCGGACTCCGGTCTGGACCCTGACCTCTGACACGAAACTTTGGGTTGAAGAGTGTGGGTCGAGCAGTGCAGCCTCCAAATGTCGAGAGATGAGCGGGTTTTTAAAAATGAACTGTGAGTTTGTGGCTTTCCTTCGCGTCCTCTCTCTTTCTCTCACTCCAAACACGCAGGAGCCCGACCCACACCACGAGCCCGCTGCCCACGCATCACCGTGCGTCAGATCACAGCGCGCCGTGAGAAAACTTTAACATCACGGGAGATCCATCTGATGTCTGTTCTGACTAAATATAAAAGAAGTGCAGCGCTGACGGATGAGACAGAAACACTTATCTTTCCTGTTCTTTAGAACAACGAGAGGAACGTAAATGTTTTTATGTGTAACGACAATCAGCAATCGCATCGCTGCATTGTTTCTTGCAGAGGGAAGTCAGAGTCAGGCGTGTGATGTTCTGATCTGAACAAAAGCAGAATCCTGCTCCACATCACGTCAGCTTTATATTCTACCTCAAATCAACCTTTAAAAGAGCAATAAAATATTTCAATGTATTTATCTATATATATATAAATACATTTCTTTCTATCTATCTATCTATCTATCTATCTATATATATATATATATATATATATATATATATATATATATATATATATATGTGATATAGTATATATGGTATATATATATATTATATATATATTATATATATATAGTATATATATAATATTATATATGTATATATATATATATGTGTGTATATATATTATATATATATATATATATATATATATATATATATATATATATATTATATATAGATAGATAGATAAAGATAGATAGATATAGTAGATATAGTTATTAGCCTGAACATGTCATTCAGCTTTCATAATCCTGTGCAATACTGTGACATAATGTCAATCATCCCTTTTGCAATATTTTCTGTCCATATGACAGCTGTAAATAAGAGTGTTTATCATTATTATTATTATTATTATTATTATTGTTGTTATTATTAAAAACAATTCTAAGTTATCTGCTTTTATTATTATACTGTGCATAATCTGTTTCCGTACCCTTTGTTGCAACACTGCAATTTCCCCATTGTGGGACAAATAAAGGTGATCTTATTTTATCTTAATACTCTTTACGTATGTTATAATATAATAATATATATTATAATATACAAGTGGCATGGTGCTAAAGTGGCAGAAACGCTGTGAAGTTTCGGACCTCGGCTTGTGGACATTTTTTCAAACTGGACCTCGGTGAAAGTTTATTAGTGACCCCTGGCTTAGAATATAGTTATGTCCCTACGTTATAGGTGGTTGGTTATCTAGTCTCCAGCTCATCAGAATATATAACCAACTGTGATCATCTTCTCAGATACTAATTAACTCGGGTACATTTTGTGCTAAAACAGCAGCACAGCGGCCTGTAATGTCAGTAATTGAAAATAGAGAAATTGATTGAATAGACAAGCTTTACAAGGGCATATATTTCACGCCTGCCCGGATGAGGAGCTTCCAAAGAACCATTGAACCCTGAAATGGGATTTCTCCACACAACATTTCAGATACTTGTTCAACAGTGTTCACGCACCGGCGTAACCCATCGCTAAATGCAGGGAGTGCTCGCAAAATCGAATGCAAATGGAGTTATGTTAACCACTTTAGCACTGCAAAATACATTTTATGGCTAATTTGTAGCATAGGAAACTCATCAACTCTTGTCTCTATTAGGGGAATATTAATAGTACATTTTCCTTGCTTCCATTAATGCTATTTTTACACACATGAAAAATGCATTTTTGCTCTCCACATGAATAGATATGTAGCTTATTTTCAAACCCTATCCTATAACTAAATTAACTTAAAGGTGCACTATGCAACCTTTCTGGCGGTGATGTTGGGGGGTTCTGCTACTCCATCCACATTTCCATGGAGACGCTATTGATTCAACTGCAATGTTCTACTGTAGGCTTCTGCTGTATGTATAAAACATTATGTGGACTTCTGACTAAAAGAGTACGTGGGGACAAAACCCAAACTTCACAAAGGTAGAAAATGATTCAGATTTATATTCCAGCAGGTCATTTCCTCCTCCCGGATCACACAATGAGCAGACAACTGCGCAGATGATCCCGCCTCCTGCACTCCTCCATTTCACCATTTCACCATTTCACCATGTAAGGACAAGTGCAGAGTGACTTATGAATGAGATTTACCTAAACATGAGCGGCTTTGATTGACACACAGAGACCTAGAGGGAGGGACAGAGCGTCGCTGCAGCAGAGACACAGGCGCAAGATCTTTTGTGAAAACATTTCTGACAAAATTGCCCTGTCATTAAACATTTGAACAAAACAGTAAGGTTGTGCAGAATTGTGACAGCCTTTAGCCTATATTTACCTGTGTTTAACCGAGTCTTAATGCTCACAAAAACATAGCCTATGTTTTATTTCACATGATGTGCGCTGCACCTGCACGCAGACGTTTGAGCACGTCAGGATGAAACACCGGGTGTGTGAGAAAGGGGGACAGCAAAGACACACTGCAGTGTGTGCAACGCAAAGGAACAGCAGGTCCACCACGTTGTGTGTGTGCTGTGTGTGCGCAGAGGGGACCCGTGATGTGTGTGTGGGGGGGCAGGGGAAGACAGGGGACAGAGCTTTGCTACCGGTCCGAGCCTGTGACAGCAGCGTTTTGACGGGTAGGTGCTTGCTTTACATAAACTTCATCTCCAGCGTTGACTGTGTTGTTTTTGGCAAGACAAAACATGACAAATACAATACAAAATACCCTCTGAACTCCCCTCACGAGCAGCTGTGATTAGATGAGTAATAGTAAAGAGATCTAAATGCATTGCGCTCTATGTAAATACAAACGTCCTCAAACTGGCGCCTTCTCTCCTCTCTGAGCGCAGATGATCGTCTTCCTTGTCTCTTAAAGCTCTGAATGCAATGTGCAGAGTTTGTTAACACAGCCGCACAATCCCCCGTCAAATTGTCTTTTTATAAATCCCAAACTTAATGTGGAAAATCACATATGTTACTTTTGGACCCCATTGCATCTTTTATAAATGACACACCTGGCCTGTAACTTGGGCAGGTGGTGTCACCTGCTTGTTTCCATGGAGACAGTTAACCTATTTATTTCTTGCCTTATCCTCAAACCGCAAAGATTTGGCACGAGGTAGCTCTAGCGTGGATAAAAACTTAGTTGCCGAAGAACGATTGTCAATGTTCGCCAGTGACCTCCTTTTGCAGGAAAACTATGTAAATGGGATAAGTCTCAATGGTCTTTCATTGGCGCCATTGGACTCTCCGGATGACCGCGGGGACCTCCGTTTAAGGAAAAACCCATTCAGGGCAAGACTTGAGAGATCGAGAGAGGGAGATTGTCTAGGAACATGGCAGGATAAGACATATATTGCACTATTTCTGACCAACTATAACTTTTTTAGTATATACTAAGACTAATTCTATTATAATTTTTTTATTGGTAAATTGTTAATTTTACACATGCCTTATTTGATCGTTTTCAATTATCATCACTATTCATTGTTGCATGTTGCACCTTACCAGAGTTGCTTAAACTATTACGTTTGTCAATATAATGCATGACAAACTTTAACTTTTGCTCATTATAAAAATACTCATACAATGTACTGACAATTTGATGCACAGTGACTTGGCAACCCAATTGAATTTAATATGACTACGATGAACTTTGGGAGAAGTGTGATGTTGGGGGCAGGCATAAACTTGAATGTATTGAAACGGTATTGTGTACTTTATTGTCGCTTTATTGCTTGACCTCTGCATTTGACCCATTCTCCAATGCTGCTGGGAATATCTTTCAGGAGCAGAGGACAGCACCAGCGCAGCTCCCAGAACTCTCTCTGCACGCCATCTGGATGAAGAGAGGAATTTGGAAAGACCCGACGTGGTCCGGGATCCTGTTGTGAGATGAAAGTAAAAGGTTGCAAATTGATGGTAAGACTACTGAACCAGAGCTTATTAAATATGTTGTTCTTGTAGGATAATCCCTGACTGTTGTGCCCCTTGTAAACTCTCACATTTGGAAAAGTCTTCTGCTCCCGGATCAAGAATCTTAGAAGACTGTTGCAAATGTTTTTTATTATATATACTGTAACAACTACCGACTTCTTTATCTTGATGCTATTTTTACACTCTTTTGATCAGAGGAGTTTGCTTCATCAGGCAAGCGAGTGTTTGGCATTGCAAATCAGAACTGACACCATAGTATAGTCTGTTAGATGAAAAGGATTCTTGAATATTCAAACAAACATCTAAATGAAAGAGAGCCTGTTCGAAGCCGCTTTCTTAATGATTAATCCTTTCTGATGTTTTGATTGCCCCAGCGCCGTGCTCGGAGCTGGCCTACACAGATGTCGATAATTCGGGGAGCCCCATATTGGGACTATGGGAGATATAAGACAGTAAAATTTATGAGGGAGGCTAATTTGGCATCTGGGTTTGGGCGTGTCCATAGAGGGTATGTGTGGTGTGTGATAATATTCAATTTTCTGGAATCGGGAAACTTTTAAAATGTCTAGTGAGAGGGTGATTTGAGGTAACAGGCAGTGAGATTTGAAAAGATTATGTATAATGTAATGCAAGACGGATATGAAAATGATAGGTTTGCTCAGGCATCCAAACTTTGAGCAACTTCGCCCGGCTCTCTTTGCCTTTGGTGCATTCCTTATGCCAGTGTGTAGGCCTACTTCAATAACAACCCTGAAGCTAACCTAATTGCTTATTATCAAATCACTGTCAATGTCCTTTGGTGCATTTGTTTTGAAACGTAACAATCAACATCTTACTACAGTAGGTTAGTTTTAATAAAGCATCAATGCAGAATGCTATCTGAGGATGTAGAACTGTGAATGGTATTTTTTTTTGTGTGGCTTTGGCTTAGTGATTCGCCCAGCAATCCAATTGTCAGCAGTTGGAATATTGTTTTAGACTACTTTAGTGTTATTATTATTATTATTATTATTATTATTAAATTATTATTAAGATCAGATTTTTGTTTTTATTATTATACCATGCCTAATCTATTTCTGTACCCTTTGTTGCAACACTGGAATTTCCCAATTTTGGGACAAATAAAGGTGATCTTATATCTTATCTTACTTGTGTTCAAGTCGTTTCACCCATCTTGCTGACATACGTATGAATGTAGGTGTGGGAGTGATTGGTGGTTACAAGAGGGGCAGAGGGCATGGAATGGCAGCCTCGTTTCAGTCACTTTACCTCAGGGCAGCTGTGGCTGTCATAATCGCAACTGTATGGCATGTTAAAAATGTGTTAAACCTGTAAAGTAAAGTGCAATAATACTTTCCACAATTAAACATAAATGTTGTCTTGTTTAGGCTATTAAAAGTGTATGTATTATAAAGTTACAAAGTGTTTCTTTATCATTTATCTTGTCTGAATGCTTTGATAAAATATTCAGCTTTGCAGCGTGTCACTTTGCCGCTGTTTGAGACATTTATTTCACATTGAGAGCACAACCTTTACGCAGATTATCTGTGTTGACATTCATCAAATGGAAAGTCAGTTCTTGCATAAACCCCTTCTCCTCATGGTCTTATATCCAACACAAACACGATGCATCTGGCCTACAAGCACCTGTGGCTTGTTTGTACCCGTGCAGCGCAGTAAAATCCCCAGTTAATCAGAATGGAGTAATTAAGGACTGTTTGCAAACAAAGAGAGCAATTGTTTAAGCCAAGACGGAGCTAGTATACCCCCCCAAAGTGCTACCTGCGCCATGCCCCAAAAATTCCATCACAAATTAAATCGCTGTTTAGTTTCCCTGATATCTCATTCTAGTACGACTCATCTTATCTGTACTTAAAAAGTTGCCTCAGAGCAGTGATAAGGAGAAGTGGCTAGGGAGAGGGAGGGTGGCGGTGTGAGGGGAAGCTGCTGGTGCTGACAGATTAATTCGTAGGGGGTGAAAATATGTCTTTTTGTGGTGGCTAGGCATGAGATAATGTCGGAGATTGGAGAAAAGAGAAAGATTGAAAGGTGCCACGGGCAATTGTACAGTGGAGGCTGCAGAAAGGAACAAAAGGCAGATACTTGTAACAAATATACAGTGTGAATGTGTTGTTGGAGATGTGAAAGGAATGGGTTTTAGTGGTGAAGACATCAGTTGTCCAGCAATATTTTGGACTGCGGCTTTTGGCAAACAGCATGTGACAAGGTCTTTGTTTTTTTATGTTTTCTGAATTGAAAAAAATATTTCAGTGAAAAAAAATTATTTTATTATGTAACTGTTCTAGTGGGGGTTTTGCCACCTATACGGTAAGGCATTATTTAACTTATCTATCTTGCATTTATTCAATTTCAGATGTTTGATGGATGGATAGATAGATAAAGATTCTATCTGAGCTAGAGAGTTCTGCAGTTCTGCAGTCTCTGGAGACTACTCATCGCTATTGGTTTGGTGAGTGATGCTTTCCTCTGGAATATCTTCTGCCATAAACACCTTATTAAACATGAATTATTACTATGAGTGGGCTGTCCTCTCCGTAATGTTGTTCAATGCTATATTGAGGAACATTTTAGGAAAGGCAATAACATCTTGGTGAAGACAAGGTGGCGGAAACCAGTATACAGTATATTAAATTCTAAATGTCAAACTACATTTTGATACTTCATGTAGCATTTTCTAGACCCCATAGCATACCGGCATATAGACCTTAAGATATTGTTACTCATGACTTGTAACGGAGTCATTGTTGTTGTGAAATGCGTGTGTAAAGATATATATCGTACTTTTTGGACTTTAAGCTGCTACTTTTTTCCCGCGCTTTGAACCCTGCGGCCCATACAACGGTGTGTCTAGTTTATAGATTTTACTAGCTAAGGGCCACCGGGGGCACTCTAGCAGGAAGCACAAGCGTTTGACACACTGTAGAAGAAGACAGTGGTCACAGTTCAGGGGACACGTCGTGTTTTCTATATTGTAAGCTTCGAAACGCTGTGTTTTATTACAACTCATATCCGCAGAGAAATGAGTCTAATGAGGCAGTGAATCTAGACGCAGCGAGACACAAAGACACGTGGTGCGGGGACATGTGATATACGGCGGTCTGCTGTTTAGCACCTGCCGCATTGAAATGAGACTTTCTTGGACCGACCTGACCTATTGATCACTACCGTGGAACATATTTCTGTGTAAATAACACATGTTACAACGTGGGCACCTGCGGTTTATTAAGAGGTTGTACCTTATATGTACAACTTGTATTTTTTATACATTTTCTAGATAGGATAACCGGTTTTCTATGTCCATATTTGCGCTTGTGTAAGCCCTTCAAATATACTCGCACCACAAACAATTTGCTTCATATGGAAAAACATAACATCATCTAAACTGAACTGCCTCTGCCTATTAATTTCAACATAGTAAATGCATAGAGTTGGGCAACACAGTGCCTTTGAGAGTTGTCTTTGATGCACTGAATCCCATTTTGAGTGCAGTCCCATCTGGTTTGGCTTCTCTGTGTTGTCCATTTCGGTTGGCCTGACTTCTGACAGCCCCTTCCAGTGAAATGAAAACATCCGCTGCCTCAAAGCGATCAGGCTCCATTGTCAAAAACAGTACAAGTAAAAAACTGTGGTCGGGAAAGTTCTACACATGTCAGTTCAAGTCTGTTTATTTACATAGCCTTAATCCTTCCAAGAAGAGGCATAATCACATTATTGGTGGAAAGTAGCACAATACTTTTACTCAAATGTGAACTTGTCTTTACCCAGAAGGATTAAAAGAATGTTTGACCTTGGAGATAGCTGGTATTTTGATACCTTTCTACCTGCATTACTTGGGGTGTCCTTGGGAAAAACACTTTACCCACCTTGCCTGTATGGATGTGATTGTTGTTTTGATAGTAGTAGTGGTAGAATTGGTAGCGCTAGTAGTAGTAGAAGTAGTAGTAGTAGTAGTAGTAGTGGTAGAGTAGCAGTAGTAAAGTTTAAGTCAAATCTTCTGTCAAACGAGAGTATTTTTTAAATAATAGTTTTAATGTTACCTTGAGACGGTAAAAAGAAAGGGCAAGGGGTGGATTCTTCTTATTAAAACTTCCCAGTTGTACAATATGACATTTTGAATTTGAAATACCGCTCGCAGATCAACTTTTATCATTTATATTGTCCTTCTTCTGTGATTCATAAAACATAAAATCCAGCTTTTCACTGTAAAATATCACCAGCACTCTTTATCCCTTTCCCTCTCTTCCCTCCATCCAGATATTCTATTGAGCTTTTGGTAATTTCTGTTTCCATGGCAACCCGAGCAAAGGCATCGCTGGTGGGGAGAGGAGGAGGGGAGCGAAGCAAGGCGGCGAGCTTGTCAATGTACCAGCAATCTGAAGAGTTCACTTTTTTTCCCCATTTATTTGATACCATAACCTTGACAGGGCTCGCGATGCACACTAATGCAGGCGCTCTGGCAAATAAAAAGACTTCTACTTGACCGCTTTAGGTAGTTAAAATGGTTTTGAATCTGCTTAGGCCTTGTGCAATGACCTCGAATGCCCGGTTTGAAGATCATTTTTCAATTAGAGGATGTTTTATCTGATACCATCTTGTTCCTTGATGTGTTACTGGAGTCCCCCTTATGTCAAATTTTAGAATACCAAAATTATAGATTGCAGAGCCCTTGCAAAAGAGCCTCTACAAAATTTAGATTTTTTAACAGCGTTACCAATTTATTATTTGAGAACTATTGTTATGTTTGATATCTGAGACGTAGCTGAGATATCTTGTGTATGTACTTTATTTGTGTGTGTTTATCTGACGATCATACTTATTTTGATGACAATGGGCTTCAAGCAAAAAGGATGCATGGATACAGACACGCTCGCTTCCCCCGGTGCTGTACGCGCTGGACTGTTGGTAAACGCACAATGAGAACGATGCACATGTGGCGGCAGAGAAAAAGCTGTCTGAGCATCCCGCAGAGGCTTACCTGCTGCGCAGAGGCAGAAGTGTCTTGCTGATTTGAAGTTTATCCAATTTGCTTCGTCAGACACAGGATGCAAATGGCAGCTCTGCAGCTCCAATTCATGCAAATTAATTCCAACGTTTTTTGATAAAATTCTGCTTTCACACCACACTTGCCCCGCACTAGAGTTCGGGAGAAGCCACTCCGAGTCCACGTGTGTTAAGCACTCTTGGAGCGGGGGTTTAAACGGCCTATATCATGCAAAATCGACTTTTCAGAGCTTTTAGCCTTCTTACAGTGCTGTTGGTACCTCATATATGTGCCCAAAGTGGTTTTGGGCACATATTGCTCTTGGCGAGGGTGGTGGCGAATCTCAAACTAAGCCATTCGCATTTCCAGGTAAAAGAGCGGGATCCAAGATATGGGTGATATTTTATAACTATTATATTATAGGTGTTGCAAAACACATATTATTATCAACTATGCCCTTAGGGTCGACTATAAAATGTGAAAAATAGCATAATATAGGATCTTTAAAGCTCCAGACTGTGACTGGCATGTTCACACGGACAAACACACCGTTCTCGGAGCAAAAGCTAGTGGCAGTGTGAAAACGACTTAACTGTAGGGAAAGGTTCACATCTTTTAAGGTTTGTGCCAGGAAGGATGCATCGAATTAAACAAAAATTACGTACAGTAAATATTGTCATCTGACTTGTTGTCGATTCGCTTATTTAATGCCTTTAACATAGGTTAACTTTCACTTGTAATGTTCAGTTTTTGTTCCATATCATCGAAACAAATTCCTGACAATGAATCTATACATTTTTTCCTGAATCTGATAAAATGTATTAATGTATTAATGTATTGATTTATTAATTGAATTACTGTATATATTTTTAATCCTACAAAGTGAAGACAACAACATTCAAAGCTAACAGTCATTGCCTTGCTCTTCATCAATCTTTGCACAACACATAAAAGCTCTTTGATCAATGGGAGAGGCTAAGTACTTTGCTACAACATCCTCTGTCTCTTAGCAGCATTCATTTTCTGTAAAGTAGATGAGATCACTTGGTAGCCAAATTGCCCTCACATTACAGTATAATGTATTTTACCTTGGGAATGTAAATTTTAGCCTAAACATGTGTTATTGCAGTTTCAGTGTTCAGTCAATGTAGCATGGCTGGGGTCATTTAACAGCGAAGTCCCGTTTTTAGATAATGTTTGAAATGGGAATGGTTCCAGGCCCTTGAGCCACTGGGAATGCTGACATAGATGGTAATGATAGAGCTAATGAACACAGATGATGCATGCGATAGGCGCTAGGACACAGGACGCAAGAGTGGAGGAGTAGAAGCGAGGACAGAGTGTTTCTTTAGAGTCCATGAAGCCAGCTGACAAGAGAGGGCAAATGAAAGGGGTCGATCAATGTTCTATGTTTAGCTTGTTCTGTAATAAAATGTAAGTACAATTCTAAATATGCAAATATACACACTTATTAATTAGTTTTACTTATTGTAGGCAAGGCAAGTTTATTTGTAGTGCACAATTTGTACACAAGGCAATTCAAAGTGCTTCGCACAACAGGAAAACATGCATTAAAATCACAAAGACTTGACAGAAATCACAAAACAGTTTAAGCCATAAAAGGGTGCAAATTAAATCCTTTCAGTCATTTGCACAGCTAAACAAAACAGTTTTTAGCCTAGATTTGAACATTGCCAGAGTGCCTGTCTCACATCTTCAGGAAAAATATTCCAGATTTTAGCTGCATAAAACTGAAACACAGATTCCCCATGTTTAGTCCTGACTCTGGCACCAGAGTTCATATGGCACTAACATGTCCAATACGTACTTTGGTGCTAGGCCATGGAGAGACTTGTATACAAGCAGAGCTGCTCAGACATTTACAATTAAATGCAAACAACATTGACAATATTCACATTTTACATGGAAAATGTATGTGAGTTAAGTCTGTTTTCTAAAACAGCATAGTGTTTCATTTTAGCTTTCATCTTGGGAGAGAAACTAACTCCTGAGAGTTAATTTGAATCCAGTTTCGAATTGAAAGCAGTCATTTCAATAAAAGTTTATTCCGACTTTAAAAGCACAAAGCCTCTGGTTGTGGCAGAGACATCATGACACCAAGGTATGTGGACCTCCAAAAACGGGGATGGTGAGCTAACAGCCTCGAAAAGCCTAATGTCCGGCATTAACCATGGCAAAGCACAGAGGTCATCTGCAGGTCACTACATTATGTAGTTTAGACTTGACTATATGTTCTCTGCAATAGTGACTATACAAAATTCGGTATTAGTTTCAGCAATAATGGTCTTATCTTATACACTATAGTAAAAAAATATTTATTCACACCCAAACTAACCGAAAACAAAAGAGTGACCCAACGGAAGTAATGTAAATAGGCACATTTTAGCAGAAATTGAGAAATGTTTTACATTTGTAGACGGCTCTGAAAATATGTACTTTTCTCTCAATTCAATTTAACAAAAGTTAGATATTTCTCCTTTCTCTTTTGTGGTGACGCTTTGTCCAATCACTATTACCGGCTTTTCCCTTCGCTTTCAGGGAGAAGGATGTCAGCAGTTGTGGAAGAAGTACTCATTTTTAGTACAACTACTACTAAAAACTACAGCTACAGGAGCAAAAACATACTCCGGTAAAAGTCAAAGTTTCACATATAAAAATCGACTTAAGTAATAGAGTAAAAAGTATTATGCGGAGATTTTTGAACAGTTGAAGAAATATGGTGATCTTTTTTTGTCAATAAGGTTCTCATTTTATTATTTTGTACCACTTCATAATATCTACACCTTAATTTGCCTTAACAAAGCATGAACAAAGACTACATTTATGATGAACATGAAGTTTATTAGGCATAATTTGAGTTTAGTAACTACTTAATTAGGGTTAGGTGTTAGGGTTACGAATTAGTGTAGAGTATTAGTTAAGTAGTTACTAACCCTGACTCATTCTTAGCCAGGACTTGAACTCAAAAGCCCGGATGTCCCCATAAACATGCTAACATATGATCCCTCAACCTTTTGTCCAGTTTAAAAATGTAATGTAGAAAGTACAGATTCCTGCGCTGAAATGCAGTGACGTAAAAATTAAAAGTATCCACTGCAAAAGTACATAATTATATTGAAATACTTGAGTAATTTTACTTTTGTACGTAGTTACTTTCCACCACTGGATTCCCAGATTGAGGTAGAACTCAAATCATTTACAGAGGTTTCAACATTGGCAAACTGCACTTAGAGACAAAAGTGGACAATAGTCAAACACTGGTTTAAGCTCTCAAGGAGTTTGTTGAATTATATTAATCATGTTTGAATTTTCTCCAGTGTTTTGTTTGTGAGCAATCCGAGAACAGCAGGGGTATGTCAGTCTGTACAATCATCAAATGTTAATCCCGTTTCTTTCTAACAGCGTCCCATGGCCTAACGTAACTCTCCATCTGGCTATGACCAAGACTTACACGGCAGAATGCTTAGTCAACATAAAAGAGTTCCTATTATTTAACTGCAAAGATTAATCACGTCCTCTCATAACAAGCACAACTTTCACACTCTTTAATTAAGGGAGAGATGCATAATAGTGCACGGTTAATTTTAGATGTAGAGATATAGCGAATTTGCTGCATCAAGAAGATACACTGCACAGTAGGATAATAATAGCTTATACAATAACAGAGGTATGATGATATTTAACTGTAAGACAAAATACTTACTTTTGTTAAAACTTTTGTTATAAAATACTTTTTTCCGTGACTAAATTATACATTTTTGTTGGATTTTACTTGTGATCTGCTTTAAAAATGATCTATTTATATTACATAACAACACTTCCAGGCTGAGTTCATATACATAATTTGAATACGGTATACTGCTGCATCTTCCATATCACAATGACATTTGCTTACAATACACGGCTGTTGAAAAATCCTTTGAAATTACAACATTTCTACCATTGTCACGCCAAAAGATTCATGTCGTCGAGAACTGTCCTCTGGTGTCCTCCGCCAATATTTACGATCCCCTGTGGGTTCGATTGTCAAGGTTTTGTATCATCTCAATTTCTCCCCCCAAAAAATGGCACCTCATACTTCTCCTACCCCAAATAGTTGAATAAATAAAAATAATAATATCAAGCCTGCAGCGTCTTACATAAAAATAAGATACTTGAAAACCCAAAAATGTTATCTCCAAGTGCTAAGAACAACAAGCGGAAATGAAGATAAATGCTTGCATGTTCATAGCCAAAATAAAAGACCTATCCACAAGCTTCACTTCAGAAGACAGCGTTTTTTGGGCTCTAAACCCTTAAAATCTTTCCGATTCACAGTGTGTGAGAGATGAGAAAATAAGTACCGCTGGAGCTCAAGATGACCAGCTCTGTCGAGTGGGATTTGAAAAGAGAGCCTTGATGACAGGCGCATCTGACTGGTAGGATTAAATAGCCTCAAGTATGGGAATTGGTCATCTTACTCTTGCCAGCCATTGTACCATTTCAGTCATACGCATTATAGCGCAATGTCAACCATGATCAGCTTTATTTATGTATAATACATTTAGATACATTCTTGTGATGGTCACTTGAAATCTTTGTGAAATAAATGTGCTGAATTTCCCATTCTGTTGTAGTCGTTTCCGAGATGGTTGCTTTTAAAGGTTACAAGGAGGCCAACGTGTTTTCTTCTAATGATGCAAGTGTAGCGCTATTTGTACCAGAGCCGGGGTGATTCTGTGACACGTTGCACAAAGTTGTTTCCAGGGTTAAGGGAGCAGTGTTTGGACGCAGCAGGAAAACATTCAGTGAATATATTGCAGATTACATTGAGGTCACGCTGTTAAAAGGTAAAGCTGTTAAAGGCAAGACTATTTTGGCTTTTCATTCTTATTTGAATGAAATTATTGATTGTGGGCCCTGGTTTGAGTGCTATTTGCCAGTTGTAGATGAGTTATTGATAAGTCCATTCTCGTCATTTACAAACTTGTTTTAGCTAATGTTGTCAATTATAATATTTTTTTGTGTGTGTCTGTGTTGTTTTGCCCTAATGTTTTGTTACATAAATCAAAACTCACGACTAAGGCACTTACTAGACCCATGTACTATTAAAGTTTCCAATCTGATTTGAACTTGCAAACTACTCTATTTCATTATGTATAGCAATAATGACTTGGGCAGAGGCGGCGAAGGCGGTGCGATGCAAAGGTCTTCTTGCAGGTGGTATGCTATCTTTGTCTGATATAATTTACAACTAGTGTATTGCCTTGTTAAGCCAATTAGCACAACCAGCCCTGTCTGAAGCGAATCACAGGACTTGCATGTCAGCACCACGGACAGCAACGGGGATAATGACCGCAAGTTTTCAAACGTGTCTCGTATCTCCAGGGTCCGCGCCCTCGCTTGTACATTCGGACGCTAAAGCAGGCAATTATCTGCGGTCGAGGACAAACGGCAGAAGAATCAATCAATGTTAGAAAAGTTGAAGGATTTGATTAGCTTGGAACAGCATAGACTGATAAGCTTTGGAGACACTATATTTAAAAGTGTCTGTTATCTTTCTATGGTTAGCAGTAATAGCTTTCATAACATGCCTTTGTTTCATAAGACCCCTTGATCCCACACGTACGGCACATACATTTCCGAAGGAACTGTCAGTCTTTTTCGTCATTGCTTAGAAAAGTGTACTGCTAATGAGGGGATTTCAAACTTTCACATTTCTTCCCCTCCGCATGCTTGATTTCAGGATAGGATATAATTTACATTTGTAAAAATTACAAGACCTGCTGCTAGGATTAAAGAAGAAATATTGCATTGGCATCAAATGTTTGTATCCATAGTGATAAGCACGTATAATAATAATAATAATATTCATTTATTTGGGCGGGTCAGTGCATGTTAATGAACATACATGATGTAAACACACTGTATTAACTGTGGGCTAATTTTCATCCATTCACTCTCACAACACACTCTCATTCATACATTTGTTTTAGTAGTAGGGGAAACCAGAGTATCTGGAGGAAACCTACCTACCTAATAAATGTATATGTGCATAATAAAACATTTACAAATATGTAATTGAATGAATGCACACAGGCCTGTGGCAAAGAAATAACTGTTTAGTTTGAAAAGGTTGGTTGGTAATCTTCTACCAGACTTAAATGCAATAGTGTATGTACAGTATGTGACGGATTGTAAATAGTGGTCATATAAGAAGAGGGAAGAGATGAGAGGGAGAATATCCCCATTCTTGACATTACTCCAGTAATATATATCCTTTATGAGTGTGAATTTACAGTACTTCTTCTAAAACGGTGCTTAATAGGGTTGCATTTTGCCATCACACTTTTTTCTCGACGTCTCTAAATAGGTAGCCATAATATAAAGAACCATGTCACCCGGCATATGAAGTTCATGAAGACCTTGTTAATGTATTAAACTACAATTGTTACCTTTTTTTCTGCTCTTGTGTCGCTAATAGACTTGAACTAAATGAAATAATGAAATTAATTGGTTCAAGTTAATGCACCTTATTGAACCTAAAAACAGATCATCCACACACATTTATTTAAACGTACCAAAATAAAGTAACCACACCTCAACCTCTATTCTTTAACTACAAATGGAAAAGGTACCAAGCTTTACTTTAATTTTCACTTTGCTTTTAATAAGAAGGACTTGTTTATTATTCTAAATATATCATATTTTGGTTTGAATTGCTAATTGCATCATTGAGTCCATCCTCACTCTCCTCCATCACCGTGTGGTACGCTAGAGCCACAGCCAGGGACAAACAGAGACTACAGCGCATTGTGCGTTCTGCTGAGAAGGTGATCGGCTGCAGACTTCCATCTCTGCAGGACCTGTACGTCTCCAGGGCTCTGGGACGAGCAGGTCGGATCACAGCTGACCCTTCTCACCCTGGACATGGTCTGTTTGAACCACTCCCCTCAGGCAGGGGCTACGGTCCATCCGGACCAGAACCTCCCGCCACAAGAATAGTTTCTTTCCCTCTGCCGTTGTACTCATGAACACTTCTTAAACACCTGCCACTTTAACTCCAACTATTTCATCTCTCACTGCACTGTCACTTTCTGCACTCAGAACTGTAAATTTAACTGTAATTCTCGTGTACATAGTAATGCCTATTTTTATTATTATTTTATACTATAGTCATTTTAAATTGTGTCTTAATGCATGCCCTTTTTATTTCATATATGTTGTTTTTAATATTGATCAGTGTTTTATGTTGCACCTTAATGCCGAGACAAGTTCCTATGTTGACCATAAACCCCTTCTGATTCTGATTGCTAATTGCTAATTGCTATGACAATGATGCACACTATTCATCACTCTTAAACCATGAATATGTGATCATTTGAGTCAATATGAAAACAATTATATAATACAACCATATTAATAATTATTATTTAGTCATAATCAGTTTGACCATTTTAAAATACAGTTGTTTCATATTTCTAAAATATGCCAATTTAAACTGGCTCTTTGTGAATTCAAGTCCCCTTTTGTTTCACATCATGTTTCCATCCACTCCTCCAGAGTGGGCCTGTCAGACAGGATAGTAGCCTACATTACCCACCCCTCCATGCATCAAACTCGGGCACTCGCTCTTCATACTGGCCACGAGGAAAAGGTCGGACAACAAAACTCTGCATTTGCAACCCCAAAGTGTGCCATTGAGCATTTTAATTAACAAGGCCGGAGCGATGAAAAATGAATGAGCAGAGGGAGTAGTAAAAAGATTTTGTATTGCCGTGAGGGGTGCAGTTTAGAGACATAATGGTAATATAGTGCGACCCAGGGTACAATGAAAATGGCAAGGCTGTGAGGATGAATGGCATGGCAAACATTTGGTAATAAGAAAAAAGCCTCTTCTAATGTCATTCGCTATTACCACCTGCCAGATTAGATGGATGATTTTCTTTCTCTGAGCACAAGGGCTTCTCTATCAAGTATTATATAAACCAGATTTCTAAAAAGGTTTGGACATAGTGTAATAATAGGAAGCAATGAATCCAACAATAACAAGCCCGTAATAACTCTAAATTTAAGTGTGAGGGCAACTTGCTGTATGTTGTACTGACATGCTTAACAAAACAAAGCAAGCATTATCATCAGCGTCAGCCGTTTCCTGTTTATCATTATATTTCCAATGTAGAACATATCTTACACCACACCATAATTCCAAGGTATTAAGGAAAACATTTGTTTTGTTTTGGATCATATAGCAGACACCTACCGCTGCACCCGGAGCCATGCCCGGAGCATAGAAACACACTCCACCAACGAGTACGTAGTAGTGATAGTGGTTCACAGACTGTCAAAGTTGCTTTACGATTTTGGGCATTATTCATATTCACTACACAACTACCATAGCCACAGCTGCCCTGGGGCAAACTGACAGAAGCGAGACTGCGAAGCTGAGGTCACAAACAAGCATTCATACCAAGCACGGCGGGTGAACTACACTACTACAGTTTACACTCGAGCCACAGCCGCCGCACTGTGCCATTTCCTCTGTGGCCTCTCCCAGATACTAAACAGGCCCAACCCTTATTAGGTTTTAAAACCAGACAAGATCAAGCATTGACAAGTTGGTACTTGTATTCTTGAGTACTAAAAAAACTGATTGTACTTGAAGTAGAACTAGCGGTTTACTCTTTCTCATATGTTGTTTATGTTTAGGATCCACAATCCATTAAGCTGTTTCTTCCTTTAAAATTAGAAACTGGATGAAAAAATACAAATTTTAAAAGAACTCTTACCACCTTCTCACCATGGACTTGCTCCCACCTAACCGCGAGACATAAGGCAGTGGATGCTGATGTCGTATGAATGCATGATGAAACAGGCTGAAAAGTTGGAGCACCTTGGACAACCTGATGTAACGCAGAGGCCAGTGTATGCCCGCATTCAAACACTGCTCCTGACTTCATACAACTCTTTGTAAAATGAATCCAACCTTAAAATATTGGCTGAAAACTGCAGTGATTTTTTTTTTTTATGAGGGGGATACATGCTCTGAACATTGAAAAATGTGAGGCTGAAAAGGTCACAAAACAATTGATATGGTATAAATTCATGCCATGAGTGGTATTCTAAGACATATTGGTGGTGTTTACTTCCAGTTAGTTTACTCTACTTTATTTCTTAACTCATTTGACTGTTTCAAGTAGATATACAATATTTCACATTGTCCACTGTCGCCACTTCTATACATTAGAATACAATTACTTTGGTCAACTAAACATTTTATATTGAAGATTACATCCAGCTTACACACTGCATTTAACGTAATTGCCTTGCTTTTTGTCCTTGATAGTCGTGGCACGCAAAAGAGCATGTGGTCTTCGGTTCAATATACTTCCAATTATACAATAGTGGGCACATTATGCTTATTACAAAAAGAAAGCACCTTGACAACTCCTAGGCAACCAATGGGTGGATGCTGTTGAAGATGAATAAACGATGCCTGGTGCCATTTAAGTTACGTGGTAATATGGATTCCAGTGAACAAAGTGTTAAAAAGTCCAAGAAATGAACATCTTTATGAATGTGTTGTTTGATGTTTGGTTGTTTTAAATTAAATATATGCGCCAGTTCATGACAGGGATAATGCAGTGCAAAAAGTTCGGCTGGTGGTGGATGGTGAATTCACAAAGCGTCCAGTTTACATGTAAAGTCTATGGTGGATATGTGCCCTGGGCAACATGGCACGTTTTAGAGCATTTAAGGGTCAGACACCGGAGTTGAACAAAGCTGAACTTTTTGCGGCTGATGCGGTGTGGCAACCAATCAGAGATTATGCTCCAGTGATGTACCTACATATTTCATTATCCGGAAGAAGGACCGAAACAAACCCCCCCACTACCAAAAATGTATGAGAAATTCATAACAAACACGAAGAGACCAATCACGCCATGGAACACAACTAAAAAACTTTGGCTGTGAATGTGCGTTGCTTGCCTTGGACTTGCAAATCTGCAGGTCATATAGAAGCGTCTGTCCTCAAGATGAGTAGGCGTCCAACTAGGGGCCTCAGGTTGAATTTGATGCTGCGATGTGAACACAGTTGTAGGACTTGTATCCAGACAGAGGATTCAAGAACACACAGATTGGACAAAACAAAACCTGGTATGTGATAAGTTCAGGAAAGATTTCAAATCGCTGCAACAAGAATTTCCGAATATATATATATATATATATATATACAATTTTTAAAAAAGGATTTTTTAAATTATTCTTTTATGTACGTACACACATCACAATTTACTGTGGCTCTGTGTCCCTCAATACATGATTATAAGGAACAAGAAGCGTAAGGTCACTAACAATAAAATAAAACCACAGCAAAGAGTGAATGACCAGAACACAGGAAATCACTTATAATTTCAGTTTGTTGGTTTTCTGGCTTTTCTTTTTGTATGTGTGATGGGAAACTTCCTTGGCTAAGCCCCAGACGTTGTCTCAGCCTATATGTAAACATTTTGGATGTTGGGCAATAAATGAAATTGTTTTGATTAATTTGTGTCTATAATAATTAACAACGTGAAAAACAGCTAAATCGTTAAATCGAGGGCACCTGCGCTGCCAAGACGTGCCCAGCCCTTTGTTGAATCACGGTCCAACTTCATATGGAGGAAATCCCAGGGAAGATCCAGGACACACTGGAGGGACCATGTCTCTTTGTGGCCTGGGATCGCCACGGGATCCCGCCAGAAGAGCTGGAGGAAGTGTGAGTGGAGAGGAATTGTGTCTTTGTTTATTAACCATTAACTGCAGCAAGCTGTTGCTATTCTTCCAGTGGACCCATTCAAAAGAATAAATGTACAATTCTATTATACTCATCAAAAGTTATACAGTTACATTACATCAGAGGACAATGATAGTAGAAATAGACTGATCTTTCAGTACAATGCCACTTTAAATAACACTTTGAACACATTAGGCAAGGCAAGGCAAGTGTAGCACAATTTGTACACAAGGCAATGCAAAGTGATTCACAAAACAGGAAAAAATCTAATCACAAAATAGATATAGACAGAAAGAGAAGAGCGCAAATAAAATTCAGTCATATGCGAATCCATCCATCTTCTTCCACTTATCCGGGGCCGGGTCGTGGGTGCAGGAGTCTAAGCAGGGACTCCCAAATTTTCCCCTTCCCAGACACTTCCTCCAACTCCTCCAGGGAGATCCTGTGGCGTACCTGGGCCAGCCGAGAGACACAGTCCCTCCAGCGTGTCCTGGGTCTTCCCCGGGGCTCTACTCCGAGCTCCTCCTGTGTGACTAAGATCCTCAGCCTATCTCTGAGGGAGCGCGCAGCCACCCTACAGAGGAAATTCATTTCGACCGCGAGTATCTGTGATCTTGTCCTTTCGGTCATTACCCAAAGCTCACCTATGACCATAGGTGAGGGTAGGAATGTAGATCGACCGGTAAATACAGAGCTTTTTTTTTTCACGGCAGATGCTGCACCGATCCACCTGTCACGTTCTATCCTTCCCTCACTTGTGAACAAGAGCCTGAGATACTTAAACTCCTCCACTTGGGGTAAGGACTCCTCACCCACATGAAGAGGGCAAGCCTCCTTTTTCCAGTTGAGAACCATTTGGAGGTGCTGATCCTCATGCCAGCTGCTTCACACTTGGCTGAAAACCGTCCCAGTGCATGTTCCAGCTCATTGTTTTGGTGGATCAGGACATTATCTGCAAACAGCCGAGATGAGATCCTGTGGTCCCCAAACCGAACACCTGCCGACCTCTGACTGCGCCTAGAAATTCTGTCCATAAAACAATTAACAGAACTGGTGACAAAGGGCAGCCCTGGTGGAATCCAACATGCACTGGAAACATGTCGGACTTACTGCCGGCAATGCAAACACAGCTCTTTCACCGGTCATACAGGGACAGCCCTGAGCAAAGGGCCCCAGACCCCATACTCCTCGAGCACTCCCCAAAGGACACCAAGAGGAACATGGTCAAAACCCTTTTCTAGATCCACAAATCAGAATCAGTCAATGAACAAAATTCACAAACATAGGAACTTTAACATTAAGGTGCAACGTACAACAATGAACAATAATAAAAACAACCTTAAAAACAACCAATATGAAATCAAAAGGGCATGCATTAAAGAAAACAATTTAAATAATTTACAGTTAAATTTACAGATGTAGTGCAGAAAGTGACAGAGCAGTGAGTGATTGATTAGATTTTAGTTAAAGTGGCAGCTGTTCATGAGTCCAACGGCAGAGGCAAAGAAACTATTCTTGTGGCGGGAGGTTCTGGTCCGGATGGACCGTAGCCTCCTGCCTGAGGGGAGTGGCTCAAATAGTCCATGTCCAGGGTGAGAAAGGTCAGCTGTGATCTGACCTGCTCGTCCCAGAGCCCTGGAGACGTACAGGTCCTGCAGGGATGGAAGTCTGCAGCCGATCACCTTCTCACCAGAACGCACAATGCGCTGTAGTCTCTGTTTGTCCCTGGCTGTGGCTCCAGCGTACCACACGGTGATGGAGGTAGGTGAGGATGGACTCAATGATGGCCGTGTAAAACTGCACCAGCATCTGCGCTGGCAGTTTTCCTCAGCTGCCGCAGGAAGTACATCCTCTGCTGGGACCTTACCGTGGAAGCTGAGGAGTGTGATCCCTCTGTAGTTGGAACACACCCTCCAGTCCCCCTTCTCGAACAGTGAGACCACCACCCCGGTCTGCCAGTCCAGAGGCACTGTCCCCGACCACCACGCAATGTTGCAGAGACGTGTCAGCCAAGACAGTCCCACAACATCCAGAGACTTAAGGTACTCAGGGCGGATCTCATTCCTCTGCCACAGAGGAATTGGCCAACAATCTCAATTACTTCAGCTTGGGTGCTGAACGAGTCAGCCTCCAAGTCCTCAGTCTCTGCTTCCTCTTCTGAAGAAGTGACAGTGGGATTGAGGAGGTCCTCAAAGTATTCCTTCCACTGTCCGACAACACCCCCAGTCGAGGTCAACAAGTCTCCACCCACACCATAAACAGTGTTGGTGAAGCACTGCTTTCCCCTCCTGAGGCGCCGGACTGTTTGACAGAACTTTTTTGGGGCATACTCAATGTACGCAGTTTCCTCCCGGATCTGGGAGAAGCAACAGACCCTCATAATGCGCTTGGACCTGCCAAGTCTGTCCGGCTTCCTCCTCCGCCAGCGGATCTGACTCACCACCAGGTGGTGGTCGGTTGACAGTTCTGCCCCTCTCTTCACCCCAGTGTCCAAGACACACGACCGGAGGTCAGATGACACGACAATAAAGTCAAACATTGATCTCCGACCTAGGGTGTGCTTGAGCATTATTGGGTTCAGATCGGGCACCCTCTCCAGGTGTCACTGTCATTGCCCACATGAAGAGTCCCAGTAGAACATATGCACAGCAAACAAAATCGTTTAGAGCCTAGATTGGAACATTGTTAGAGTAGAGGCCTGTCTCACATATTCAGGAAGACTGTTCCAGATTTTAGCTACATAAAACTGAATGTATATCCACTTAAAATAATGATACTATTAATCTGACAGTGTTATATTCTCTTCTAGTTATCCAAACACTGCTCTGTCCAATTACTACCCAAATATTATTTTATTGTTGACTCATTGTCTCATTGTTGTTTCAAAACATTTTAATTTACTTTCGGTAAGGTGAAGTTATTTTCCTTTGCATTCCTGTTTTTTTTTTTTATCACTAAATTCAAGATGTTTGTACAGCATGAATGAGTTTGTATTTCCGAAAAACATGTCTAATGAAAGTAAGCAAAGAATACAGCAGCCGGTCCTTCACAAATATCCAGTTTAAGTCTTCATGCCTTTGTTTCACATGTGCCCTATAATTATTTTTCAGTACTATGCATGCTGCTCTATTCTGAATCTTTTGTAGTTTTTCCATCAGGTCAGCATTTGCATTCAACCAAATTGGCATTCCTGTTCAGACTGCTGCCTCAGTGACCCGGTCCTGAAAAAGTGGAAGAAAATTGATGGATTGTTGTAACCTAACCTAGGCTGTCCTGTTGCACTTACATTTTCTTTTGACAACATTTGCTTGTAGTCCTACCATTACCAACACTGAACTTGTAAATGTACTTACAATTACCAAAATATTAGAGAGTCGTAGTCTTTGTTTTCTGTTTAGTGTCTGTGTCAGTGCAGGCTCTTCCCCATAAAGCACATCCCAGCGTGTGCATTTGGGGGTGGGTTAACTCTTGTCAAAGTTATGAAGATAATAACTCTCTTTATCGTGTTGGCTGTTGACTGATTGGAGTATAATCTGCTTTTGTTGCACTGACAAAGACCCACTAGTGTTTGACAAACGATCTGATGGATGTGTCTCTTCAAATACAAAGTGACACGAACTGAGATTGTACTGAGCAAGGAGGGGAAAAAGGTCAGGATCACCATTCTGTCTTAGGTTATAAATCTTAGAAAATGTGTGGCATTCAAGGCTTTTAACAATATCTGACGGAATTTGTTTTTCACTCAATCATTGTTGACTTGATTAGACAGATATCTAAAACCACTGGTCAAAATTGGTTAAAGTCACTGTCTTTTCCAAAATGTTGTCAAAAAAGTTGGTGAATATAACTTAACAAAGAATGAAGACAGGCTAAAATGATAACAAAACTAATAATTATTATTGATATTATAAATTTCAATCATTAAGTAGATCAATTATTTTTTTTATATTAAAACAACAAAGTATATTACACTAGACTAGATTAGTATATTAGATGTATTTACAACTTTGACATATATTTTTTTTAATTTTCAAACAAAAGACAAAGCAACAACATAAAAACCATAATGTAAGGGGGAAACAATTGGCAAAAAATATAACAAAATGTATTTTGTTACATGTTTCTTTGAAAAACGTATGATAGCTTTAATTTGTATAGATTTATGCCAAAATATGTCGGTGTAATCCCTCATTCGTCCAGGAGTGTTCCATTGTAGAAAAAGATTCAGTTGTAGTCATCTGGACTCTGTTTTAGAAAAACAAAATGTTTCAATTCTCATCCAAGAGTCATTCTCAATCTGTGAATCGAGTGTGGGAACTCAGGTTTTATATCCTCCTCTGTGTAAGCCCTGCCCACAGGGCAGGACCTCCTGATTTATCAGACTCGATTCACAGATTGAGAATGACTCTTGGATGAGAGTCGAAACATTTTGTTTGTCTAAAACAGACCAGATGACTACAACCTTCTGTAGAATCTTTTTCTACAACTATGCCAAAATACATTTCACCAGTGTATTTAATTAATTTGATTGTTTACACAAACCTATTTTGCAGTAGTGGACGGTGGTATACACTGTAGTTTTAGGGTGCAACCATTGTGGTAGTTATAATTTTCTTCATTCATACAGAATATCATAACAATCGTATGAACACAGTCAGTGCAGCAGCCATCAGGCGTTAACACCAGTCTTATAACTAATGACACTGAGTACACACACTGTGACAGCTCATTTTACACACATTTCAACTGTAAGGCTCTTCAGATTTGCCAAAAACTAACGAAAACAAGGGTCTTACCTTGCTTCTCCAAAGAGTGAAACAGAGTGCATCTTTTATCTGGGTAACCATGTGTGTTCTGTCTCCAAAAGTTGATCATTTAGTCCAATATACAAAGCTGAAACAGTTTCAAGTCCAAGCCCAATGGGATCAGTGAGGTCTGGAGATTTAGGCGAATGGAATGATAAATGGATGCCAGAGTGAATCAAAATACAAAGTCAGCTACGCAGCCTGATGTGCTCATTCCAGCTCAATGAAATTCCTCATTAACACATCGTCCCACTTTGTTTGGAAATTAAAGGCTCAAAATTGTTTGTTGTTTGTACGTCGAACTTATTTTTGCAAAGAAATAGTGTTGTTTTTAATAGATCCATATTCTGGGCGGGAAGAAGCCATGTTGCCTCGGGACTGTCATGAACGTGGCTTGTATGCTCATGTAAATGACGCCAGCACGCAGGCGCACGTGCCCAGTGCTCCATTAGACTGCATTGTAGAGATGTAACTGAAAAAAACTAATCTTACAGGAAATTGAATGTGTGCGGCTGGTGCAATTTTAGACCAAGCTGAGATCGCAACAAAAGAGGCAGGGACTATGTGCCGGTACCCATACACTGGCTCTGCTGATTGGACAGGGACATTTCTGTAAACTTCAACTAGACCACTTTTTTTCTTTTTCTTTTCCTTTTGTTGGAAGTGCGTCACAGCCATAGCCTTAATGACCCTGCGCTCTTGCCATATGTCGCTTATCCGCTGTTGTCCTTTCACACTTAATTTATATTCCAAACCTACTCACAATGCCACCCCTTTAATAATGACTACATAATATCTCTCTATGAATTGGAATCTCCATTTGTGACTTCAGTGCTCTGCCCGATGACTTAGCTTGGCCCTTTTCTCCCAGGACAAATATATGATAGGAAAGCCAACAAAGAAGTGGCCATGAAGGTTAAATGGCTAGCACTTTATTCCCCTGGATCAATACAAGTGATAAAACAGAAATAGTGGAGGGGCAAGCCAATGTAAATATAGTTAAGCTTAGCGTACGCAGTCACTTCTCGAAACTAGGCCAATATTACGAGGGTCATGCAATAATTTACTTTTAGCCAGTGTTTATGCTAATAGAGGTGAATAGGCTGGGCTTGATATAGATCATTGCTTGAGGGATCAAAGCTGTAAAATCTTAGCGCAGGGTTAACAGGATCCGCACTGGCCTTCTTCATGTAAGCCGAGCGCAATGGGACCGACTAAAGAAGGGAAAAAAAGTTTTGAATTAGCGCTATCTACAAAAACTATACGGTGCCGTGCCAGTAGTTAACCTTTGTCGCTGATATAATTTGGGTAAGTGGTATGCTTTTTTAATTGCGAGTCTTAATTTTAGATTCAGTAATTGGTGTCATAAAAGTGTCCTTATTAGGCTGGAAGGAATTGTGCGTGTGTGTATATATATATATATATATATATATATATATATATTGTGTGTGTGTGTATATATATATATATATATATATATATATATATATATATATATGAAAAGCAACTTGGGAGAAAAGTCATGAATGAACTAAACTGACTCAAAGACACACGTGCATTTGGCATTTTTATCCAAAACCATGATTTAGTTGCACATCAGATTTGATTTAGTGCTTCTGCATTTTTAATGTTTTTTTCTAAATTATAAATCAGTTTTTACATCAAGATATTTACGATTACTTGTGTAGAAGTTTTCTCTTCATGTAATTTATGTAACTGCTACTTTATGCTTCAACTTGAGTTTTCCATTTGTACTCATTAGTTCAAAAAGGCATATATGATTCTTTGAAGACAAAAAGGGAATGACACAAGGGCACACAGTCTGGGGCAGTGCAGAAAAGTATTGGGGCAAAATTACAGCTTCATTTTCAATATCTGACTGATACAGATCCCTCCTCGGAGAATCTCCCCGATATTGCTGATAACCGATATAGAATCCCTAGTCAACAGTAGTGGTTTCTAGCACAGCCATTTACTTCTAAGTTTTGCACGCAAACTCACTGAAAACACAGCTATCACATTCTCTCAAGCATTCCATTGGGACGTGCCTTTACCTATTTGTGGAAATATTTACCCAAGCTAGCGGCACAAGTGACACTTATGCTAAACATGCCATATGCTATTGACTCAAGCTATTCATTTTAATCATGCATTCTTAGTTTACCGGTACATAAAAAAATACTGATAAACGCGACTGATATGCAGCGCCTATAGAATGCTTTTCCAGGATTCTACAATACAAACACATATCAGCTTGTTATTTCTATCTCTACAGCGTTCTTTCGTTATAACTTTCTTACATTTTAAAAGTAGATCCATTATTTCATTTCTTGTTGTTTGAAGTGAAGCCTCCACTCTGCTGTTGAGCCTATTTTCACAAGCCGAATCCGAGCCGGCTACTTCTACCTTCTAAGTGTACTGGGCTCAGGTGTCATCACAATATTCTTTCAAATTGAGCAGGAGGACAGCTCAGAATTTGTCTGACAGTCAGACTGCAGATGTTTTGGTCTCCTTTATGTTTAATATAGCTATAACGACTGGGCCTATCCAAATGATACATAAATAGGCAACAGGCCAGTTCTTCTCTATAAGCACAGATAGCTAAAAAAAGCAGTGGCTATAACAGATTTGTGACTGTTGTAAGAGGAATGGATTTACGTCAAAGTCATACGATTAATATGGCTGATTTGTAGAGCCAATCCCGAAAACATAATGACAAAGTTTTGTGGATTATCAGTTTGGGTATTTATTTATAACAGCAAATAGCTCAAACATTTATTGGCCCTTGCTCTCCACCTGAATTTGTTTGGACATGTACAGAATATGCATTGTTACTTTCTGGGTACATATTATATATTGGAAGGTTAGAGCTCCAGGCCTACAGAATTGTGAATGTGTTAGAGCAGTGTTTCACAACCAGAGGTATAAGGACCCCTGGGGGTACATGAGCACTGAGCAGAATGTATGGTTTCAGATTACAAGAGATGAAATTGAATAGTATAAGAAGAAGAAGAAGAAGATGTTCAAGTAGTATATTTTACATTCTTTAGAATGCTTTGGAGGATTTAGACACATATATAATTAAAACGAGAAGATATAACAGCAATATAGTAATAATAAGTAATAAGTAGCAAAATAAGTGGCCAAAACAAGCGACTCCAGTCCCTACAATAAGCAACTAGTTAAATGACATGAGCGCTAAAGAGATAAGTATATTTTTGATAGCAAATTTAACAATAATAACGGCTTTAAAACTTGTATAATCTATTAACAGATATACAGATATATGTGTTAGGTTTATTAAGGCGACATTAATTGTTATTCTGCCTCTTAACAGTGAATTTTAAAGTCTGATGTATGTTTGCACAACATTCTTTCATGTCCTAACTAAAGTAAACTAAAGAACCAAAGCATCAAAACAGACACATTTACAACACTCACCACTCAGACAGGCGACCTCAGATCACAACTCTTCACAAATAAGATTTATTTTAATCCTGACTGTCCATAGTAAATATAATCCAAAATGTTGTTGTTAACAACAACAGCAGTAGCAGCGTGTGTGCTTGCTATCTTCTCTTTTTTCCACACTTAAAAAAATATGTTCTATGTTGTCACACCACAAAAAAGTCTGCTGCTACCTTTTTACCTTTGTTGAACCATGGAGATACAAATGCAACAGCAAAGTGCTTTCAGTCACTAAATACTGTGTATCATTGTGAGCTAAGATTTGAAACAGGTTGTGGTCGACTCACCCATCACTGTGCTCTTTATGCCAAGGCTTAGTGGCCCTCTTTGAGTGCTTGAATTGTCAAGATGTGGTCTACAGCTCACTCACATTTTCTCCCCCTTCGGAAGGCATGGCCTTCCGGCTGTCGGACAGAAAGTCTGCCACAGGGTTCTACTTCCCAGGCACATAGCAGATGCTAAACTTGTACGGCTGGAGGGACAAGAACCATCTGGTGATCCAACAGTTTGTGTCTTTCATGGACTCCAGCCATTGAAGGGCTAAGTGGTCTGTTTCACAGGGTGAACTCTCTCCCCAGGAGATAGTACTTGAAAGTGTCAATCAAATGAAGTTTGGGCTTTGGAAAACAGGCCTATAGCAGAGTGCCTCTTTCAGGTCCTGAAATGCTGTTTCCTTTCCCCTCCCCAAGCATATGTGGACTTGCTGGCGCTGGTGAGATCAGAGAGGGGTGCCACACGCACAGAGAAGATTTGGGTCAAACATCAATACCAGCCCACCAGGCCCCTGCTTATTGGTAGTCGGTCTCTTCATTGTCCTCACAACCGCCACCTTGCCCTTTACAGGCCTGATCACGCCGCCTCCCAAGACATGGTCCAGGTACTGCAGTTCCTGCCTGGCCAGGGAGCATTTCTTTGGGTTTACTATCAGGCCCACCAAGTCAAACAGGCCATTTTGATCAACCTGATCAGGACTTTTGGAGGGCTGGCCCTTACCCTCCACCGCTAGCGCTACCTGGTCCTCCTTGCTGTCCACCCCAGATCTCACTTTTGCTTTGTTATGTTATATGGTTACCATACAGGTCTCTGGCGGAACTGGGCACCATGTTCTTGTCTTCCATTAATGAAGAACGTGAGGCAGAATACTGTCAAGTACTGGTGGTCTACATACACCAGACCACTAGATGGCACAATCGAGTGCACCAACGCAGTGCCAATACTGTGTCAGCACAGTATTGGAAAAGTATAACACACACTTTGATGCGTCATCTACCCATCACTGCTTACTAGCCCAGGACAGAATATTTGATGTTTGCAGGTTTTGCTTAGCTGCGCGTGTGCAGAGGAGAAGTGACAAAACAGCAGTTTCAAAGAACTGATTTAAAAAACTATCTTTTACAGACAAGTCTTCGCTTGTAGCTAACATAGAACACTAATTTGTGTAATGAACTGATCGGCGAAGTGATACTATTCAATCCATACAGCAGTAAAAACAGATACGTTTTAGGTTTTAAGATAGGTGTTCACCCTTCACGCCGGAGACCGGAGACTTCTGCATGTTTTTTTTGTTTTTTTTTACTTTCACTTGCAAATGTTAAAACACCCCAAGTCTGCTTGCCCAGCCATAAAAGTCACCGCACGCTACTGATTTGTTGGTACATTAGAGGACCCGTGGTATTTATGAACCTGTGGGCACAGCTCTGTTGTTTTGGCTCATTGGAAAACACAGAAAATGAAGCCTAATTAAACGCAATAATTATAAATAATAAATAATAAAAATAATTGACCTAAATACATATCCTACATGAACCGCCACCTTAACGTGATAGAGGGGTTTGAGCGCCCGAATTATCCTAAGAGCTATGTTGTCAGGGGCTTCAAGCTTCTGGTAGGGTCACCCAAGTCAAACAGGTTCTAGGTGACGGGTCAGACCAAGAGCGGTTCAGACGCCCTTTATGACGAGTTACAATACAAGGCCAGTTACCTCACCCAGATTGCCGTAACCCGGGCCCCATCCTGGAGCCAGGCCTGGGTTGGGTGCTCGACGGTGAGAATCTGGTTAGTGGGTCTTTCCCAATGGGGCCTGGCCAGCCGCAGTACAAATGAGCGACCTGGGGCCGTCCTCCCGTGGACCTATCACCTACGGGAGGATCCATAAGGGGCCGTTGAGTGGGTAGGGAGTCCTTGCCCCAAGTGGAGGAGTTAAAGTATCTCAGGGTATTGTTCACGAGTGAGGGAAGGATGGAGCGTGAGATTGACATGTGGATTGGTGCAGCGTCTGCAGTGATGCGGTCGCTTCATCGGACTGTTATTGTGGAGAAAGAGCTGAGTGGAAAGGCAAAGCTCTCGATTTACCAGACAATCTACGTTCCTACCCTCACCTATCGACAATATCACAGATACAGCGCGTAAAATACATTTTTGAACAGCCTGCAAATTTGCAAGTTCTCCCACTTAAAAATTATGCGGAGGTCGGGCATTTTCGTAGGTGCATTTCCACTGTGAAAGACAGAGTCTAAAAAAAATCTGTAAATCACATTGTATGATTTTTAAATAATTTATTTGTATGTTATTGCTGCACTTATTTCCCTCACTGTACAAGCGGTCAAAATGAATTTCCTCCGCAGGGTGGCTGGGCGCTCCATTAGAGATAGGCTAAGAAGCTCAGTCACATGGGAGGAGCTCGAAGTAGAGGCTCGAGAGATGTCAGCTGAGGTTGCTCCGGAATCTGTTTCGAATGCCTCCTGGGCGCTGACCAGTGGAGCAGCACTGGTTCACGCTCAGACAAACACTCAAATGAAGGAGCGGGGAGTGGCATGAGGTGGCTGGCCTGAGTAGCGATCCTGGAAGCGCACGGAGGGCGAGCCGAACCGAACCCAACTCAGAACAAGCCGCGGCCTGCAGAGGACCGGATGGCAGTCTCGTTAACCTGATTGGTCTCTCTCTATTTACTCTGGTTACGTTGCTCTTTCAGATCCATGGGCTCTTGACTTTTTCTTTACCTTTGTGTATATATTATCCCCATATTGAAATTCAACTGAAACAAAAACCTTAAAACGAGTTCTGAGTAATTCTTCCTCAAACTCCCACACCCGTCAATTTGACGGCTCTATTAATTACAGCGTGAGCGTTGCGTCACCTTTAGTGTCTCTCAAAGCAAAGCTAAAGGTAAAATGGATTTGAAGTGATTATCCGTACAAGAGGCAATGCTGTCGAGATCAATAAACTAAGCGCCTGTTGCTTCAGCTGCCCCAATAACATTGCCGCACGTAAGTGGCATATTCTTGGCAATGACTTTACGAATCCTGTGTTATAATAGTATTTGGCTGGCTTTTTTTAGGAAGATGGGTCCAGATCAATGAATGAATATGCGTATATTCTCTGTAACAGCGGCTTCGCTAGCGCAAACAACCCTCCTCCTCTTCCTCCGCTGATGCTGGTCTACTTCGGCACTCTGAATAATGATAATATTCATTAAAGAGGCTAATAGACCAATTTTATCATGTTAGAAGAATTATTCTTTTGATTTCATCATCGCCAGAGCGCAACAGTCAAATTGACTGCTTGGGAGTTCTAGTAGTTCTAAAATCCTGGTAGTCCTAGTGTTAAACCTTGAAAACAAAGGAGAAGTATCTTCTTCAGGCCATACGATTGCTAATGACAATCATTTAGCTGCATTTTTGTTCAAGCTTACCCTCATGACAAATAGATTAAGGGACTGTACGTTTTGTATTTGTTTGGCATTTATTCGAAGTTTGTGTTCATGGTACAACACCTCCGGACTTGGCTTAAGGTTTGTGCGCACATTGATAAATCTCGAAGAGTGGCTTATTTTTGTCGTACACCACATATACACATTGATTTCGCTGTACAACTGTTTGATACATGAGGGCCACTGTGTGCTGCGAATGTTGCCCTTTTTCCCAGGTCACCCTTGAACAAAAAAGAAGCTTGCAGTCTGAATGGGTTCTTACCAGGTTAAATAAATGTTATTAAATAAATAATTGAAAAAAAAATACTATTATAGTAAACAGATTTATTTGCCTAGTATCCCAAGTTAAGGGGGTACATTGAGTGTGCAAACCAACTCAACAACCAACAACAATTTCTTGAATTTTCTTCTTGGTAACAGCCATTTTTTTCTTCAAGTATATATCAACAAAAAGAGCCCCTAAAAACCTAATTAAGATGTGGTTTTTTTTGCTTTGTTTTTTAAACATCATTGCTTATTCATACCCTTTCCTTCCCTGCCACCTCCTGACTAACACCCTGTAAATAATTGAAGAACGTACATCGTGTGACTGTGGATCATACAAGTAAATGAAAGACGAGAGAGAGCCTTTGTATGTAGTAATATATTTGGCTGGACCAGTAATTATAAAACTAGGCCATATTGCAAAGGGAGATAATTAAAGTTAGGCTGTCCCTGAGAGCTTTTCGTCGAGGTGGGGGAGGCTTTGACATGGCCTATTCAATTATGTCCTTTCCCGTGGGTGTGAAAACTAAGAATATAGAATATCTAAATTAGGCACATGACAAATCTTTCAGTGAATCAGATGGAGCAGGTCAGAGGAGAAGACTTGGACGTAAGAGTTGGGAGCGGAAATCATGTTTGAAGTTTTTTTTTTTGTACTATGAAAGATGAATATCCAGTTTGTTTCAATTAAATCAATGCAAGTTAAACATACAGTTTTGGGAAAAGTAACTATAGACTTAAGCTCATGTATTCAAACCACACTAGCAAAGAAAAATGGAACAAAAGATTTTTTTTTTATTAGTTAGTTGACTATTTTGAGAGATTTCATACATATATTTCAAGAGCTCAAGTTGGTAAAATATCCTCGTAATAGAAAACCAGTCATAGACTTGGTGTTAACTGCAGTGAATTTTTTGAAGCATTTCTACTTTCTCTGATTGTTGGAAATCTTTAGTTGTAATTTGTTGCCCAAATAAATTCAACAATACCATTTCATTAGACTGTGAATCTCATGCTTCATTCATAATGTAGTTTTGGATCATTTACTTACCTCAATTATTTGAAAACATTACTTACCGGCTTGTAATGAATGCAAGTGGCTGTGGAAATCTTTCCAAATGTATTACATCCATTGATTACTTTTTGTGGAACCGAAGAACATGGGATTTCCAATATGCAGAGATATATATATTTGATTTGAGGTTTCCAGCGCTATCTTGATGGAATTTAATTAGGATGCAATTACGGATGAGATGTGAGGGTAAGTACTAACAAGCCCGGCTGAAATTGAATTTTTCACGGAAGCCGATGAGAAATTTAAATAGAGAACATAAGTTTAGTGCATGGTCAACTACAGGGTAATCCAATACTGCATACTATAATCCATGACAAATAAATATGTCTGATTATATTGCCATTGCCAGTATTCCCCTGGAACAAATAACCATCGCAAGAAACTAAACTGTCACTGAAGTTCAGGTCGTGTACAGGCATTCTTAGTTTGTCTTGGGTTTGTTTTAAAAGTCTTGTAACTTTTCTACTTGTCTCCATGGATATGTTATTATTTTTGCTGGAATTAAATGAATCTATCCTACATATTATTGTTAACTATTTTTTCTTCAATTACAAAAAAGAAACATATAAAATGCAGAACAGGACCAGAGAGCAACGCAACTAGCCCAGAACATCCACAGAAACAAGATCAAAACACATCAAAGCCTAACCCTAGTGGTCCAACCCAGTCCAAAGTCTGTTAAATTTGTCCATTTCCAAATTGAGTCAAGCAGGAAGCGTACTCTCTTCCACAAAAGTCTAGAGTGCAACTTTACTTTAATCCCCAATTGTAGCCCACCGACTTGGCAGATCAGTTACTATGACGCAGCAGTTGCAGGCTGTAATGTCATAGTCTGAGTCATTAGTGCTCCGCATCTGCATCGGAACCTTTCTTGGCGGAGGTCCATGGGGTAAACTAGCTGTCAATGGGTGTCTTCTTATTTACTTTCTTGAATACAAATGTATTTTTCTTGTGCTTGGGTGGCTTCTTACTTGAGAATACAAATTTCAGTAGTGATCAAACTGTCAATATGATGTCAGTGCACACGGGTCGAGCAGAGACTTCCGGGCTTGCTCATTAGGATTTCACATTTACAGATACAAAAACATAAAGCACATGTGTGTGGTTTCTTACTGACTTTCTTGAATACCCATGTTTTTTTGTTTTTTTTTAACTTCTGGGCTTGCTCTGGATGTATAGAAAAATGGCCTCTTTAGGTTTAGGTTCCGCCCCGGGTGCTCAGGTTTCCCTCTAAAACTATGGAAATCAGGTTTGCCCATACAAGGTGTACGCTGTGGCTCAAGACACCCTCCATCAGATCCATGCCATTCTGCTGCTTAAAGAAGATATTATTTTGATTTCCAGGTATTTAGTATTAAACTATAACATACGTGGATCGTTATTGTACATTTTGTTCAAATAAAATATGGACAATGCAGGATTACTCAAACCAATAGTAATACAACCCTGAGTAAGTTAACGATGAGGGAAAACCATTATAACATGGTTAAAAGCTTCTTTTTTTAACATAAAATGGTCCCTTTAATTAGTATATATGACAAATCAAGCACTTTCATTGGTTAAACAAAAACAAAAACAAAATATTTATTTTTCAAAGGGATCACGTTTTACATTTTAGCACAAAAATGGGTCAACATGGCCATTCATACAATTAATGAATCCCTGCATCTTGTAGGTTGAGTCACAGCTTATACGCCATCCATTCTCGGGTCTACATTGGTACATTGGATCCTTGTGAAACTGTGCTTTTATAGAACAATGTAGACAAAGAAATGGGCCAGGAGCAGCATGCTGGGAATTGAAGACCGCACCTCTGTACAACACAGCCTTTTTCCACAGTGTACATCTGGTTAAAAATATGATTAATGTCAGTGCTTTTTGAAGAACATGTACTTCCTGGAAGAATAAAAGAAACAGCAATGCACTTTTCAAGAGAAAGGTGAGATGGGTTCCACAAAAACATACTATTATTTCAAATCAGTGTTTTCAATTTTCAGGAATCATTTTGAAACCAACACATTTGTCAAAGTGCAATAGTTTACCATCAGAATAATAACAGTTGTATTTCTAATGTTAGCGAACAAAATACACAAACTGACTTGCTTCGGAAATATGATGCAGCATAAATAATATGAACTATACATATCAAAATCAGAAAAAGGTTTATGCAATAATAAAAACAACATATCTGAAATCAAAAAGGCACGCATATAAATGTGTTAACTCTGTCCGCCTAAAGCCCAAAGTCACTGGGATAGGCTCCAGTCACCTGCAAACCCTAACTGGAACAAGAAACAAGTAGAAAATGAATAAATGAAATATAAACTATGTTAAAAAAAGCATGCGTAATGTAAGGTTTACAATAATGCAAAACTAGCAGTGACAGGGGTTCATTAGGGGAAGAAACCATTCATTAGGACTTTTTTAATGACAAAATGTAGGTAGGACGGATTGTTTTAAAGTTTTGAATTTGTTTCTTTCTTAGGAAACCCAATAAAAAATACCATCATGTTGTATCGCTCTCAATTGAATAAAAATATGCAGATTTTTGTTTCTGAAAAATGCCGTCTTGCTATCCCGGCACGCATCACACTAAACTCCACATTGGCAGGGATGGTGTCGGGAATTTCCATTGAAATTAACGTCGCTGACCGCAATTAACAAGCTTTACTGGAGTTTCAGAGATTGTGGATTATTTTTGACAAAGCTATATTTTGTTAAATTGGGTTTTCATTTGGTGAATAATTTACCTATTATCTCATAAGTATTCTAAATCTGTATTAGGATTGTGAAATGGTTGTTGTGCTAATTATTAATCTATTAATTAAGCAAGAGAAATTTGGAAGAGAAAAACGATCACAAATGCTTTTCAAAATGTGTTTGTATAATTGACTGCTTAGCAAAATCGGAAACTAAAGTTAAATCGATGAAATGAATTACACTGACATGAGCCAAATAGCCTGCCGTCATGTACAACAGCGTCACATTTTTTTCACTATTTTATCAAGATCACATCATTTTAATTGTAAATATCGGCAAACGTTTAATGAACAGGGTTTTATAATGAAGCGCATTCCTCACAAACATCTCCAGGAACACTTTCTGATGATATTTGGAGGTGGAAAGGGAATTAGATGCCCACATGTTGCAGATTTAAGGCACAGGGTACGTATGTGATCAAAACTCTTTAAAAGCACGCTCATGCCAAGTAAGGGTTGCCAATGTTTAACGCTAATGTTTTTTTCATCATCTTTATTCCTTTATTTACACATCCAAAATAGTAACAATTGTGATAGCAACAAAAACAGCAGAAGACAATAGAGGAATAGATGAACAAGAGGATAGATACTTCAGAGCGGGGCGATTGTGTGAGCGTGTGTTTGTGTGTATGGCTGTGTGTGTGTGTGTGTGTGTGTTTGTGTGTGTACGCATTGAATCAGTAAAAATGTGTTATATTATTAGTATTAACATTATCACGATGTCACCATTCATGTAGTCATATTGTTAAATAGCAGTCATTATATATTACTATGCAATGTCATTGCATAAACAGTTTTGTTTTTTTAAAATATATATTTATTGACACCGCTTTAATCACTTGAGACAGGAGTTTGGTAACCTCTCTCCACATAATTTTGTCTGCCCTTACTATTATTATTATTATTATTATTATTATTATTATTATTATTATTATTATTATTATATATTTTTGTCACATGTAGTGTCTATTCATGCATTCAAAGAAGGACATTTTTGAGTGTCTCCAATTGAGATGCTGTCCTAAGGAAACCACCTCTTTCATTTTCAAGACTCTTTTAGTAAATTATGTAGCTTGCATTCTTATGATAGAAAACAAAAAATAAAAATATGTAGACTAGTGTGTTTGGACTTTCATACAATCACATTAGAGCAAATGAAATACTGCAATGCCTAAAGCATACGAACATATTATTTCAAAATCATTTGGCTCCACATTGCTAATGCTAAATATGCAAACTAGGACGTAGCATTGGATGTTTATTTACCGCTATATATTTCCAATGACAGAGCTTCATGGAGCTTGCTAGGTGCAGCAGATATGAAATGTGCAGGCAGGAATATGTCAGCCCCATAAACATACAGCTGTTGAGCACCTTTACTCTGCATTAAGGGAATTTGGGGCATAAAACATAGCCAACGTTGCTACTTACGCTTATTGCTGGAGTGTATTTTCGCGAGGTGTGAGTTGGTTTATTGGGGCTGTTTGTCTTGTGACTTAAAACTATTATTTATGCTGGTGCCATCTGCAGTTAATTTTCTAAAGATTTACACCAGTGGAAGGTGTCCATTATCCACTTTAATTTAAAGTAAATGAGATTGGGACATAGTGTATTTCATCCCAAAATATGTTAAGAACTTAAGCATATTCCTTAAGATTTAGGTGTAAAGCGTAGTATTGACAACATGATAATAATAAATTCAGTCCGTCTATAAAGGTCCTGTAGCAATATGGGTCCTGAACACCCATATTGCTTACCTATATGGCAATAGCTTTATTTCAGTAATTGCAATGACATTATTTTATTGAGCTTTACACAGAATAAAAATCTCCTGTGCTACTATTATACATATTGAATTCCATGTGTTTCCTTATTATGAAAGCCCGGTGTTAAAGGTGCACAATGTAACCTTTTCTGGAGGTCCCACCACCCTCTTGTCTCCATGGGCGAACAAAAGGGGAGACCAAGCACAACACTGCCTCCTTCCTCTTTTCAGATTGAAAAGGTCTGTCAAAGTGACTGTTCATTTTAATTCTCAATGTTGGACTATTGTAAAGAGCCCCTACGTTCTTTATTATTAAGTCATCTACGTATTTGAAACTATGTATTTGGGCCTCAAAACTCCTGCCATGGACATAATAAATGGATATCATTGGAGCATATATCTGGAAGAAGGCCATAACAAAGAAATGGATAAGGCAAACTAAACCAACGCTGAAGGTCTGGACTGACATAATATTTAACATCCATTAAAAAAAAGGTCTTAATTTAAAAATGGACCTATTCCGGACCTTGGACTAAATGGGACTTTTTATTCACTCTCTGTGTCCTGTAGAGCAGCAGCTTTTAATCTTATTTGTAATCGAGTAATCTATCGATTATTTTCTTCGATTAATCGAGTAATCAGTCAATTTTTTTTTCGGAAACCATTTTTAAAAGCATATACAGTATATATTGTTTTCATTAAACGTAGTTCATAGTAATAAACAAATAAGGAGTTTCTGCTTAAAATAACACATTCATTCTTAATTTCACCTTTGTCTACAAAACAGCAACATTTCACTCCACCAATACAAATTGTTCTGTTAAAATAAAGGGCTAAATGACTGTGTTTGTAAACAGTTACAGTAGCTATGAATTATTTTCGTTTTTTATGTCACATAACTTAAAAAAATAAACTTGTTTATAAAACGTTATGTTCGTGAGGCCAGTGATCCCTGGTGTTCGGAGCTGTAACGCTGCAGTCATTTTGCAGCATTCGCTCTGTGTGTCGGTCACTTTAGTCTTTAACAAAACTAAGTTTTCCATTCACACTCGTAAGTTTAAAATACGCCGCACTCCCCTCCGTTGTGCTTTAGTGACTGCGAGTCCGCACGCAAACAAGGTCCGTGTCAATGGAAAGCGCCACAAGTCGTTCTGTGCGCTCTGCGTGCCACAGATTCATGCAATTTAAAAAAAAAAATTTAATTAAATGAATCATCGAGGCAATCAAATAATAATCAAAGCTTTTTGTAATCGAATTACTCAATTTACTCAATTAATTGTTTCAGCCCTAGTGTCCTGCCCTGTGTTTTAGGTGTGTCCATATGTCAATAACCGGAGAAAAAAAAAACAGGAAGGATATGCTGCTGTTTCGCCTGGAATATCCCACTCTTCATATCGCTTCTCTTGCTTACTTTCCAAATCCTTGCATTGCTCTAGTGATCTTACAAGGCCATCATTCATGCCACTTCAAAAAGCAACTTCATCTTTTTGAAGTCAAAGCATTTCCACGCTGACGTTTTTCATCCATGGAGTAGTAACGCATCACTCCTCTTGCATAGACTGTTTCATTAAGTGAACGTTCATTGATTGTGACAACAGTAACGAGTGATTGGTGAAGAAAAAAGGGGAAACTATTGTATTCGTCACAAGGTTTTGAAACACGCTGTGCTTTGGTCTTCGTCATGCAGACTCCTTTTAGCTCCAATCAGACAGTTCAAGGGAGAGTGAAAGAGATAGCAGTGGAAGCCTTGAGATCTTATTTTGTAACCAATGCTTTTCTCTACTTCTTGAATAGGGCTTTTGAGTGGAATTTTCACTTTTAAATCATACAACTTGTAAATAATGGTTCATACTAAACATTTGTCTCATTTTTTGCTAGACCTTGTGAAGTGCTGGTTTTTAGTCCTGGTTAATTTCTCGTTAAGACTTAGTCTGCTTGGTTTGTTAAGTAAGTGCTCATGACAGTAATATCCATTATTATCCAATATCCAATATTCATGACAGCGGCAAATTATATTTTAAAAAATACCATGTCGGAATGTACCAAACTAGTACATTGTATTGCTGATATGGTTTGTCATTGTTCTCAATTAAAGAAAGATGATCTACTGTAGCACAGCCTGACAATATGTCCACATGCAAACACGTACATGCATGTTAAACAGCCCTTCTGGCAGAATCTACGACATTTGCATACATCATGTATACATAAGCAGCAGCAGTGAAATATTGAGTTTGTAGCCATAGTCACTGGACAATGTATTAGATACACCTGAAATTGGGTGGAGGAAAATTACACAATTTCAAAATATTCACTTTATTTACCTTTGAGTGATGCCTTACTAAATCTTTAATATGTTTTGTAATATTGTGTGCTGTGTCTTATTGAATGTGAATGAGTGTACAATAAGCTACATTATGAACAAACATTTACTTTCTTTTAACACACTATTATAGTGCATGGGAGACCTCTGCAAAGAGGCAGGTGCCACAGTGGGGTGACAGTGGCTCAAGTGCAAACTGTTAATGTGTCCTTAGGCAAGGCACTTCACCCACATTTCCTAGCATAAATCTGCATGAATGATTGGTGGAGTTCGGAGTGCCAACCACACAGGTTGGCTGTGACACAGGTTGGCTGTGGCACAGAGCGGTTCACAGAGGTTCACAGAGAGCAACAACTTCTTTAATGGAAGAAACATGGTCTTTCATGTTTTGATTGATTGTTTTATGTTTAATCAGATGTGTTTTATGTTATCATGTTTACATGGTACTCTTGAAAATGAGAGCTTGCTAACTCCCTGTAGAAATAAAGAAATATGAAAATTACAAATGAATAATGCAATGAGTAATGCACCTTTGAATGTCTAAAAGTGCCATATAAAATGAAAGAATTATTACTGTTGTTAAATTATTTAAATTAAACTGCTCAATACAATAATCTGGTCTGTATGGTCATCTATTATAGGACAAGATAACCTTATTGTCCATGGTATTTCCAACAAATACTGTACACAGACTGAAAGACACATACAAAACACCTCAAGGTCTTTCATCTCATACAGTTCACTTTTAGTCTTGATATTTCTGTTTATATCCAGAACAATAACAGGACAATCTCGTTGATAAAGGGCGCTGTTCACACATTTTACGCAAGCTGTTCCGCATCCTGCTGGATTTACAGCCCATAATCCTGTGCCTTAACTTTGCCCTAAGAGCAACAGTGATAACAGACCATGCGATATGTGGGAAGGCACTTTAATGTTGGAGATTGCTCTGTTCGGGCATCTCTTCCTGTAGATCTCCGTCAGAGGTTTGAGAGGAGCGCCCATAATTTAGCCTGCAGTTTTGACAATCCTATTGAGGATGTGTTGTTCATAATTGCCAACTAACTGTGAGGCCATGAGTAAGAATATTGCCCCTGTTGTAGTGAGGTGTCATCGTTTTTGGACCTTGGACAATGCACATTTAACACTGAACAATTTACCTCTACCCTGTATGCACTATACTACTGGCTTTATGAATGACCCTCAACATAACGTGTTTTCTTCTAAATAATCAGTGCAATTGAATGAATAATGCAATAGAAATCAAATTAGGAACACATTTGTATGTGAGCCACATTTTTACTCAAACTGGATTTTTTGTGTGAAAATGATAAAATGTAAAAATTGTTAAAAACCACACCTAAACTTTGAATTAGAATTGCAATTGCTACACATATTTTAAAGTGTAATTTGGCTATCATTTTCACTCAAGCAAAAGTATGAATAATTTACAGTTACCTGGACATCCAGCTGCACCATATATCTCACTAAGAGCTACAAGATTTGTACCCTTCCCATGCCTGAAAACCATACACGGAGGTGGTAATGCATTTGGGGACATCATCTCCCAAAGTTCTGTGCGTTAAATGAATGTGTAGCTTAATGGATTTGCACAAAATGGCTTTTAGTTTCGACACCATGGTGATGTTTCTATTCCCTGACGCTCCCAAAATACAATACATCGCCGCTATAGATGTATCATTTTGCAGACTTGCGAGGCATTCATTTTGTTTCAAAGTGAGTCTCAAACAGTTTTGGTTGTCGGATCAACAGCACCTTACCACTATAAAATGTACTTTGTATTTCAATGTAGTTCAATACAGCAATTCATACTAATTTAAATCCTATTTCTTACAAGTTACACATTTTAGATAGACATTTATTTAGATATTTTAATAATTTCTTACTTTTCCAAAGTAACTATTATACATTCAAGGACAACTTATTTATGATTTCAATAAAGTACATTTTGCTACAATAAACAATTCCGAAAAGGTGTGTGAAGAAGCACACGCTTATTACTCCACCCCTCATTGCAAAAATATTATAACAATAATAACGCTTCTGCCATACTTGATTCTAATTTACTGGTAAATCCCATTGGTCAATTAAACTTCAATATAAAAAATAATTACTGCTATTCTGCTTGTATAGTGCCCGGCCAGCCCCGGCCACTACAAAAGTGCGGATCTTCACTTTCCACTCCCACGCACAACGCAAACATGTCAATAGAGGAAGACTACATGTTTATAAAAGTAAGTGTTCTATCTCATACACAACATAGATGAACTTAAATATAAAAGAGACATTGGTAGGTCTTGGTATCAGCCACTTCATATATGGGCTTATCCTCCCATGATGGTCCCTCCTCCAGCACCTCTTCCTCTGTTCCACATTGCCTGAGACATTCATTGAGCACGTCATCTGTTGGGTCCTTGTCCTTGATGTACTTGTGGCTCTTGGATGTTCCATCTTGGATAGTGGCTGTCACACTCACCAGGCCAAATTCCTTACGGTTTATGTGTAGTCCCAAGTGCTGGATTTGAGGTGGAACCCTGCATGCATGATGAGGAGCTTTTGTGTCTTAAAATGTGTGGTCTGGGTATAGCTGTTGCAGGACTTGTTCTTGCCTTACTCATTTTAGTGTATTTTGGCTACACTTCTCAAGCCTGCAATGACATGTTATTTTTGTATTTTTCGCTGCGAGGACTTGCAGATGGAAATTAAGCTTGAAGCTAATCTGGTGCAGACATATTTTTAAATGAAACTGTCACATTTGGTCCTATAACTAACTGAAAACTGAAACTTGAACACATTTCCCAATGTCAGCGCTGTATGATCCTGGTCGTGCGGATCAGTGAGTCGATGTCTCGCCTCACTCTTAGTGTACAGTTTGAATGTCATCCATGTAGAGGAGGTGACTGATCGTGGCCCCATTCCTGAGTCAGTTCCATAGACAGTCTTGTTGATTATTTGGCTGAGGGGGTTCAGACCTATGCAGAACAGCAGTGGGGACAGAGCATATCTTTTGGTATACGTCACATCTGAATGAACACGTGTGTAAGTGGCTTACTATTGGCCCTGAAGGGTTGCTTTCCACAGCCGCATTGAGTTTGCTATGAAAGCTCTTAGAATCCTGTTTGATGTTGTGCATCTCCAAGCATTCAGTGATCCATATACTGAGTCATATGCGTTCTTGTAATCAATCCAGGCATAGTGCATAGGTTGGGTGTGTGGGTTTCTACAGTCTTGGGCAACTCTTCTGTTTAACCAGGAGTTGGTGTTTGGCTCCTCTTGTGTCTTTCGCGATGACCTTCTGTGCTTTGCTCATGTATTGATCCATGTGCCCACTTATCTTAGTCGCAATGATGCCTCACATGAGCTTCCACATTTTGGAGAAACAAGTTGTTGTTTCTCAATTGGATGGGACCCTTGGAGGGATCCTTCAGGATCAGGATCGTATGCCCTTTCGGATAGCAATTCAGGATGAGTAATCCAGTAGGCATGAATCATGTCAAGGCCCGGTGCTGTCCAGTTTGTCATACTTACTTACGTTGCACCAGGACGCCAGCCGATGCACCTCCCTCCTGTAGACAGACTTATCCCTGTCCGAGATGAGCCCGATGAGGTTGGTGTTTCCCCAAATCCAGATCCCCAAAAACGTGATCATTTTTATGGAGTCGTGGCTGAAGGTGAAGCAGTTTGTGTAAAGCAGGGGTGTCCAAACTATGGCCCGGGGGCCAAATGCGGCCCTTGGACCAATTTTTGTTAGCCCTCAAGCTTCCTGCTAAATTGGCCCAAACAACAAAAAGTTGTAATCTTTACTGTAAAATTGGAAAGATTCAAACAGTTTGATGTCATACCAACCAAATATTAACATTCCAGGTCTTACTAAAGATGTGGCGGCCCATCAAAATGATATCAAATGCATAATTTTTAATGATTCACTTCATTGTCGTGTTGTCTGTGGCCCTCTGCTCTGAATAAATTTCAAAAGGCGGCCCTCTGTGAAAAAAGTTTGGACACCCCTGGTGTACAGGGAGAAGAACAGGGGAGAAAATACCCAGCCCTGTGGAACTCCTATGCTGAAAGTCCGACTGTCTCAAACCTAAGTAAATGGTGTTGAGGTCTTCAGTCAGTTTCCAGTCGTCTGCAGCGTGGGGGGGCTCTGGGCTTGTAATTGGTGAGAAGCCGGAGCCCTTTCCACACAGAGGTGGGGGTGTTGTCAGAGAACTGCTGCTCCAGACGCGTCTTGTACTTAGATCTAGCTCTCGACACCTCCCCGCTAAATCCATACTTCCCTTTGTAGCACTCTCTGTCACCAGCCCTGTGCGCTGCCTAGTTCTGCTGCGTTAACCGCCTCAGTTTTGGTGTGAACCAGGGTTTGTCATTATTGAAGGTTACATTGGTGTATGTAAGTATAATCTGTCCTCACAGCTTTGAAAACCTCCCAGTCTGTAATGTGCAAACACGTGTGTAGCTCCTCTATTGCCTCATTGGGCCACTTCTTAGAAGTCCTCACTAAAGGTTTCAGCCTCTGTCTGTACGTGTGGATCAGGGGAACCATGGCGTCATCCGAAAAGCTCACAGCACTACGGGCCACAACGCAAAATGGCGTTACTGCGAGTTGTGTAACAGTGATCCAGCATGTTTTTTGCTCTCTGGTCGGGACTTTAATAAACTGTCTCAGATGGCTCTGATTCTTCTTGTTAAAATCCCCCAGGATAATAAACAGGGAGTCCACATTCAGAATATGATCTGCAAGTGTGCGCTGTGCACATTTGCACTTGTTGGAATGTAAACAGCAGCCAGAATGAATGAGGCGTACTCACATGGAGAGTAGAATGGTTTGCAGTTAATGAAGAGATTGTTGATGAAGAAACAAACGCCTCCACCTCATGTTTTTCCCCCAGAGGGACCCCTTTGTATATCGGCGCGGAGCAGCTGAAAACCCTCCAGTTGCACCGCAGAGTCCGGGACAAACTCTCTGAGCCACGTCTCTGTGAAGCACAAAACAGAGACAAAGAAAGTCTCAGTTTCGTCTCATCAGTAGCGCCAGTTCATCCATCTTGTTGTTGAGTGAGCAAACTATGGAGAGGAAGATCCAGGTAAGGGCCTACGCATGTCATGTCTCTGAAGATGCACGAGAGCCCCCACTCGCTTTCTTCATCTGCGGTGTCTGCTAAATCTGCAGGAGATGCTAAAAAAACTGGGACTAGATCCATAGGAGTGGTTGTTCTGATGTTTCGAGATTAGGAAGGCTTTCTTTAGGATTGAGCAACGAGGTGAGAAGTGTTTTGTTCAGGAGCACAATGGTAGAATGTTTCAAGACAAATATAAAACATGGGATATACTTTTATACACTTTCTTGTAGGTTTTACAGAATCACACAGACCTAAGCCCTTTTTTTTTTTTACATTATCTATTTCTATTTATTTATTTGTTTTGACAGTCTAAATTGAATCTTAAAGGTGTAGAATCCACATAAATATCACAAAAATATGTATTTCTATCAAATCTTGACCAAGGCAAATATCTAGGCAACAAATTTGTTTATTTTGATTTGTCAGAAACTGTTCCATTTTTAAAGCTCACTCAACATGACTCAAACTGCATTATTACACTATGGTTTGTTCTATAGTTGTTTAAACATGGTTGGTTTATTCACCTTGTTTCATACAACAAATATCAAGGTAGCATTGTTGTTCCCCAGTTAATGAAATGTTAAGATAGTGTCGCTGTCCGTGGTGCTGCACTCCCTGAGCTAATCATTGTATGCACTCGGACTCAGTGTTCCCAAACATGTGTTGCAATATATGCAATATATTAACATGCATATACGTTTCTCGACCTGGTTGAATTAGCTGAAGGGACAGATGTCCCAACACACCTACAGATGATGTTGTCTATCTAGCCCACGCACCTGCTGCAACCAATGCGAGCCGCTCTGTCAATGACGTCCTTGCCACTGGATAACCTACATACCTGTTTTCAAATGGGGTCGTATGGCATGTTTTGTAGCGAGTTGCCAAATGTGTCAAACAGCTGGTGAAATTAGTTAATGGGGTCAATAGTTGTTATTTCATGGATTTTAAGGTTCACTGTAGAGTTGCACAATATATATCGCAATCGAATAGAAATTTGAATTAGCACAAATATAAAATTGTGATGGCTGCAATTATTTAGACAATAATATGTCCTCTGCAATGAACAAAATATTATAAAATGCATTTAAAAATGCTGTTGTACCTGTAGTTTAGAAGCATGTTCTGAAATCCACTGTATTCTTGTATTCGTTTAGCAGTTCAGATTTCCATCTTATCTCTAAAGTGAATGCTCCTGGAGTTGTTTACAAAGTGCACTCCAGGAAAATGTTGGTGGACTGAAGACAGGTCTTTCCGATCGATTGGTCGACTGATGAGAAAGTGGCGTGGGACTCGCAAAAGATCACAAAACCTCTCAGTATCTCTATGAGCTAGTCATGTATTTGACAAGAAACCTGTGTATTTAATATGTATAAAGGCCATTTGCAACCGCTCACTACTTGCCTTCCCCATATGCTGTTTTCCCCTATAAATCCTTGCTATCTAAATCTATAAATACAAAGGTTGGTCCGCTAAAATACCGTTGACTGATTAATTACCTAAATGCTAAAGACCTACAGCAAAAGTGCACTTTCAACAGAATCCTACTTTGTAATATATATTGCAAATTTTCTTGTCAGAAAAATTGCGCTGCTGTAGCGCCCTTTGTAACTTTTTGAGTGCTCTGCCGGCTTGTCTTCATCTCTTTGCCAAGAATGTTCCACTGTATAGGTATTCTGGGAACACTTCAATTCAATTCAATTTATTTTTGTAACGCCCAAAATCACAACAGCAGTTGCCTCGAAGGGCGACAGTGAAAAAGAGATTAAACAATGTTCACAGAGACTTGGCAATGTCCCAGCATTTCGTGTCCTTATACAGATGTCCCAAGCTCCCCTGTCCTTAGACCCTCCTCCTCGGCCAGGAAAAACTACCAAAGCTCTTTGGGGAAAAGTAGGAACCTCGAGGAGTTCCGACTCCTTCGGACGGACAGGCGGACACGAGATATGACAGTGGAGCTGGACCCACTCAGGAGGAGAAACAGCTCTTCGAGGCAGATGAAGAACCGTTTATATGGAGTACAGACCGTTTCTCACTTAATAATATTAATAATAGTGAGAAACAATAGAATAGAACAAAGAAATAATAATGATACTTTTAATAGCCTTGATGAAGCATGAACAAAGTTTTACTTCATGATGAATAAATGCTATAAGCAAAAAGTAACATATTTTTATTGGTAGTTTTAAAAGTTCAAAGTATAGGATAAAATAAGGTCATAAAGTTATTTTCTAAAGGTAACCGAGATTACAGTATATGGTCCATGATGAGGATTCACACGTTTCGTAAAGAAAGTAGGAGTAATACAAATCTCCAGGTAAACCTGCTGGCATTGCTGTTGGCCACAAAGGAAAAGGTGGACAGGTTCACAATCACCACAACGCACAAACATTAATCCCTTTCAGAGATGTCTTCCTGTTCTGTTCACAGTCTAAGCATTCAAAGTGCAGGGTGAATAACCTCATTGCATTAACACTCTATTTTCTCCAGGGACAGGTGATAAAGGCAGCCGCTCTGAATGCTGTCTGCTCGAGCCAAGCCATTCAATGCATTTTATGTAAGTCATTTATTTATTAATTAAATTATTTATTTTGACCAAATGGGGAAATTCATTGCCTACACCTGATGGTCGTGATATATTCTACTTACGGACGACACCAGATAGTTTTGTTTCGGTCCGATACCAAGTAATACTATGTCAAGTCTCGCAATATCGATCCGACGGCGATACCAGTGTTTTGTATGAAGATTTATTAAAACTTTTTTTACAATTTTTTTTTTTTACCTTGGCGTCAATAGCTTTGCTCCATCCCAGCTTGAACTGATCAAAAAATTTAACAAATGTGCAGATGAACTAAAATTTTGTAGCCTTTTTGCACTGGGCCTTAAGAAAACAAGTAGCCACCAACCCATTTCGACACTCAAACTATTTTTTTATTTTAATTTTTTTAATGAGTACAATTTTAGTTTATATGCAAATTGTGTCAATCACTTTTCGTGTTTGTCAGTGCTTAGAATAGTAGCAAGTGGAAATAGTTTGAATATATTTATTGACAAAATACAACAATACTCCTGACTAAACTGACTGCACTTTCCTCCAGGCAATGGAAAAGCAAAAATATCCCCATTATCATCTGCAGTGACCAGAGTTGCACAAAGACATCCAGTGTTTTCTTAAAAGAGTCGAGGACACTAAGCCACATAGCAGGAGATATAAATAACCTCCTCCTTCAAAGACAGTGTGATTACAATTTCTCTCCTTCTAAACCCTTGCCCCCCGGGAGTCTTAATCAGCAATGGCCCTGCACCTATAGTGATGTATGGCGACGACCCCTCCTTTCTGTAGAATTGTATCACTGATTACGAACATCAACAAAACATAATTTCCACAGAACTTGTTATGTGCACAGTAAGAATGTCCATTACTGAAACATGGGTCTTCTTTGAGTGCTCCATTTCCTCTGAGGAAAATAATATCTGAAGTTACAAATCCCTGCTTCCCATGTCACCTGTTGCTGTTGATGTATTCTTGCTTAAAGCTGCACTATGTAACTCTTCTTCGTGCTTCTATGGGCATCTTATTGCTTTGCCTAGAATGTACTGCAATACGTTGTTAAACTTATCTATCTTGCGTTTATTGTAGTGTTTTTTGTGTTTTTTCTCAAAACTAACTAGAAATACATGTACAACAGATCTGGAGTCTCATTTATAAAAGGTGATGAGGAATTCTTACCAAAAAAAAAAAGTAGGTGCAACCTAGAATGTTCTGCAATACGTTGTTAAACTTATCTCTCTTGCGTTTACTGTATTGTTTTGTTTTTTTTATTTCTCAAGACCGTATTTTGCGGACCATAAGCCGCTACTTTTGTCAGATGTTTTGAGCCATGCGGCTTATTTAGAGGCTGCGGCTTTTCTGTGGTTTTTTTCTTTCACCGCTAGGGGCGAACTAACCGGAATTGGAATCAAAACTACAGAAAAGTTAAGCAAAGAAGCAGATGTTGCTTTTTTATTCAGCTAGCAAATAGAACACGGACGACAAATTACCAACTATAAATTATTTTCAAATTCTTGCCGCATCATTATGGAACCCAAACGAAGAAGTTCGTACGAAGCAAGTTTTAAGCTGAAGGCCATCGATCTTACTAGGAAACCGCGCGGCTGCACGCAAGCTTAACATCAATGAATGTACGGTGAGACGCTGGAGGGGACAGCGGGACGAGCTCATGCGATGCCAAAAGTCAAGGAAAGAGTTCTGCGGCCTATACAAAAGGTGCGGCCTATGTATTGTTTTATTATCGTTTTTTTAAAAATAGAGCAAATGCGGCTTATATAGGGGAGCGGCTAAAAGTCCGGAAAATACGGTAACTAGAAATACATGTACAACAGATCTGAGGTCTCATTTAGAAAAATGTATGCGAAACTATTTTTTTTAAATGTAGGTACAGACAAAATACAAATCTTCAAAGCACAAATCTGAGTTTTTGGACCATTATTGGCTCATTTCCATGTCAGGTTCTCTTTTCATAGTTCACAAACTTAATGTGGAAACTCACGTAAGCCACATTTTTGTATGTACGCATGCTTTATACATGAGACCCTGGAACCTGGAAACTTGGCCTATTGGCGTCAACTGTCTTCATTGAGATAGATAAGTAAAATACATTCCTGTGGAGCATTCAAGGCAAAGCAAAAAATGTGTCCATAGCAACGAGCCGGTAACAGTTCACCTTTAACAGTTTGGATACTTTCTGTAGAATGAGCTGCACATTTGGAGAAGCTCAAACCTTCAAACCGTCACAACTTCTTGCCTTGCTGAACCAGAACTATAACACAATACTGTATCCAATTACTATAAACAATCCTGAAATGAAACGTGTTATCTTTAATCACACCTTGTGGCTGGAGTTGGTATTGTGCATGTTGAAATGTTTTTAAAAAAAAAAAAGAAATCCTGGTAATCCATGCTCAAACCGGTATTTCAGTTTTATACAAGCAAAATGATTGGCTCTATTCATAGTTCCTCCTAAAAGGAAATCACACCAGGTCAACAACAAATGTCTTAATTTTCAGTAATAGTTTGTTCATTTAGAGCTTTTACTTTTATGTGCAATCCCAAAATAAAACACTATGGTAATTAAGTCTAAATTAAGCCACGCCATTCAAAACACCAATCTTTACTCTGTTACCTTCTCAGTATCATTTTTTAGAAACATTTATCATTTAGATGTTATTCCTGCTTGCTAAATAAAGACAGTTATGAAAGATAAAGGAGACAAAGTTGTTCATTCAGACAGGAGCATCAGGGCCGTGAATTTTAATTACGAACGGGAGGTACTTCACAGCACTTTTTTATTTTACTCTTCAATTGTGAGTTTGGGACAAATAAAGTCGAGTTAGTTGTAGTAGTCATTTGCTGATTACTTAGAACAAGGTTGTGATTGTTTTAAAATACATTACTCGCGTACCACGACAACTTCTACATTTATGAAGTAACACTCAGGAACACAGGAAAGAGGTGGATCCGAATAGATAAACGTGTCAAATCGGAATGTCTTAACAGTTTCGAACACTTCCTCGGTGTTACGCAGTGGTAACTTTGATACACTGATCACCTCTCATGGTCACATGTCAAGCGTGGCGCCAATCAGCATTCACCACAGGCTGTTGTGTTTCTGCCCCCTCGTCCTCTGTCTGACTTACTTCAATGACAAAGCTGCTTCTTCCAGGCACAATAGCAGTTGCCCTCAAAGTGGGACGTTGGCATAAACCACAGAGGCATCGGCCCATTGTTCGTGAATCTAAATTTACAGAATGGAGCCTCCTGTATCTGAGCGAAGGCAGAGGGACGCCGGGAGAGAAAGACGGGAGAGAGAGCGAGCCAATGACATAACCATCCCTCACACAGACGCACAAGAGGCAACACACGGCACATACAACAAGCTTCTAATGCCCTCTAGCTGACATTTAGTGAACTGCAGGTGGAAATGAAGGTTTGTTTTCAAATACAGTAGTGATAATGTGCACAGTATTGATATATATCTATACACTATAATATACTATACTATATCTCCATGAAGAATGTTTCAAATTGGTTTTAACTCTCTATTTCCATTGAATCATTCAGGTGATAAATACAAATAATAAAAAAGAAAAACAATATTATTTATTTTATAATGTATCTTATTGTTAATGACATATTTGTTGTATGAAACATTGTTATTCTGACAGTTTGTTTTGCATTAGTTCTTTTCAGCACTATTAGTAAATCCTGACAAAATGATATTAAAATAGTGAATTGGTTTCCTGCCTCTATGACTAAGTAACCATTATTTCCTTGCATTTTAGTTCTCTGAAGGGCCATAACTATAACCTTCCACTGTCCTTTGTATCTTGGTGCAGGTCGACGTGCTCATTCCAGCTTTCACTACTGTTGTTGCGTCCTTGGGAAAGACACCTGACCCACCTTGCCTATAGTAGTTTGTGTGATAAGTTGTTGTAAGGGATCGCACTTTCTGGCCCTTTTTCCATGTTTTGATATTTTCAGCACTCCTTAAGCTAAGCCAATGTTTGTCATGGCCACTCTTCATTTTAGGTCAGGCTTAGATCTATATGGGCACATACAGAAGTCGTGTTTTCGGTGTCTTCCTTGCGGCTCCTTCAGTAGTGACTCATAATGTCACATTGCCTACTGTGAAATCTCAAAGGAACTGAATCACATGCTTTCCAGGCTACCCGAGAACTAGAACTGTGGGCTTAAGTGTGACCTCTGCTATCAGAGTCAGAGTCACAGGCTGAGAAATCCTCACCCAAGGGAATTTGCTGAAATCTTTTATAAAGCAGTTTTTTGTGTATTTGATAAAAGACGAGATTACAAACAAAAAAACCTACAAAAACCGCACGCTTCTCTCTCCTCGTCATTCAGCCATTTATTACCAACATGGTCTTCTTCACCACAGCAGCAGAGCATCAGCCACCTCAGCTTCCCCCTTCCCACAGCTTCATTGTCACCTCCTATTGTGCTACATGCGTCTTCTTCACCGCAGCAGCACAATGTCGGCCACCTCACTGTCCCCAGCCAACACATTACATCCAAAAAACTGATCATCAGCTACTGCACACTGGACATTGCAATATAGAGATACATTCAAACTTTTTTTTTTTTTTTTTTTCCTCGCCTTTTTTTTTTTCCTCCCATAGCTCCAACTTCCACGATGCATCTCCTCCACAAAATAATGATATCCCGGAAAAGATGGCAAGGCACACAGACATAATGAGATCTAATGAGCATAGCTGTATATAGAACTGCAAGGCTGCATTGCCCCATCTGTCCATTGTCTGTGATGTAAAAATATCTTGCTTGCTAAACGTACATCTCGGGGGCTTGAAGCTTTTGGGACAGGCAGACCAAGGAGCAACAGATATGGAGTTATTTTTCTCTCATCTCTCCAAAGCACAGGGTCATTTACTTCCATACCGTCGCAACAGTGAAGATAATTTTTTCAATTCTTGCGTTTCTCCAGGCATTTTGCAGTGGGAGGTGTATCTCGGGCTGTGCTTGTTCTATTTTGAGAGTAATTTTTAATGGTGCACTATGCAACTTTTCTAGTGGAGGGTCCGCAAATGGATATACACTTATCTATCCCCATGGATGCCACCAGGCCGAGCTGTGGAGAGGTGTGGAGAGGCTCACAGTTGGAATTATGCATTTTGAGCAATTAAAAGGCTGTAACTGGATCAATTCAAGGTAGATATGTTTAATGCCATACGCTGAAACATTCCAGACAAAGCAATCATATCCCCATGGATGGGGCTGACTCCTCACCATGAGTCACATAGTGAATCTTTAAAGTGCATTTTATTGTTTGTTCACTAGCAAGGACGACGGGGCAACAATGGAATACAAGAGTTTATTTATCTATGGTGATAATGCTGATGATAATGATAATGACATGATAGACGGATTAGAGGTGGTTGGGTAGAGACTCAGGATGGGTGGTTCATTTCAGGTGGTCTGTCGTTTCAGGACTCCCCCTTCTATAGATGGTGATGTTTTAGGCTGAAAGACAAAACAAGAGAGAGCAGAGACAACCACCAGTGTTACTATGATAGGCCTGTATAAATAGGGCTTCTGGGTAATTTAAAGTGTGGTTGATTAGTGGAGGAGTGGTTTGCAGGAGTAGGAGGCTGAGGGGTGGTCCTGCTCCTGAACCTCAGTCCATCATTAACAATCATTAGCTCCATTTTGTTCACGGCGCAATGAGCAGAGATTGTCTGAATCATCAGGGACGACAGAGGCTCAGTGCTTGGTGGATTATTGATAATGGTCAGGGGGAACAATGGCGCAGATTAGCAGCCCCCGCTTCCATCAGTCTGGTCCAGGGCAGCTGCAGCTTCATAAGTGACTTTCCATCAACGAGTATGGAGTGAATGAATAACGACTTGCGTCACAAGTGCAAGGCATTATTGTCATCAATATCCGATGATCTTTCTGCTTGGCTATTGATTTGACTCAGGTTTTTGATTCAGGTGCCCTTCCCAAAATGACTGACCATAATTGTGACGGACAGGTTTAGCTTTGACAGAACCCGCTTATCGAAAACACGACTGTATAGTTAGAGAGAAGGAGCAAAAAAATGAGTCTTAAAGTTAACCGATACCGTGACGACCCTGCTTTGTGTTGTGATCGGATGGGTCCTGCATGTAGATTAGAAAATGCGAACAGACAAAGCCTATGCTACTTTATTACAGACAGACTGTACCTTTATGATTTTCACCACAAAACCAGCATATTGTTAACAGCAATTTTACAATTTGGATCATGGAAATGTGTGAAATGGTGTAAAACTGTGACATTCTTTATTCATGAATGCTGTTTCATTCATAACATTTTTGCTTTCGACTGCAATTTAGATATCTTTGTGGACACTTTATTTCCTTTGAAAATGTTCTATCAGTACAGCCCTTAATGGGACAACTATCTTATGACACAAAACCGGTCCGTGCTGTGTTTTCCTGCGCACCTCTTGTGCCTGGTGATCTCACGCAGCTGTTGGTCTTCATAACATTTTACTGTATAATCTCCAACATAAATGACCGCAGGGCCTCCAGGTGCCATTAGAAACATACTTTTACGCTATGGGCTTTATTGCTACTGTTAATTTTATGAGGGTCGTTAAGTAAAGTGGAGGTGGATGTTGCCAGACACATCACTGCAGGAGTCAGCGCTTTGTTTCCGACCTCCCACCTTCACTAAAAAGAGGAAAATTACATGGAGTGTTCTCATTTTCAATGATGTAAAAGTTGCATGGGCAGTTAATCGATGATTTACACAACCAAAATAAATCCTTTGTAATGTTAAGAACACCCACCAGTATGTTTAAAAAAGAGTACATAGAAAAACACCCACCAGAGACACCCCACAAGAGCGGCCATTTGGGATTACTGTTAAATCACTCAGATTTTTTTTTAAATTCTTGCTATTTTCTTTCCTGCACCAAACTCTCCAACTTTGAGATTTAAATCGTATGAATGACTGAACGTATATGTTTTTGGCTTTTGCTTGCGCTGAGAGCTATATCTATTAAAAACTACTAGTTCTCTACATTGTAGAAGAAATTGTAGAATACGTTTTGACCTTTGACCACAGTAGTGCAGCCTTTTGTCCAAACCAAGGACACAACACAACATACAGTACCCAATGCTTTTATGTCAAATCGAGGGCCAGACCAAATTGATTTAGTCATTTAGACGAGAGTGCCCTTTTAGTGGATAAGCATTTCCAGAAAGAAACCAAAAAAAATGTTTGGACTGCATAAGTGGCAATAAATCATACACAGAAGGATTTTTAAGTTGAATAATGTGGAACGTCACACTTTCAGATAAAATATTTCAATTGTCCTAGACCTGTAAAATGAGTGTATTCTAGCTTCAACCAAAAATATGAACCATAAAACAAAAATTAAAAAATAGATAAACAAAACAAATTTTACACAATCCTAAAGTACAGTTCAGTTCTAATCACTACATAAAGTACTAGATGAATCCGTGTAAGGGTCTTTCTTTTGTATACAAGTCTCTCTCCATGGCCTAGCACCAAAGTACATCTCAGACATGTTAGTGCCATATGAACCATCTCGGACTCTGAGGACCTCAGGGACCGGCCTCCTGCTGGTGCCCAGAGTCAGGACTAAACATGGGGAATCTGCGTGTCAGTTTTATGCAGCTAAAATCTGGAACAGTCTTCCAGAGGATGTGAGACAGGCCTCTACTCTGGCAATGTTCAAATCTAAACTAAAAACTGTTTTGTTTGGCTGTGCATATGACTGAAAATGCTTTTCTTTGCACTCTTCTCTCTTTATGTCTTGAACTAAGATTGTGATTTCTGCCACGTCTTTGTGATTTTAATGCATTTTTTCCTGTTGTGTGAAGCACTTTGAATTGCCTTGTGTACGAATTGTGCTCTACAAATAAACTTACCTTGCCTTGCCTTGCCTCTTGTTTTTCCTTTTTGAACAAAATTACACACCCAAAAAATATATAATATATATATATATTTTAATTCAAAAATAAAATTAAGATAAAAACACATTCAGTCAGACCCCAATTATCTTGTCTTCAGGTGCCCCGTGCGTCTTCAGTCCCTCTTTTTGAACATACAACCCAATATGTAGTACCTTTTCTGCAGGAGAACAGACATCATGATGGCTTTAAAGATTTGCGTAGTTTTCGAAGAGCCACTAGATCTTACGCCACGCAAACTCCAGATTTATAAAACCCTCCGCACGTTGTCCACCACGCAATTTGTGCTTTATTGATCCCACCTGTAGCTGGAATCTGCGTAAGTGAACCCCGCGGCACGTCATGCTCTCTCCACAACCCCAAAACGCAATAAAACATGAGCCGATAATCAGTGGGTTTGACAAAGCGGGACAGAGAACAGAGAGGGAGGGGCAGACAGCAGTTACATCACAGGCTTTATGACAAATGCAAATATGCATGATTGCATTGATCCCTCTTCAATTAAAACGTCAAAATAAATTGTGTTTTGGTGTGTCTACACTGAATACTATTTTGGCAGGAGGCTATTTTGCAGATATGTTTTTATAGTGCTTCTGACTTTTTGGTTTGAATGCGTAAGGTTTGACCATGGGCCTGTTCACGCACATTAATGCCCTTCCTGACAGAGCAGAAGCAGCAGGAGAGATATGGATGGATCAGCAGCAGAGGAGCACAAACGCTCGTGCTGAAGAGGCAAGTGCAGGTAAAACAAAAAAACAAAACCATGTCAGGTGCCGTTATTCTGCCAATAAAACTGTGTGTGGAACGTAAAAATGTTGGTCCTTATGTGAGTGCGCGCGCCTGGATCTGGCACAGACATGATTTCATTTATTTAAACATGGGGCACCCTAAAGAGCAAGCTGTCTGTCACGAAATCATGAAGGGAAGTCTGGGTCTGGGCCAGGTTCGGACACATGTCGGGTTGGATCATTCGAGTCGATCCAAACTCCAGCGAATGCGGTGCTTTAAAGACAAATGAACGTGTTGGATCTTTGTTTTGTCTCAGCGTTTCTTTCAACCAAACCTCGTTCATGACCCACAATCCTTTTACAGATTCAGAGTGATCTTCTCTGTAGAGTCACAGACACAGACTGATGCGGTCACAGCACGGACTGAGAGAGAGTGCGCACGGCTTCATGTGTCATGCGTTGTCCAGAATAATGAGTGTAATAAACAGCCCTTCTCTATGTTTAGACCAATTTCTGCCTAATTCAAACTCTAAGAAAAAGTCATTTTAGGCTAAAAGATGTATTTGAATTTGCTGACGATTTCCTGAATCAAACACTTCCTCAAACTCTCTTTGCTTCTGCTCCTCCTGCTCCTTTGCGCAGAAATTACAGGAGGGTCTCAGTTTGCGTAGAGATAAGCAAAATCCTGTGTCTAGTGGAAGTTTAATAAATGAGGCCTCAGATTTGTGGAGAAGTGAATGAGTGTTTTTAATTATCTCACCATTTTTTCTCTCTTTCTCGCTCTTATTTTCTCTCTCTTTCTCTTCGCTTTCTTTCTTCTTCTTCTTCTTTTTTTTTACGGTATAGCATACCGTAAATACACATACACACGCACATACACACATACTTTGAAGACGTACAACTACAGTAGGTGGCGGTAAACGCACCTTCTAGCTGCCAACCGCCATTAAAGGTAACAATTCGTACACAAGGCAATTCAAAGTGCTTCACACAACAGGAAAAAATGCATTAAAACGTGAATGAAATCACAAAGCCTTCATTTCTATGCATTCAATTTAACAATTTTGCTGACATGAATAATACATTTTGTCCGTGCTTAGTGATGCGCAAGATGAGAAACCAAATGTATTTATTTGACATTGCCAACGTAACAGATGTCTTCGGGATGGGCACACTGCTTTTAGATTGAGTCTAGTATTGATAGATACATAATGCACCTTTTAAAGTGCATATGACAGGTTTTTCTAATTATCACTTTAGTTTGGTGGGATAGAAACCATGGTAAATTCTTTATCACAGTTTTACATCCGTCAAGTGTCAGTTAGTGAAGGATTTTATATTTTTTTTAAAGTAGAGAAAGTAGAGCTGAGTTCCAAAACTGAATACCTCTGCCTATATCATTAATAAGCAATCCATTCAAAATCCAGGGACAATTTACACATGGACAAGTACAACTCTACATGTTCTAAATGTTCAAATAGGAAACTTTGTTTTGTAAAATCTATTAAAACATATTCAAGTTCCCTACATTGAAGTGAAATGTGACTACTTGCCAAATGCACTTTAAGCATTAGATAGCTTCCTCATTGCCTTGCCAACTGCCCCTTCCATGGAGTGGCTTTGGCTGGTGATGTGAATTGAGCCACAGTCCTGGAACGTGATCAACAAAGCTCGTGAGCGTGTGCACACCCTCGGCCTCACATGCACGCTCGCGCTCACAGTCAAGGCTTTCCATCATCCGAACTATTAACACCATGCCAGGATCGATCGGTCACCCTTGGCCCGTCCCGAGATCTGAGCCACGTCCTGTCTGCCAAGGATGCGAGCTGCATACGTCACATGTGGACCATATACACACAAACATACTACGCTATTCTCATACGTGGGAATCAATTGCATTATATGACAACAAAGGCTTTATTCAATGTGGAAATGTTGTATTACTGGTGTGTGTGTAAATGCTAAACAGGCATAGATCAAATTAATGTCTGTCAATAGCAAAAAGAACATTTTAGTTTTAGTGGTCTCTCTGCCACAAGTGCATGACAACAACGAGTGATTAACAATTCAGTGTTCAGAGTTGACAGACTAAAACGTGAAAATGCCGATCCCCATGTATAGTCTCGCCAGACAAATAACCCTTTATGGTAAAAATTGCAAAAATAAGTTGAATGCCTTTTTGTTGACCATTCCATGGCAGAGCAATAACATCGCCATGTCGATAAGGAGATGGCCCACCTCCCACCAGAAATGTTACGCAGTGCCCCTTTAACAATTTGAAATAGTATTTTATTCCATTTGGTGTCTATAAGTATACAATAACAGTTTTCACAACTTAATAATGATCTGTAAAAAGACTAAAAGGATAAAAGAATATACTTCCTCGATGGCCTCAGGTCATTGGGGGCCATGCAACAGATGCTCCTGCCGTTCTTCAGCTCCATCATCCTCAGTGTGCAGCAGTGCTCTAGTGCTGTGTCGTGCAGCTGCCTCTCAGTCACTGCAAAATCTGGACTGAGACACCTGATTGATAAATGGTCAAAGATCGTGGGACAACCCTTGGACGGACTGTTCGAGACCTTGTTCTATAACAACACAATGCGATTAGCCAAGAGCATCATTTCTGATCCCAGCCATGTTCTACATAAAGAATATGTGCTGTTATCTACCGGGGCGTCGGTACTGTGTGCCACGCTTTAACAGGCTCAGGCTCAATCTGTCCTTCATACACAGTGCGGCCGCTCCCACTACACACATAACACGCATCAAGTGCTCTAAAGGGCACCAGCCTGACCAGGCAGTTTGGACTGAATGAAACTTGTGCTGCAGCTGCACTCTTCCTTTTCCAATTAAACAGGGAGCCTTCAGTACTCAGTCTGTAGTTTTTATGAATTCAGACTAGGACTCAAGTGTCGCCTTTCTCTCCATGTGAAGTTTGAGATGCTCAGGAGCAGCTACACAAGCCACGGTTTAAGTGATTAAGTTCAAACCGTGGTTTGTGTAGTTGCCCCTTGTTTAAACTGTAAACAGACAGAGATAGATCAGGGGCACAGCTGGGAACTTCACATATATTTCCTATGAACCACAAAGAGCAAAACGGTCTTTAAATTATGAAAATGGGCCTCATATGAAATAGAAACCATGAAAAAGTGAGAATGAAACAAGACGTGCGAAATGCATCCAGCTGCGAACCGCGGAGCTGGTTCGTGCAAAGTTGCTGTTCGTTTTTTTAAGATTGTGTTGCCTGTATGCTTTATTAGACAGAGAGGTCAGGGTTAAATGGGGAATGAGAGAGAGGGGAAGACATGCAGTAAATCGTTGCGAGTCGGGATTCGAACACACGACACTGCGGCCGGCTAGTTTGCAGTCTGTAGTGTTTTCTAGAGCCTCGATCTGTTCTGCAGAAGAGCAAGATAAGTGCAGGACGCTGGAGCAGGGGCGGAGCGAGGACATTTAGGGACTGTGGGGGGCCCTCATAATAACCTAGTAATGAGTTGCAAATAATATTACATCTAAAATGCAGCAGAATCCAGAAAATTTAAGATTTTGTCGAAAACGTCTTGGTTGAGAGCCCCCAGATCCCACAGGGGATTGTGATGTATGCAATATTTACAAAATAAAATGTATTAAAAATGGGGGCACCACAGAGCATTTCTGTTTAGAGCACCCAAATGGCTAGCAGAGGCCCCTGTTCATACATCAGTCCATCCTAAAGCTGAACCAGGAGTGTAATCAACAAAATACACATAAACATCAATTATATCGTTTTCGTTCGATGTCCTCCATGTATGTCTGCGTGTCGCTGCGTGGTGTTTATGCGACAGAGCTGCTGTTTCAATGCAACACAAATATTGGGTCTTTATCTCACAACAAAATGTTATCCATCCATCTATGTATCCATCTAAAACATATGTTCAAATATGACCTTTCACATAGGGAGGAGGGGCTCGTTGCAGCGATTTGAAGAGGCAGGTTTCACAGTGGAGCACTCAGCTACTACCTCCTCCCCGGCGGCGCCATTAATAATAGGAGCGTGCAATCTGCCTGGCCCGGACGTGGGACGTGTAGTCATCTGTAGCGCAGTGGTGTGGCCGGATAAATGCGGCTAATTGATGCGACCAGCAGGAGCGGCGCAGTATGGGGGGGCGGAGAAGGTGGAGAGACGTGCAGAGAGAGCAACATGTTTTAGGCTGCCACAAATCCACTGGAAATGGAACGGACTAGAAAGGGAGGCTTCATTCAAGAAAGGTGGTGCTTTTAAAAGTAAAACAATATATAAATATGGGATAAGGTTGGAATATTTGTTTAATTTTTGAGTCTTATATTCCAATTTGTTTGTAAGTCCTGATGTTTACATTGCATAGTCTGAGAAAAGTCAAGATTTAGAATAAACTGACATCAACTTGAGCAATCAAAATCATATATTTCTGTCGGTCTTCCTGTCTATACATATGTTTGCAGATCACTTTCTTATCCTATAACAGTTTACTATTGTTAGGTCATTGCATTGTTCTGCTTTTAAAGGTTTTACACTACTTCTTTTGCTTTGCTTCAATCAAAAATGTCACATGCAGCTCATGTTAATAATCTCAGCAAAGAAAGACGGAACACAATAGCTCGATAATTCACTACAAACTAATATATAGAAAACAGTAAACAACCAATGAAACTAGAAAGTAGTTTCTAGCCTAGTTTTCCAATAGGCACATGGACATAATTGAAAGCCAACCTGTTTTCCTCAGCTCCCTTCATGTTGCTGTGTAAATACATGTGGCGTAATACAGTATCACGCCAGCCTATCTATTTATACCTCTTTCACCACAATATGATTGATGTTTCCTTTCAACATGTTCACACCACGCTCTCCACCGGGACAAATAACACATGGACGAGTGCCGGCATGATCACACCAACATGCAGAGACTTAAAGACTAACGTGTACTTCCTTTAAATATGTGCCATCGTTCACTCCAAAGCGCTCTCAGCATAAAAGCTAGAAACAACAAAATAGTCCAGTCTGCACCTACGGATGTGAGATAATGTAACTTCAAAGGTTGTTTCCTAAAGATGCATATTTTTTCCTCCCATAGAGACATAAAGATCAGCCCTTAAAGTACCACCCACACACGCACCAAAGCTTTTAATCTTGCACTTAACAAGATTTTGATCTATCGCACAGGATTTGTTTGTATCTACTTCTGATCTTGATTTGCTAAAGTTTGAAAACAAAAAAAGTTGATCAAAATGAGAATTGTTATGCCAATTTTCAGTAAGCGTTCGCAAATACTGTGTCTAAAATGTTAACGAAATGAAGCAAGACATTAAATCTGTCTTGTAAAAAAAAATTAAGATGAAATCTTCAGAAAAATGCACTTTTTTAATCAAAAACATTACATAATAAAAACACAATATTTCTTAATCAACAGAATACGTTTCAAATTGATAGATCGCAGTGTGTCTAATTCTAAAAATGCATTCCTCTTACTTTAAAGTTAACAGGGCGCCATGTATTGCCAATGAACCATGATGCCATTAGTGGTAGCAAGAGTGGGGCTGATACCCTCTTAGTTAGTCGCACGTTATAGATAAACGTTTGTACGAAAACAAACGCTGTCATGGGCTGGCTATGCTCTCTGTCTATTCATAACCACGGTCCAAAATGCGTCAGCTTTTTTTCCTCAGACAGGTAATGTGGTGTGCTCACCTTGAGGGACGATTTATAAAGGAACAAGTGGGACAAAATAGGCGACTATAACCCCACTGGACTCTGTGATTGTGATCATGCAGTGCTGTGAGAGGAAGAGGGACGCTACTGCCCCCTTGTGGTTGGAAAAAGCAAGCTTTATCAGGTTGAGATACTATTATCATAAAGGTTAAAACACGGCAATTCATAATTTGATTTGTACTAAATAGTTTTTGGGTCATTTGTTTGCATTCACATATTTTACATATTCAAGCTCCAACTTACTTTAATCAGTAAATGAACTAAATGAGATATGTAGAAAAGGATTCAGTTGTAGTCATCTGGACTCTGTCTTAGAAAAAACAAACGTTTCGACTCTCATCCAAGAGTCATTCTCAAGCTGAATCTCAATCTCAATAAATGAGATAAGATTTGTTTTAAATCTCCAACTTTTTTATTTTGTTTTATTCTTTGAAGTAGTAACACTTTTGACTCTGAGTCTAAATTGGAAATACACAGTGAAAAGCAGGTGATAATGCTGTGATGACCTTGATGAATTATAATTTCTGAAATGCATAATGGTTAGGTCTGGGGATGTTTTGTGCATGAGACACTTGTGTGCGGGCTCTCACTCCTCCGCTCTTCATTTGCTTTCTGCATATCTACATTTTACTGTATCCTCACTTCACCTCACAGTTAGAATCAGGGCTGGTTCTAGCTATAGACAAGGGTGGGCATTGCCCATCCAAACTGATGTCTAGCCCACCCAAACAAAAAGTCGCACATCAGACTGGGCAGTGAAAGCTCCCGTTCACAAGTTGGTGCAAGGAGGAGTCACGACTTTGTCACTGTTGGGTGCGTTGTGGTCAGGGCTTTCCACTGTCATCAGAACCAGAATCAAACATAGAATCAGTTTCATTGCCATTGTCAGTGAACAATGAACAAGGAAGGAAGTTACTTCATCAGTGATAGTAAGAAGCATAGACTATGCTAAAATAAGATATATTCAGGGCATGCAAAGAAAAATGTTTATATATATATATATATATATATATATACACATACACACATACATATACATTGATATATATCAAAACAATAGTGCAAAACAGTGGTAATAGGGGTCAAGATTTATTCACATGGATTATTAAAGTGAGGTTATATTATTAGGAGGTATTATTTACATTAAATACATTACAGGTGTTATTAAGTGGCTCAAATAGTGAGTGGATCAAATAGTCCGTGTCAAGGGTCCTGTTTGTCCCTGGCTGTGGCTCCAGCGTACCACACGGTGATGGAGGAGGTGAGGATGGACTCAATGATGGCCGTGTAGAACTGCACCATCATCTGCACTGGCAGCTTGGCTTTCCTCAGCCTTGTTCCTGTGCCGCAAGAAGTACATCCTCTGCTGGGCCTTCTTGATGAGGGAGCTGATGGTGGGCTCTCACTTGAGGTCCTGGGTGATAGCGTGCCGAGGAAGCAGGTCCACGGTGGTGATGGGGGATTCTGTCCAGGGCGAGGGGGCTGTCCTGTAGACAGACTCATCTCCTTCCGAGATGAGCCTGATCACGCACACAAAGCGAAAATTAATATTATTAAATTCATGAATACAGTCACTCATAGGAGCGCTTTTATATGAGGGTGTGACGTGTCGGGAGGGGCTCATCGGTGGAGGGGGCTATTTGAGGGCACAACAACATCCAGAGACAAACACAGAGAGAGAAGAGGAGAGCAGTGCAGATGTGTGCCACCTCCGTGTCGCTACTCCCCTCCCTCGCGCTCCTCACCGCTCCTCACCGCTCCTCACTGCTCCTCACCGCTCCTCACGCTCCCCCGTGTCCGCACCTCGTCGCGCTCCCCGCGTCCGCTCCTCGCGCTGCTCACCGCTCCCCGCGTCCGCTTCCTCGTCGCTCCTCACCGCTCCCCCGTGTCCGCACCTCGTTGCCATCCCGCGCACATTGCCCGCCCCCTGTGCGGAGCTGAGGGGCGCTGAGAGGCGCTGACCCTGTGGCGCGCGAGAGTTGTATTTTAATATCCTTTTCAAACTGATATTCAGCGTCACGTCATGTCAAAATGACCACTGTCCCCTAAAAAGCATTTCACAACAACACTGTGCTTGGACAATGACCAGACAGTGCCTGGAATGTAGCCTTGTTCTTCAAGCATCATTTGTCACAGGTTGTATTTGAAACAATTGGGGCCACATTAAAAGTGAACGAATCGTTATAACAGCAAAAATGTCCTAAAATTTACAACACACACAATATTAGTATCCATGTATGTCCACACTCCAGAACCTCCACACAATGATGTCCAATCTACTTTAACATTTGCTTAAAATAATAGTTTTAATACGTTCTGTTGTGTTTTCTTCATTGTTCTGCTGTTTTATATGAGACAGAAAAAACATGACATTTACTCAAAATGGGGTACAGCACCATGTACAGAATTTTGTATTGGCCCATCGAAGTTTTCTGTCAGCCCACCCAAGTTCAGTGGGCTAGAACTGGCCCTGGTTAGAATAGGAAACTTTGGTATGACAACATGTTGGCCTTTTCCTGTAGTGGCAGGTATAGGTGACAGTGCCATTATAGTTCTAGGGTAAATGTTAGCATTAAAAGATTATTGTTTGAGTAGAGCCCTTTGCCATGTGCTGTGCGTGAGTGCTGTGCCGTTGGCCGCTTGCCGTGAGTGCCGTGAGTTGCTGTGCCCGTGAGTGCTGTGCCGTGAGTGCTGTGGCCGTGAGTGCTGTGCCGTGCTGTGCCGTGAGTGCTGTGCCGTGCTGTGCCGGTGGTGCCGTCCGTGAGTGCCGTGAGTCTGTGCCGTGAGTGCCGTGCCATGAGTGCTGTGCGTGAGTGCTGTGCCGTGAGTGCCTTGCCGTGAGTGCCGTGAGTGCCTGTGCCGTGAGTGCTGTGCCGTGCTGTGCCGTGAGTGCTGGTCGTGATGCCTGTGCCCGTGAGTGCCGTGCCGTGAGTGCGTGCCGTGAGTGCCGGCCGTGCAGTGCCGGTGCTGTGCCGTGAGTGCTGTGAGTGCGTGCCGTGATGCCGTGGCCGTGCACGTGCCGTGCCGTGAGTGCCGTGCCGTGAGTGCCGTTGCCGTGAGTGCCGTGCCGTGAGTGGCTGTGCCGTGAGTGCTGCCCGGTGGTCGGGTGGTCGAGTGGTAAGGGTGCATATATGCCAGGCTCCATGTGCAACCGCAAGTGTCGTGAGTTTGATTCCCAACTCTGAACTATATACTGCATGTCCTCACCTTTTATCTCGTCCCCCATTTCATTCTCATCTGTCCTGTCCAATAAAGCCCCCCCAATAAAGAGGCATATTAAGTTGACCGTTCTCAATTGCAAAAAAACAAATATCTCAATTTTGAAAACATGGTCATAATTCCTTTTTTTTACCATCTTCTACAGATATAATGCTGAATGGATTTTTTTCAAGGACGGAATGATATTCTGACAGAAGTAAAATACACATGACTTTTAAAATATCCAACCGTTGCTTTATTCAAAGAAAAAAACTAAAACAAAACTGCAGTCAAGCAATAACTCTTTTTTTTTTTTTTTTTAAATGGCACTAATCTATTTTTTCCAAATGAATAATAAATTATAAACTGACCATCAGACCTTAATTACTGATGATTTTAAGTCATTATAATAATTATAACAAAACCATTTTAGTAGTGTAGAAATTAGTTTGCTTAGTTTACTTATGTATTACCCAAAAAATTATGAAAGCAGAAAAAAAAAAAGCATCTAAATGATATTTTAGATCTTAAAAAGGTATAATTTTGGTAAAAAAAAAGTAATGTAATATCTCAAAATTAAAATAAAAACTATTGTGGGGTTCACATTTCTGTAAGTGTTTGTCCAGTAAATATTAAAAACGGGGGGAAAAAAAACAGGATTTTGCCTTCATTCAAAACGGCTTAAAGTTAAATTCTTGAAATTCTTCATAATCTCTTAATAAAACACATAATGTAAAATATAATTATAAATGTCTTTACACAAGTGATAGCTCATTGTTCATACTTCTTGTTTACAAAGTTCCACCAAACTTTTTAGGCGATGCTCCTCATCAAATTAAACTTGTGAATGTTGTCTAAATCAAAGTGCTATCTGAATTGATGTCAACTTGGAGCTTGGCAGGATCCTAATAATGGAACATAGCTCCAAGTAAACACACCTAATACAAAACGATGTCTTGAACATCCCTGACTGCAGAGTGGCGCACACGCTGACCCACCAGCCTCGTTATAGTATGCTTAGCTTGCGAGGCTGATTAGATGTTGTTTGTAGTATCTTGATGTCCACATGTCAGGCTCAAGTTTTGTGTGACTTTTTTGCATTTGTGTGTGTGTGTGTGTGTGGGGGGGGGGGGTTTGGGCTAATTACCGCCTGCAATTAATGTGTCTAGTTATTGTTAATGAGACGACTTCATTATCAGTCAGGTGACCTTGTACTCAGCTGCAAAACAAGGATGACTATTAGGAAGCAGGGAGAGCGGGGAGGCGGGGGACTTGAGACTTAGTAGGGGTGTGTTCAGCAGATGTTGAATTATGTCATTTGAATAAAGATATATCCAATTGAAATGCAGCTGACATATTGCACATGCAGAATACCACCACCTTGAGAATGTCCGAACCGTTGGATTGTATAAGCTAGGCAGGGTCGGGCTTGGTTAGTACTGGAATGGGAGACCGCAGGGGCGTATTGAGGCGGCAGCGGCTTTAATGCATACTGTACTGTTGTTGTGTCCTTCTGCAAGACACTTCACCCACCTTGACCCCAGTAGTGTGAGATCATTTATGACTCGATGACTTGATTCTGTCTGAAAAACTCTAACAGGATGTCCTCACTTTGGCTTCATCTTGGTCAAACGCAGTAAAAACTGATTTTTGAAAAAGAATACTTTAATTCATGGGTTAAAGCTTCCTGTTATTTGCAACATTTTGACTTTTTCCCATTCCAAAAATATAATATTTAATTTACTAATGTTAAATGCTTTGGCGACAGTTATATGAGGTAACACTAGGGGCTGTATTTTGCCCCCAGTCTTGAGCGCTGCGGAGCTCATTTCTTGACATATTGCATCGGAGCAATTGATGACAGCGCAGGGTGTGAAATTTTAAACAAGATGTGTGATCATGCCAAAATATGAGGTTGAAACAAATTGGGGGCGTGGTGTGGTGCATTCGGTGAATGGCCAGAATCGTAACTAATAAAACTTCTAAACGAGTGCTGGACACCTCCACCAGTGTTGGACATGTGCTCAGCTTAGAGAAACTGGCACAAGACTGACAGCACAACAACCAGATCTTCACGTACGATCAGAATTTTGGCACGCGGTCCTGAGCGACCACCGTGTGAGCTCCGTTCTCGCGCCCTCTTGGACCACGCTGTGTTCCACTGAGCACTCAGGTGTCAGCTGTGCATAACGGTGCGGTGCGTGCATGCAATCCTTGTTGTCCTGGACCTGGTCTTGGTTTAGTTAAATTGGCACAAGCCCATCTCGAGGATATATTGCTCCAATCACCGGGGGTACTGGGACTGAGCTCATGCCACACTGTTACGCACAAATCTCTGCCTGTAAACTCTACAGGCTGGGTGACAACCATCGCCGGGGGCTCAGAGGCCTGGCACTGGGTCTAATGCGGGTCATCGCATCAGTTTGGGGGTGTGAGCGTCAAGATCATCCACTCTCATGGCTCTGCTGCTGCCTGCCCTCGTTTATGGATCACAAGTCAAGTTTATAAGCAGGAGATGTGTGCGTGGACTGCGCCGAATTCTGTGCTTGGCACCTCTATGTTTTGAACCTGGTTTAGTCATGGTTTAGTCTGGGTTTAGTCCCGCGGGGATGAAGGTGAGCTCTCAGCGTTTTGCGCAAAACAAAAGGAATGAATTAAATAAACACTAATGAATGAAATAAAGAAACAACCCGCCTAGGCTGCATTTCAATATTTCATTTTATTTATTTTCTATTTTGGGAACGAATTGAAAAAACAAAATTCAAACTATGTTATTGCTCACTTCTTTCTTTGCCTGGATATGAGGCCATGACAAACATCACCCACAGGTGTGTGCTTTAATGCCACAGTGTTTGATCCAATGACTGAAAACTATCACCATATATGGACTGGCACCATCCCACTTCAGCCTCTAGCAGCCAAGTCCAGCCTCTTTATGCAGCGTTAAGGTCAGAAAGGTAACAAAAAGCGCCCTGGAATCGCCCCTGGAAAGGCTCCCGTTAACGCTAAGTCCGGGGGCAAAATACAGTCCTAGACTCCCAGAATTTTTTAATTACTAGAACTCCCAGAATCTTGACTACTTTCATTCAAATCAGTGTAATTCTGAGGGGAGAAACTGCCATAGAATGTTGGTTTCCTGGCAATGGAAAATTATTACATTTAAAAATTACATTGAAATGAATAGAGCAGTCAAAATGGCTGCTCTGGGAGTGAAAGGTGGAACTTCTTCAGTCACTTAAGTCTTAAGTCACTTAAATTTGAACATTTTCTCTGAGAAAAAAATATATACAGCTAGAAAGAAACAATCTGCCAAAGCAGAGTCAAAAGACTTCAAAATAACTAGTGTTTTAATGTGCTTGAATGTTTTGAAAGTTGTTCTGGTTGGTTCTGAATTGCAGGGACACTATTATCAGGATGTCAAAGAGAAAATCAGCCTCACAGGCAAGACAAGACAAACTGCTGTTATTTCTTGCCCAAACTCCTTTATAGATCGGCCATTTAAGCCACAATAGACACTCATTACTTGACAAGGTGCAGGTTTGTTGCATTTACTATGGTCTAATTGCCAAGTTGTGGTCTATTCAGCCTTACAAATGCACAAACAGACGTCAATAGTCACTTTCACTTCACCTGTTTGCTCCCCCGTGTCCCCACTCATCCCACCTAAACACTCAATCTGTTTGGTAAGTGACCTTTAGTTGTCAAAAGAGCTTAATTTTGTCTTCTCGAGCACTCCGGACAAATCCCCCCGAGCGGGCAGACATGCTGCGTCACCCAATTCCCTCTTCACTCTCTCCTTTTACGCGTATTGTAACACAAGTCAATGTTCGCAGGAACAGCTCTCAGTAAATGTAACCGTGCGTATTGTCATGACCACGATGCACAAAGCAGAATATGAAGAATTCAATGACTTTTATTACAAAAATATAAAAAGGTATAAAGTACATAGATAAAACACATTAGAGACACATTATTTAAAGTCCAGAATTGTATCCATCATTAAATATGAAATGCTCAGCAAGCCAATAGTTTAACATAAAAGCGAGTACAGTATACAATACAGTGTTGATTTGTCCTCATTTTCATTTAGAATACAACATAAAAAACAAGTATGTCACACTAAATACATTACCTCGATTTATATTATTTTCCCTTGTGCCAATTAAGTCATTAAGAACTGTGCAACAATTCTACTACAGAACTTAAGTCTTTGTTGCAGAGAGAAAAGGATTGCTATTCTTTCTTTTCAACACAATTTAACTTATTTATGAATGTGTTCCTATTCATTTGTGCGCGCTTGTCACCCAGAGGACCTGCTGCTGCTAATGATGACCGCATTGAAACGGATATTTTGGCACGGTTTTGAAGCCCCCAAGCGCATCTAAACACAGCTCCAAAACATGATTCAAAGCGCTGGCCACAGTCGTTTCATGGGTGTTTCACGAGGGGGATTTTGGACCTGAGTTCTTTGACAGCGCTTTAAACGGCCCACAGAACAATGAGCCTGTCTCGAACCATGACTCTGTGAAGTCTCAAGCTGCTCCTGCTCCTCCACAAAGTGTAAAAAAGGTGTTTTCTGTCAGCCCACCCGTCGGACCCATGTTGACGGTTGGCGAAAAGCGAGAAAAGTAGAAATGTAATGATAGTCACTTCCTCACACCGACGCTCCAGGATACAAGGTCCCATAGACATGAGAATCTCAGTTTGAGACCCGTTTGGTGTGGGACTAGATTGTGTATCAAGAATTGACCTGTCCTTCTTAGATTTTTACTGCTTTTTTAGTGTAAGAGACTTTACAAAAGCACAAATAAATGTAACAAAATCGACTGTAGGCCAATCTTATATAACTAAAACCTAAAATATTTCCTCGCTTTTATCAAATATTTATTTTTTATGTTCAGATTACTATAGAAACACAAGAATGGATCAACAGTACACACAACTAAAATGTGACAGGTGTTTGGAACCGTTTTGAAGCCTCGAAACAGTTGGTTCGAATGCTTTGCCGTTTCATGAGGCTTCACTTTGCCCACCTGCTGCATCGAACATTATTCAGAGCAACTGACTGCGTGTGGGTGATCTGAGTCACCAGGAAGCAGGTGTCCATCCAGAAAAGTGTATTTTTGGCTCAATCTGCAGGTACAAATGAAAGAAAATAAGAGTCGGAAGAAAGTACTCGTACCAAATATGCACAACTATATACTATATCCGCCCTGCACAACTTGGTTAGGAGCTTGTTATTTCTTACAGCGACAGAGATAACACCAGTGACTGTCATTAGATCAAACCGCCAGTAGAGGGCAGCCAACACTAACTATTGTGTGGAATACAGTCACGTCCCAGACTATAGGGATCGATAATACATGTGAGTTTTTATTGAACCTTGAAAATGTAATGCATAATCCTGTCTTTCAGAGCACGATATAATGTGTACTTTATATATTGCGCTCAGAATGAAAAACTATTTATAGGGACCTGAATTCAGTCCAGCAAACGGCACTAAACAGATGCCACGCTTGCACAGAGGCTTGCTCCTTTAGCAAAACAAACCTACCAAAGCGTAGGGCGGGCATAGAGCCATAAGGGGAACGTGTCTCCAGAGGCAAATCAGCTCTGCACAAGCTCTTGTCTACAATAGCAGCGTGTTACCAAATTAGAGCTGATGTAAAGGCTCCGATCATTCACGGACATTTTGTTTTTGTTGTTCTTTTTTATTAACACATTGGCAGCGATTGGACAATGAAAAACTGATAGACTGTATTAAGAATGTATCAGAGGAATGCGCCTTGAGAAGTGGCCAGGAGTCAAAAGTTTTAAGCAATCAATTTATATTGAGCTTTCAAAAATGATTATTATCGTTTCATTTTATAGGCAGGTGGATCATTATTATTTGTGATCATTAACAGGGGTGTGGAACGTTCCAGTAAAAGTAATGACTTATCCACGGGCAGAGGTAGGTGGCAGACACTTGGCAGCCCAGGATCCAGAATACACAACTCTTATTTACGAAGAGTGAGTCCGGTCACCACTTCCTCCGTCGCACCTGGAGCCAAACTCAAACAGAGCCGTGCAATCAGAATTTTATTTCAAATGAACCAAGTTTTGTGCTCTGATCACTGATTCTGCAAAAATCTGCAATGTTTTTAATAAATACATTTATCTATTTATGTATTTATTATTTATTATTTATTTATTTATTTATTTATTTATTTATTTATTTATTTATTTATTTATTTATTTATTTAATGTGTTGTTTCAGTGTTCGAGCCAAAATGTTCAATCCTGTAATGTTGGGGGGTTTTTTTCTTCTTCATTTTTTTCTCACCTTATTTGTTTTGTTACCAACAGACCATGCATGTCTCTGATTGGGTAATCCATTTGTCAATCGTGCCCCTCTGCTGGGGACCAGACTGTTATCAATCTGTGTTCAAAAAGAAAAAAAGATAAAAAATACAGAGAGATGGTTTGAAATAAGTTATTCCGTGGAAACAAAAGTGCATGAAAAAAACAACAACATATCTTCCAAAGTCTTCTCATTTAAAACTAAGTGCCATTGTATTTTCATGGCAGGTTTTATTTACGTATTTATTTTTTCATTCAGCAGCAGGAGTGAAAGCTCCTTGTGGTCATATAGGTCAGTGTGTTACCTGGACCCTCCTATCCCCAGTCAATAAAGCAAGTGCACGCCATAACAAGGTTATCGTCCAGCATTGACTCATGTGAATTTGATGCCATGGGGAAGGGCACTCCGTATGACAAATGGGAGAAGGTTGTTAATAAGGTTTCTGTTCAATAATAGATCAATGAAGCGGCGGGGCAGTGAGTAATCCCCGTGTAGTATAAGGTACAATACTTCAAGGGCAGAGGAATGCGCATGCTATTGTTGGCGTGGTGTGTCAGAAGGATCGTGTTCAAAGGGGGCAGCTTTTAGGACAACGGGTCTGCTTTAACAAAGGAGTACAGTACAGGGCATACTGCGGAGCATATTTGAATGCACTCGATGTTGTAGTCCCCGGCAGGTCTTAAAGGTGCACCGTGCAACTTTTCTGATAAAGGCGTCACAGGCGTCTTGGAAACCGTGCGCAATCGTCACTGTCAGCGGGATCGCCTCTCCACAGAGCTGTCCTGTAACTTGGCGTTGTGGTACTTGTCTTCATGAATAAAGTGTGTGTTGATTGCGGAACGATATGCCCTATAGCGATAACATCTCCATGGAGACAAGCAGGTGAGCCGAAACACCACATAGCGCACCTTTGAAGGTAAGTTGCTTTGTATTATTGTTATATGTTTCCGCATTTAGATGTAAAGTACTCCTTTCATAACAAATGTTAAAGTTGTATACCACTAAACTTAATCAGTCTTAATAAAGCATGAACAAAAATTAAATGATAATGAACAAATAGTTTATTAAGAATGATTCAGGCTTAGTAACTACTTAGTAACAAAATGTTTGTTCATTATCAGTTCATTCTTGGCTTTTTTGCTTGCATGCTTTATTAAGGGTGTTAAATTGTAGTTAATCGGGTGTTATGAGTGTTACCAAAAGTACTTTGAGTGTAGTTGATAAAAAGATAACTACTACAGTATTGCATGTTATTCGATTACTTTTACTGGTACAATGAATAGTTTCAAGTCAAGTCTGTCTTTATGCCTGTTTTACATCTAGGAATACAAGGAAGCTTATTCTAACCAAAAGAAATAAGGAGAGAAAAAAAAGAAAATGTTTTGCCAACCTAATTTAAAAGTACTGGAAAACCAAACAAGTAGATCATCTATTTTGAAAGAATATCTTGTGTTTCTTGGTACAAATTCCCCCAAACTTGGCCTGGTCTTCAGTGTGGCATCTACAAACCTCCAAAATGGAGTGTTTTTGCCATGTTTCCATCAACATTTGGAAATCAGGAAACATTTAACACTTCAGAACTGAAAAACAAAGTATATTCCAACTTTAAACTGTTAACTGAAGCTAAATGAAAGTTTCTGTCGGAGTTGGACACAGTATCACAAAACAGCTTTGGTAATTTCCCTTATACATAGATACATGCATGCATTTCCCATGAGCCCTTGCATGACCCCGGACAGGTGTGCTTAGGTAATTAAGGCCTTTGCGATTCCGATGTCAGACTGTTACCTGCACAGCGTGACTTACACAGTGCCACGGTATTATCTTAAACCCAAATGTATAGAGGCTGTTTAATTGGTCGTCCCGAACATTTGCCGCGCTTGCGAGTTTGTGGTAATTAGAAGGGAAATTGTCATCTATACTGCTCGAGCTGGAAAAGTAACAGTGGCACTTTTTTGAGGTAAGGAAGAACTCGCAAGTAAAAGTACTTTTAGATTCCGGCAATATATATATATATATATATATATATATATATATCGAAAAATAATGTTGGTAATATTGTGAATGTTGTTTTGAAAATATGTTAAATTAAAATATTGAGTGTATCATTGGTATTAAAATAAAATAACATAAAAAATGCTTTAAAAAAAAGTTAAAAGACAAATAATGTCCATTATTTCTATTGTTATTGGCCTTTAACATGCTCTTGAGTACCTTAGTTTGGCATCTCATGTTTTAGAAAAAAAACCAACATTGCTGCTGTTTCCCACAGGTCTAGCTTAGTTTTGGCCCCCTCTACTGGCTGTTAATTACACTCACATTAAGAAACAGATCCACTCATTTCAAGCTGGCCTCTCGCTTCCGTGTCTCAGCCCGCAGTTGTGCTGGTCGTGATTAGACGGAATTAGAATTCACAGAACGAGTCTGGCAATGAAAAAAACAGCAGAGGAGATTCTCAGAGCCACGTCACAGATGGAGAAAAGGCCAGTAATCGAGGAGACTCAGATTGAGAGAGGGTTTTAAATGCGCAGAGGAGAGAGGATTTTCTAACCAGGATTCATCAAACTAGCGTGACAAACATTTGGCATTTTTTCTAATAATTAAACCTCAACTAATAAATAGTTAATACTCAAAGAAGAAATCTTATGCAAAGTCAACTTTAAGGAGCTTTAACCCTTGTTACAACTGTGTTTCAACATCATTAAGTTGTATTTAGATTGATTCATGCATGTTTGAGTAATCCTTTACTGTCCAGCAACTGAGGCTTGAGAGCTCTGAAAAATCCTGTTTTCACCTACCCCCAATCCCCTCCAATATCCCTCTACTAAATTGTTATTTAGAAAAAGGAAGACTCCAAGTGATACATGCAGAGTTCCAAAATGTTACGTAGCCACTTTCAAACATAAAAACATGTAAACTACAATCCGCTTGTTATGGTGAAATGTCACTGAAGAGCTTAGCCGTTTTCAACACGAAGGCAAGGAACCTGACGTTTTAGATCAAATATTTCCATTTGCAACTTACAAAATGTAAACGGATGATCTGTTTAAGTTATAGTTAATTATTGAGTACCCGAGAAAGAGCATCATATTTCTCCTTTACGGACATGTTATGTGGATTGACATAATATTGTCTGACGATCGTTATTGGGGCACTCTCGAATATATGTTTTTTTTTGTCAAAACTGTCCACATCCATTTACTTTACATTAACATTGTTGAAGTAAAAGTGTTTATGCAGAGCCATATAAAGTTATTGCGACAAGTAAAACTATAACTACTACAACTACAACTAGTACACATATGCTGCAAAAGCCTAAATTAAGAAGTTATATACCGTTTAAGTAAAGTTTCTTTACTACACTTTATGCGAAATATAATTTAAAACGAAGACAGAGGTCTCTGTGTGCCCTGCTCAGAGAAGGAGTGCTGCCCCTAGAGATGGAAGTAGGGCGCTTTAAAGGAGTCATCGAGGAGGACAGGTTGTGTAATGTGTGTGATTTATGTTTGGTGGAGAACTAATTACATTTCATGTTTTAGTTTCCACTGTATAATGATTTAAAGACTTGTTTGTATGACACAATCTAACGGAAACATCTTGTTTTGGCTGCCTGAAGGTCAAACTGTGTACTGGTTATATGAAAATGAAATGTTCTGGGTGTCAACCTTTGTGGAGAAGGCCAGGACATTAAGGGAAAAGACTTTGATTCCAGTGATAATATGAATAAGCTGTGTTTGTCGACAGTGTCATTTCAGCCCATGACATGAGCATGACACTACTTTTACTATTACGACTATGACCACAGACATAGTCGTAAACACAAGTTTACATAACTGTAAACTTGTGTACATAGAAATGCCTATTTTTATTTTTATTGTATAGTAATTTTAAATTGTTTCCTAATGCATGCCCTTTTTTAATTGAATATATGTTGTTTTATTATTACTCAGTGTTTTATGTTGCACCTTAAGGCCGAGACAAGTTCCTACGTTTTTGAATTTTGTTCATTGACAATGGCAATAAACTCTTTCTGATCTGATCTGATCTGATTGGCTCCCAACAACAGCAAAAACAACAACTAGAAATACGACTGCAAGAATACTGTTACTGATTAACAAATAGGATAATTACATTTAACAAAATTACAAAATATTCAATAAAATAATCCGATTGTATTTATTTATTTATACTTTAGAATCGCAGTATTGTCAGTGTTACATCCCACCTTTTAGGATTTCTTACTTTAGCCTTACAGTCATTTAAGAACGTAGCCAAATGTTCTCCTCCCTTGTCTGGGCCGGATGTCACTTCTTTTGCAGGTACACAGCAGCAGCTCCAGCACCTGCCCGGTCGCTCTCATGAAGCGTGTCGGCCCGAAGGGAGAGAGCAGATCGAGCGCGACAGCCGCCATGTTTCTCCAGGACCACGGAGGTTATCGCGTCTGGCTCCACGCTCCGACCTCTGACCCCTGTCTGTGGTGGCCATGTAAAAAGGTGAGAGCCAAAAAGAAACAAAAGCAGTGATTCATCCGGCATCACGGATGAAGTAAAGAGAGTTCAACGAATGAATTGAATGAAAATTAACAGATAAATTAATGGAAAAAATAATAAAAATACATAGATAAAATACAATTAATTAACTGGGGAATCAATATTCTTCACTCACTCTCTACTGCAACAATACAGCAGCATATAAAGCAATGTTTACCTAGAAGTGAACATGTATATTCAATCTGTCTAGCATAGATATGTAATATATGATTTTATTTAACAATTATTTCTATTTAATTACATGCATTTGGGGGATTTGTATAATTTGCGGTTTTGTTTATATTGTGTTGTACTTATTTCTGGGTATATACTGCATATTAATTTATCCTGCTATCTAATATTGGTTCCTGTTTGAGTTGTTTCAGTACAGCGCATTTGATCGTCACACAAAAAGAGAGCGTGTGAAAAGAAATAAAGCCGCTGCTGAAGACTGTCCCGCCGTGTTGGTCTATTTCAGCAAGGAAGACAGCAGAAGACACATCGAATCTAAATCGGAACTGTAAACCGACACACCCACAGCCTCCAGAGACTGGTGAGATCAAGGTTTAAGGGTTACGGATATATACGTTTAATGCCATACTGTGGAACATTTCAGACTAAGCCGTAACATCAACACACCTGACACCAGAAAAGTTATAGTGTACACCATTAAATGTTTTTTAAATAATACTTTCTCTCTCTTTTTTTTTTTTTTTTTTTTTTTTTTTTTTACGGTATAGCGTAAAACACATACTTTGAAGACGTACAACTACAGTAAGTGGTGGTAATGTAACACGTTATGGTTACCAACCGCCATAAAACACCAAAGAAGAAGAAGAGGAAGAAGTTAGACGTAAAACTACAGAAGGTGGCGTAGTAGTAGTAGTAGTAGTAGTAGTAGTAGTAGTAGTAGTAGTAGTAGTAGTAGTAGTAGTAGTAGTAGTAGTAGTAGTAGTAGAAGAACAAGAAGAACAAGAACAAGACGAAGAACAACAACAAAACAAGAACAACAAGAATTTATATTGACACGGCTTTAAATAGCTCCGGCTTTTGAAAACTGCCAGAACTGTGACTCCTACCGCATGCATTTGAGTTAAAACAATATTGTAAAAGTAGACAAAACTGTAAACGCATCTTAAAATAAGTAATAATGAAAAGCAAGAATAAAATGCATAAAATCATTTCTAATACGACTCCAATACATTTCTCAAAGTGTCAATAAAGGTCCGGGAAATCTTAAAACCAATACCATCCTTTCTACACATTTTAATTCCCCATTTGTCAACCAATTACCAACGCACTAGTTCAATTAACATTTGTCAAAACATTATAATGTATTGAATATTAAAAAAAAAAGAGGAACATAAACAGCCTTTTGTCTTCTGATCCAAGTTGTTGAACCATCTTAACCTGCAGCCTTTTCTATTAAACAGCCTTTTCCGTGTTTTGCTTTCTTATTGCTATATTTATAGAGACACATTCCTGTCCAACCATAGGGTAAGCAGCGGGGAGGAGAAACAAGCCTTTGTCAATGAGGGCTTAAGTAGAACATGTTATGGCTTGAGGAAAGCAGATAAGCCACGTTTTCCTACTAAAATAAATAAATAAAAAAAATAAGGCCATAGAACACAGTATTCATGTGTTGTGTGTCTCAACAAAGTACATAACTGGCCCTGAGCTGTTTCAATATGTGTTTTATTTCCACATTCTTAAAGTCCCGTGTATATTCGAGATAGAGTTCAAAAGACTGCCTGCAATGAGAGCAATGTGTGCTTCTGTTTCAACATATTGTATAAGGCGCTTTCAAAGCCACATCTTTTATAGGTCATTCATGTTGTAAATTGCTGATGGTAGTCAATAGCAACAATTATGGGCCCAAGGCAGCCTGCGGTGTCAACGTTTTAATATGTAAATACACGCGCGCATGTTTTCCATTGTATTATCCCAATTGGTCTTGAAAGGGTTTGATCCAGCAGCTGACATGTACAAGACTGAGAAGTCAAGACCACTCGAATACTGTACAAGTTTGCAGCAGATCTGTGCTGATAAGACGTCCTCTTTGTGCTGTCAGTGATGAGCGTTAACAGGAGACAAGCAGCTGACCCTGCAGTGTGATGAAGGGGCCGGTCGTCGACAAGCTTTACAAGTTAGCGAGACTAATATGAAGCTAGAGCTGTTAAACCAGTCAAATTCTACGCTTACCGATTGTTTGCAATTATGACTGGCTTTGACTGCTCAGTTGTGCTGACGAGCCCAACTGACTTGTTGTTGTTGTTGTTTACTTGCTATTTTGTATGACAATTAAACGGATAAACATGTAAAACTAGCAAATATTCGCGCATAACATAGATGACATAAATTTGGCGAAGTTAAGGTACGCGTTTTGCCGCTGGGCCAGTCTGTAAGGAGCAGTGGGCACCGCAGACCAGCGTCCGGGGTCCCATCTCCAGATTTTGAGCGAGGCTTAAAGTGGCATATGACATGTTTTTACTATTTTCTAATTTTGACTTTATTTGGTGTGTTTATACCTGTTGTTCATATAAATTATAGTTTTACACCAATCAAGCGTGTTTTTGCGGAGAAAACTTTGAAAATGACAGGAAGTGACATCACACTAGGGATTTTTGCTTAATTTACACTTTTTTCTTTATACACAATTATATTTTAAACCAAACTGGGCTATTTTCTCGTATTTTCTTTACATATTTTGCTCTCTAACTAAATGCATGATTACAGCTAGTACATCGCACAGATACGTATTCGTCCACTGCGTTCTCCACAGTGAAGGTCATTTTGCCTTTTCCATTTACATTTGCACTTGCGTTGTTTGTCTCGGGGCTCTATCTTTCTCTCCTGATTTAGCCACACATTTGGAGTCACGCACTGCCGACCACTTACCGCTAACTCCATCTTGTGCCACATTCGATCAGTTTCAAAGGAGTAGCACACTGGCCCAAAAAGCCAAAGAACACTTTCGTAGGATGGGATTGCAGAGACAGAATTCATGTTTGCTTCTCCAACACTAAGAACTTCAATGCCAGTAATAGAATTTCCCGTATCTACGCTCAGAAGTGTGTGTTGGTCTTGGCTGGAGTAGTTAGCCCACCCACACCCACAGTAGCAGCAGCAGTTTTGGTAGTAGTCAAATACGTGATGGTGGTAGTGATAGTAATAGTCCAGGTTGGGAAGAATACTTAATGTATTTAGTAACAGAATACTGAGCATCTGCTTAAAAATGTATTTCATTACTACATGGTCCAATCAGACTGTATGCTGAATACTCAGAATACTTTCACATTTAGTTCTATGTGGCGTCATGTAAAAACGTAACAGTGGATTTAAACAGCTTCACGTTTGTTTCACAGTTTCTCATGCATTCACTGTATTTATTGTACTGTGTTTTTTCTGTAAGAAAAGACGTTTTTCTTACTGATGTCACGCAGTTTGATCTCAAAATGTGCAAGATGATGAACCAATACATTAAATGGTAACTGTGAGTAAATGTGGTCACTCCAAATTTGTATTCTGATTCTGTAATTTCAGTACATGTATTCAGTTACTTCCCAACACTACTGGTGCTGGTGGTAGTCGTAGTTGTAGTAGTAGTTGTAGATGTTTTTTGAGTTGTTTTAGTAGTTGTTGTAGTAGTCATAGTTGTTGTTGTAGTTGTTGTTGCTGTTGTAGTAGTAGTAGTAGTGGTAGTAGTTGTTGTGGTAGTAGTTGTAGTAGTCATAGTTGTTGTTGTTGTTGTGGTGGTGGTAGTAGTGGTAGTTGTTTTAGTTGTTGTAGTAGTCATAGTTGTTGTCGTAGTTGTTGTTGTGGTGGTGGTGATAGTAGTAGTAGTAGTTGTTGTGGTAGTTGTTGTAGTAGTCATAGTTGTTGTCGTAGTTGTTGTCGTTGTTGTTGTGGTGGTGGTAGTAGTAGTAGTAGTTGTTGTTTTAGTTGTTGTTGTAGTAGTCATAGTTGTTGTCATAGTTGTTGTGGTGGTGGCGGTGGTGGCGGTAGTAGTAGTAGTTGTTGTGGTAGTAGTTGTAGTAGTCATAGTTGTTGTCATAGTTGTTGTGGTGGTGGTGGTTTTAGTAGTAGTAGTAGTTGTTTTAGTTGTTGTTGTTGTAGTAGTCATAGTTGTTATCGTAGTTGTTGTTGTTGTGGTAGTAGTAGTTGTTATATTAGTAGCTGTTGTAATCGTAGTAGTTTTGGTAGTAAAACCCCCCGAACAATGCAACAACACACCATGCATTTAGATTAGAAAATAAATAAAATTATTTTAAAAAGCGCCTAAAATTGCCTAAGGAGGAAAAGATCTTGTATCTTAAAGTAAACTCAAACGTTTCTTTTTTCAGCCCACCGCTCGTCTCTTCACATATTTCAGTCCAGCATTCGTTCAAATGTGTTATTCCAGTGAGTTGAGATGGTGGAATGTGCTCAGCTTTGACCAAAACGGGCTCTAAAACACTTCATTTATTGCAGTTCTAATCGTCAAGAACATCATTGGCCATCGTGGAATATCCTTGTGCATCTGTGTTTTCTTCTCAAGTGTGTTTTTGGTCTTGGCTGAAATCGCCGGCCCACCCACAGAGCTCCATACAGCAGAGTGAAGTGTGCTGCAAGCTGAGAGATCTTGCCTGCTCTGCGTCAGGGATTCTCTGGGAAGAGAAAAATGCCTTGGCAAAAAATCCGGCCGGGATAAATTTAGTGGTGCTCCCCGCTAGTTCTGCTGTCAAGAGGAGAGTCATTGCACACAGGGGCTGCTAACACAAGCTTACTGGAGCTTTTTCTCTTCTTATTCCAAGACCTCGATGCAGTGCCTGGCTCTTGCCATCTTGAAGCATTACAGAAAAATTAATTTCCTTTGCTTTTTCTTTGTCAGACATTCTCGCAACTAAGCGTTTTAAGTGGGACTTGACAATCAGACGCATTGACTTCCGCAATCATTCATCATGGTCGTGGACGATAGAGTAGTCAGTTATCAAATAGATGTGCGCATTTGAATGAAGCTTATAAAGAAGAGAGGATGAAAGAGGGCAAACCAATAAACCCTCGCTTTAAAACTGAGGTCTCCTTCATGGTTGTGCGTGAATGTGATCAATAAAGTATCTGTCTGTCTGTCTGTCTGCCCTGTAAAACACACCGTCATCAGATTGTTCAATATTCAATAATGGAGGCAACTGGAAGCCAAAGTGAAATACAGTGCCATGGTCATATTCAATGATTACCTTGACATCGGAAGTATCAAGATATATAAGCGTTTTGTTTCCGGTGTAGAAATGTCTCTTAGTTTGCTTTTCTATTACAAGGGAATTATACCGTTTTCCAGGCTCACAATTGCATTTGAGCTTCACAAATAGTTTTCTTTGTGCTGAAGGATGTTGTAAAACATTCTTTTTTTAATCAAAATAAGCTTAGAGTGTGTTTTATAAGTCCTTTTAAATAAACATATGAGGTAATATAAACCTGTTCATGTTTTCTAACCATATTTTGAGGGTCTATATGAAGGATGATACTAATGTTTTTTTAATTTTAGTTGGATGTCTTGGTTTTATTCATACATTATTATAAGATGGTGTACAATAGACTAGATCTTATAAGACTACAGACACCTTTCAATGGTATACATGGTATAATTCATTTTAATGCACATTAGGACTTCAAAGTGATGGGTGGGAATATCTATATGCATTTCACTTTATCTTTTCTGTATCTTTTGTTTAGCAGTTTAGCAACAAACTGTAATTTAAATAACTTATTTTATGCAAGATTGAGTTTTTAACCATGTTGTGGGATTGTTCCCTCATCAAAAACAAGCCTGGAGTGGCATTTTCGCCTCATTCATGGTAGTTTGAAGAATCTTGTTTAGAAAGTCCTCCCCCTCCGAGCGTCACGAACACTCACATTCAGAATTACCCCGATGTGTGATGTCATATTCTACGTACAGTACGACATGGCTCCGATATCTTATGCGCCATATTCGTTTGGAGCGCGTATACTGTCAAATCACGATCATTACAACTGCGTGCTTACTCTAACATGTCGTGGGAAAGCTAGCATTTGTGTAATTCCCGCTGCAGCCAGCAGAAGGAGCCCAAAGTAAATTCCTAGTGCGGGAAATGCCTTAGTATTTTGTATTTATTTTGTTTCACTTCTTTTTTTTTAAACATGATATGCCAAAGTACAGGTACTCAAGAGTATTTTCAAAGGCCAATAACAGTACAAATTGCCTAATAGCTGTCCTTTCGTAAATGCAAGATGGATATTTTATTCATGGCAAATTAAAAACATTCTTAATACACATGTAAGTGCAGACAGTAAGACAAAATATCATCTTTGCATTCCTTGTTGAAATGAAAGACAAAAACATATTGACTTGTGCTATCAAATTCCCTTCATTCACTTAACCGCTGACAGACTTGGTGGAAAGGAATCAGTTTGAGCCCCTCTTCACCGTCATGCTCCAATGAGCCCAGAATAATGTTTACTTGGCTTTTAGCCTGTTAGCATGTCACCATTTCACCACCATCACATGCGTATCCCCCAGAGTCCCGTGCATGTAAGCCTGCTTAGCTGCACTTGTGGTCTTCTTATTGCCCATGTGGTTTGCCTAATTGACCCGGGAGACCTCGGAAGCAGGCCGCGGTCGGAATAAGTGGCCTTTTGATTAGGGCAAATGCTTTTCTGGTTAGCGTCAGAAACAAACAAGCACCTTAATTATAAGCACGAAGACCTCGCGGAGACTTTCCATTACAGAACTTGGAAGACAAAACTCAAGTGCAAAAGTAATCAAAATGACATGAAAAAAGGAAATGAAAAGAAGTAAAGTTGTAATACAGAGAGTTGGCAGTTTAAAACCTGCCCAAAACCCATTCTGCTGTTTTGTTCATGGACAGACATTCACCTGAACACACCGTCACAAAGTAAGTGTGGCTGGCCGTCTCTGGCATAAGAAAAGCCATGTTCGTATGGCCATTTGATGGAATGCAAATATATCTTGATATATTTGGCCATTTTCCCAGTGGTGATAATTCAATCCCATGTTTGAAATCTGCCAGAAATGTGCTCAAATATGTTGTGTGTGTTGACTCAATAAACAGACTTGTTCAATGCGGTAACTTTTACTTCCATTCCATACGCTCGCATGTCAAGAACAAGTACAGACATCACTTGGACCCCGGTAATTCCCAGGGCAGCGCACATGCGCAGTGGAGGAGTTGTGTCCTATGGCAGTTCAGGTTAAGTGAAAGGCTTTGGTGTATTTACTTTACAAAGTCCAATAACGGAGGTGATCGGCTCGGGGGCTTGTCTGGGTCCCGCAGATACTTCAGAGGTGAGCAGAGTTTAGTGAATTTCAATATTTGCTCCAAGAGCTGCGTCTGGCTGACTTTTTATCGGTCCGGGGTTTGCTCTGGTCCTTCTTCCGGGTAGTGCGTACGTACGTCACTGGAGCATAATCTCTGATTGGTTACTGTGCCGCGTCTGCAGCAAAAAAGTTCAGCTTTGTCCAACTTTTCTGCGGCGGCTGCTCTGGCCACGACTTTGAATGTAAACTGGCCGCTTTGCCGCCGCAGTCTGAACAGGGCTTTAGTCTCAGACTCAATCAATAAAAGCAGCACTTTACAGTAAAACTATGTTGTGCATTTTGTTTTATTATTTTTGATCATTACAATAATATGAATAGTGCGATACATACAGTAAGGCTGGATTTCATTACAGATTTGCTGACTTCTAAAAAACCCATATTTTCATTTATATGTCCCTATAGTCAAAACGGATGACCACAACATGATTGGACAAGAGAGAACAAAAGAGAACTCCAGTGATGATAACTTTATTTGTTGAGCTAGCTTTAGCATCAGCTGTTTCCTGTTACGGCACTCACGTCCAGACCCAACGTTTTATAGTTCTAGTGCATAATGGGTCTAACATTATCCAAACCCAACGCATTATAGTACATAGAGAGATGTGAAAAGGCGGCGTAGAGGCGCAGAAAAGTGGAATAATTGCAGAAAAAGCTGGTGAAAAACCAGAAGTTGTTTTGTGCCACAATCTTGGAATTACTAAATGTATTTTTGTGAACCGCTGAGAACGGCTTTATGGAGAAAGGGTATAATTAAGGAACAATTTACATTATATTTTTTAAACAATACATTTTTTTTATGTTTGGGTGCCATAGAAATGCACTATGCCATTAACAGAAGTGGCCCAAGACGCTCCAAAGTGAGCCGGTCTGAGGGAAAGCGGCTTATAGGTCCCAAGACAGGCTCACCTTAGCTCCAAGCAAGGGAAACTGGTTTTCGAGACTACGCTCATCTTTAATGGAAAACTCTCATAAAATAGGTCAAAATTAAACTGTGCAATTCCCTTTCGTGAATTCAAAGAAAGTGTAACTTCAGTCTATTTACAGTTGTAATTGCTATTACTGAATATATTTGCCTGGTCTAGCAAGTCCAACTAAAGTCCATTGTCTATATAATTGTTATATATTGTTTGTGTTTTGTACTCCTGATAGAATACAATAAATAGCGTTAAATTCAACCTGTACATGCTATGTCTTACCCTTAAGAGTAGTAAAAACTGTCCTTTTTATTGGTTCCATTATAAGGACTTTGGACCTGCATTGAAATGAAACAAAGTCAAATATAATCCTAAAACAAACAGTAACTAGGAAACTGCCACTGTGCGCCCTCCGAACAAACTGCAGCAGTCTACCCAGCATGCTCCACTGCATATTTTCAACCCACGTCCAAAACAGTGTCTCTTTTAACCATCGCAAATGAACTGTTCCTACTGGAGATGCTTAACGCCATCCTGCCCTCGATTCCCTCTAGGCGTCCTGTGAACTATCTTCTCCATCAGATGAGTGGGAGGCATATAATTGAGCAAGTACAATGCCTGTACTGTAGAGGTGATGCTGAGGTAAAAAAAATAAAAATCACAGTAATTATCCATTACTGATAATATATGTTATATTCTTTTCTTTCGTATGGCTTTCTACATTGCTTAAAGTACGTGATGTCTAGTTATAATTTAGCTTGTTCCATTAGTAGATGATTTCACGACTCAAACTACTCAAATGAAGTAAATATGTTGTTATTTCAAGTAACTCACCTAGATTTTAATATTTGCAGTGTAAAGGCGTCAATGCCCAATCATCAGTAGTTATATATAAAAATATATACTACTTCTACATATTAACTCATATTAACTGACTGTTTACCACTTCAAACTACAAATACTTTTACATGAATTCTACTGTTTCAAATATAGCTTTTTGCTTTCTACTAGTCATGTTTTTCCTTGTCAAGAAAAATACTTTGCAATTGCTTGAGGTTGGTAAGCTGCCTGCATTGCACTTTTGACAATTTTCACTCCCATTATGTTCAATTTGAAAGCACTTAGCATTATGGGACAGATGTGGAACTGACTGAAAATCAGCTGCTTTGATAATTTCCCGACTTTGGTAGACATGTTATTTTCTGGCAGAAATATTGCTAGTGTTTTAGAAAAAAAATGTAATATGTCACCCAGTTGTGGTTCTGTGACATTTGTTGTGCACAAAGAAACACGGAATACTAATTTAATCCTGATAGTGGTATAACTGAGACAACCGCAAATTGCAAAGTGGTATAAAAGATAGTACGAATTACTCACTCACACAAATACACCATCTACTGTTTATTTATTGTCTAGTCAACGCTGAAATCTAAGTGCTAATACAACCAAAACAGTGCCAAAAGTTATATTAAAGGGCCTCTGACAGGTTGGACCACTCATTGAACTAAAATTCAGATAAGATAAATACATTTTGAATTTTGCTTAAAAAAAAAATAAAAAAGATAAAAAATGTAAGAATAAGAATAGCACATTTTTTTGTTATAATTTCACTTCCTGTTTGTAATTGATGACATCCACAGTAGGAAATTACCCAGCAAACACTGGCAAAACTCATCTAGTGTCACATTGTTTTTATATTTGACGGATGAAATATATGAGAGTAATATTTTATATTATTAATGTTTAGAGGGTCAAAAAAGTTGTTTCTTTGTCTGTAAACTTTGACTGGAACGAGTGTCCTTGTGTGATGTCACTTCCTGTCATTTTCTACCCATTTTTCATCATTATCTCCACAAATACCTGCTCGATTGGGTTAGTAAAACTATCATTTATATGTACAACAGGTTTAAACACGCCAATAAAGTCAAAATTAGAAAATTCATAAAACCTGTCACCGTCACTTTAAATAACATATAAGATCACGTCGCTTTAAATTCTTTATTATTAAGAAGATTCAGGGTTATTCACTACTGAGTTAACAGTTTTTATTTTTTGATTTGATTTGAGCATGTGCAATTCAAAAACACATTGGAAAGATGTGTGCAAAAAATCTCCAGTGCACAACAAAACATACAGAGAAACAACCACCTAAACAAAATACAATGGTACTGCTGCATTTAATTGTTTAGTTTGTCTTAATTCAAGCGGCCTTCGATGCACAGGGCAAAATGAAATCAAACATTAATTATGAATGTTTTGTCGTGCACAAGTTGAACCTGTCTTTGTAATGGAGAATAGTACGTTTGAGACGTGAGAGAAAATATTTGCCCGGATATTGCATGTGACAAATGATTAACTTTTTACCAGGTGTCCACTTGCACTGGTACGCAACAACTCATTGATTAAGCAAATAATAGCCAGATTGTGCTCATTGTGTGGAGATTAAATCATTAAAAAAATCATTGTCCGTTCTCAGATAAAGGTCGCTGACCAGTTTAGGTCCGCCCACACCACGCAGATACAGATCTCTATTCTTTTTATTTCCCATCACATCAGTTTGCAAACAACTCGAATAGGACACAGCAAAGTGCTAACTCAAAAGATATTATGGAAAGCTGTCAAAAATCTATTCCCAGGACTTGGAGAAGGACAAAGTTCCTGTTATAAATATCCAATTGCAGCTTTGGGACGCTATCATCACACAATAGAACAAAATATTGCCATATTTTAAGGTGAGAGGCACTGCAGGCAAAACAAAGCGCTCATGCGGAAGAATTTTTACACCAATTTTCAGCCGGATATACAGTAGCTTACTCAAAAGCTGAAAAATATATCCAAAATCTCCTCCGTTCATTCTCTTTTGTTCTAATATGTCAACAAAAGAAATGTAAACCTGTACATTTTTTTCAGATTGAAATGTCCCAAAATAAATGCAATTTTGGCCGATTTCCCAAATAAAATGTCTTATGTCTATATGAATACATGACATGATGAAAAACTTTAAACATTTATGTGCGTAAACTACGGGAAAGATATATTTAAATTCAATACTTTCTCACCTTTAAGATTTATGATTTAGTACATTGTGTAATCTCATTCTGTCATGTCTTGTGCACGACTGAGGGGATAAAAACCCGTTTAAAAAGCAGGGTATCCGAGATGTTTGTCTATCTAGGCCGAGGTTACTAGGGAGGTCATGTTGAGATTTCTGTGATGTTCTTCAAAGGAGAGGGGAATTTGAACTAAATCTGTGACAAACCTACTTGGCCCGGAGCCGGAGACACATAAAACCCGAGCAGGGTTTTTTTGGGGGGGCCATCTGCAAGTGATCAAGTGGTGAGAAGCGTTATTGACTGTGCAAGTACATGTCAACATAAAAGACTTGGAAGTAGCAACTGAATGGACTGGAAGGGGAAATGAAGTGGTTTGAATGTAAATGTAAAAAAAAAATTAATAAATACAAGGCTTACTTATTTAACGTCCATGTTTAACACCTTTATCACAGAAGAGTTTGGCAGAACCCCCATATTTAACCTCGGGTACGAGCTTATTGATTAATTAATTAATTTTAAGTTACATTGATTATAGTGTTTGTTAAATTTCACCATCTGTAACAAAGTTAGTTGGAAGGAAGTTTAAATTTCTATAACAAAATTCAAGTTGACTTTTTATTTTTTCCAACTTAATTTTTTTTTTGGGGGGGGGGCATAAAATAACACATAAATGACTTTATTTTGTCTTTTTTGTTGTTGTTGTTTTTTTTGTTTTTTTTTGTTGCATAAAATAACACATAAATGATTTTATTTTGTCTTTTTATTTCATTCTACACATTTTTTTTCAAGAGTTATTATTTCGCAGCACGTTTGATATTTTTGCAAAGTGGCACAGTTGTGTTAGGATATTTAAATTTAAAATGGCCTACAGGATACTTGGATGATACTTTCCTCTCACCGGCTATTTATTTTCTGCTGTTGTGAAGCATTTTGAACATTTTTTTAAAAAGGAAAATCCATGTTTGGTTTCCTGTTTTTATGAAATTGTGTGTGGAGAGCCATGTAGTCCTGAAGCTAGAGCGTCACTGGATTCATGACTGATTTAAGAGCTTTTACTGTGGCTCCCTGCTTTCCCGTGTTCCACCACAGTCAATGATTACACGCCGAGCAAGTCAATTCTGGAACTACATCTATTTCACCAAAGGTACTGGTATTGAGCAACTTTTTAATACAATTTTCTTTCACCGACTAGTTTTCAGACACTGTATTCCTACTCGAGCATTTTAAAGTGTAACAGCAGCACGCGCTTACCCAAATTACAGTGTTAGTTACTCTTCTCTACTGTGAGTAAGTTGTTGGACAATATTAAATGATTAATACAAATGTGTTTTTTGCACCGTTCCTTCAGACATGATTTCGTTTTTCTTTTATCTGATTTGATTTCCAGATTCTGTGCTGTTTTTATCAATCAGAATCAGTTTTGTCGACATAAAAGTAATTTAAATACAATGTATATTCAACTAAATCAGTGCAAAGCGGTGGTTAAGGTTTTGTCCCCTTTGCATCACATACTTTTACTCTTGCAGTTTCCCCAAATACTTTTTTCGCTCTTACTTGAGTGATTTCCTGGACCACTAGTTTCCACTTCTACTTGAGTGATATCATTTGGAATTAATGTTACTCTTACTTGAGTACATTCATACAAAGATGGTGTTTGCTGCTTGTTGACACAGAGACCCTTCACCCACCTTTATAGGAACATATATGAATACTGTGTGTGAACATGGCAGGTTGGTGGGCATTCCGGTGACTCGTTTACCCACACGTGAAAGTCATTATTTACAGGGATATATTATAATACATGTGTCCATTACATTATTGAGCCCTAAAACACGTATCACCTCGTACATTACAGACACATTTATCACTTGATTTTACTCATGTGATTGTATTGTGACAGTAACACATTGTCTGAGGTTGCCAGGCGGGACCCCAGCCTCGTAAATATGAGCGCCAACCATGAAATGCAACGCTTCTAATATGCGAAAGGTCAGAGGTCACGCTGATTCCTTATGTTTCGAGCTCAAGGACAAGCAGAACTTTAGATTACGCCAAGACGGATGACACGCCGTTTAGTTCTGAAAGGCTTGGCAACGGACTTTTGCCCTGGTTACCCACGCCCTCAAAATGAATCATGGCACGCTTTGACAAGAATGAAGTTTATTTCAACCTCGCAAATTGATTGTGATTGGTCGTTATTTACTATGCGTTCAGGAATGTCAGAGGTCGGGTTTCATTGTGTTCGAGTTTGTCAGCAGTTTGCCAGTGAATGGATGAAGAACTCTGTGTGTTAAGCTACGTTTTCTTTTTCAAAATAAAACCCAAAAGTACAGTATGCTGTTAGAATACATGGTTTTTGCCCACTGCTTTTAATATAAGTATAATTATATTCTTTCAGTATTCATATTTTGGAGAATTCCTTTTTTACCTAAATGCAGATTTACTACTACTATGCCAAACACTAATTCAGAATTATTTATCAATGGTGCAGGTTAGATCCACTCAACAAGGATTTATTGATTTACAATATTAACATAAAATACGTGTATAGACGCAAAATCTAATGTTACTTCAGATTCCATGTCATTTTAAAATCTGGACGGTTCAAGAAATCAGATAATCGATCAGATTTGTATGTGTGTGCGTGCGTGCGTAATTTAACATAGTGTATAGACACACAATGGTGTATTGGCCTTATAATAATAATAAAAAAAATGATTAAAAAATATATAATATTAAAATAATAAATAAATAATAATAATAATAATAATAATTATATAATAATAATAATAATAATACATTGTGTATAGAAGTAAGATGTTTGCAAATATTTGATTGAATAATAAAATCCCCAAAGTTTCGCTCTCTTTCCATTGCTTTTTGCATGCAGAACATTTCATATCTCGTCTTTGCAGCCTTGCGTTGCCTTTAACCATCCTTTTACTTTGAAACGCAGACGTGGAACTCCCTCCTTCTACCCTCCTGCAGCTTGACCGCCCTTCCCTTCCCCACAGTCCACCTCTACAGCATGCGCAAATTAACGGAGCAAGTCAATATAGCGCAGATTGGTTAACAACTCACAGCGCGCGTTGCGAGCGCAGGAGACGGACACGTTGCGCACCGGCTCCCGTCACTGTCAGGAGAATACCAACCTGACGACACTAGTTCATCCGTGTCTTCTGCCACTTCTATCACTATTTTGTGTCTTGTGTATGAGAGGAGAAGACGCTCAAGTCCTTCAGCACCATCCCGGGACTGGACTGTAGATGTTTTTTTGGTTTTTTTTTAACGCTGCGGAAATAATTAGTAGCCTGTTTGTGTCCGCGCTCTAAGGACAAGGCAGGGACTTAAAAAAAAAAAAAAATCAAAAAGAAAGGAAAAAAGGACATATTAGAGATTCTGCGAAGTTTGCGGTGGACGTGTCTGCCAATGCGCGCGTCGAAGGAGTCTTTGCCTGGAGAATTTAACTGATCAATGTGACCAGCCGTGCTTGCGCTTCCCATGGACCGCGTACAGTAGCGGGACGGTTGTTTTTTTTTTTTGTTTTTTTTTTTGTGGTGGACTTCGTTTCTGCATCAGTTCCATTTGGTAAGTCACGTTTGTGAGCCACCTCCTCTTCTTGCCTCCTTTGTGCACGTAAACAACCGCGAGTGACTTCGAGCGACTTCACAGGAATCAAGCTTTTTGTTTTAGTGTTTGTTTTTTTTTTTTGTTTGTGTGTGTTGTTTTTTTTTTAGTTTTTTTTTTTAGACATGTTCCAACTGGTTAAGTGTTCCGCTGAGGTATTTTCCAAAAGAGGTCCGCGGCCAATTGCTGAGAGAAAAAAAAAAAAAAAAGACAGTTGACGTGTGCGTTGTCGCTAAAGCCCATTACGCACCAAACCGCGGTAAAAACGTTCAGACAAGACGCGTATAAAGAAGTGGAACAGAGGGGACCTATGCAGTTTTTTGTTGTTGTTTCCTAAAGGGGGGGCTCCGTTACCCCGCGCACACCTGGCCGTCTGCCGTTCGGATTACAGTATCCAACAGAGTATCCCACAGTGACTTGGTGTGCACGGCGTTATCGCGCAGACTATTTCCAGTGCGCGGTTTTATGGCGGTTGTAATTGCGGTAACGTCTTGATTGCTTGCAGTGCGCCGGTGATGATCATTTCTGTCGATAAACCCAACAGAAATAATGTGCCACTTATTTGATGTTGGATTCTGGGAAGCAGAAGAAGGACTAGGAGTGGGTTTTGTCACGATTTGGTCTGCGTGTGTGTGTGTGTGTTACCATAATTGTGAGGACAAACCAACACGATTAAACGATTAGTACTGAGATCATGACCCAACAACAGCGAAATCTTGCATTTTCTTTCATTCCCATTGTGTACGTGCACGTTACCATTTACTCAAGTAAGTCTGGTACCAGCTTGAGCATTGAATTGAGCATTCTAATTGACAAAATACATTTAAAGTGGCAAAAACAGGCAGATAAATAAACACACAACAATGCAAAATGAATTGAAAACACCTAATTTTGCTTATTTTTTTTTATTACGATTATATTATGACCTGGATAATCACAATTATCGACTAACCTAATAATCTTGACATCCCTATGCAGGAGTTGATTTTGTCCACAAATTGAGAACTTTTAATTACACACGTCTATTTATTCTATTTGAGTAAATCTTGAGTAAATTCTCAGTTTGCTCTGAAATATTCCGGACAGTCTCTAAACTTTTCAGCTTTGATTTTTGCACACCAGACGTGCCCATTCTAACAGACTTTTTTTTTTTCCCGCCCAGACTACCGCCTTGTTAAAATACAGGTGTAAGCTAATTAAGTGCATAGCGTACTAATTAGTCTGAAATTGTCAAGCTCTTAAATGAGTTTTGTATCTCTAATTTTGTGCATGGGTGATTCACGGCAACGCGGACAGCTTCATTCAACGTATAATGAATGCAAAGGCTACTTATGTGGGAACCTATTATAAATATTAATTGACCTCCTCCATGGCACTTGCCCTCACACTTTATACATTTAACTTGCTTTCTACACAAAGGTTATATTTCACATCACCAAGAAACTTCAAGTGAAACTCAGTGCTGCTATTTTACCGTTTAAATAGTGCATCGTCAAATACAATTGCTCCGATGACCCTGCTTGACTTGGATTGAACTACGAGCAGGCAGTTAAGAGTAAGATATACTGTGAAACTTTATCCAAGCAGTACTTTTGCACACACTGGAATTATAATTAAAATAAAAAAAAACATCATGTCCAAATGTCCTTGCAGGCTTATTTATTGAACCAAAAAAAAATGCAGAAAGCACTGAAGCGCCATTTCTCCATAATACTGACCAAGGGGTATGAGAATTGAACTTCCTCTTGCCTTTTGAGTAGGCGGAAGTCCAAATTATGATTACTTTTTGCCGATCTCTGTGAATGAGTGGGTGTCGAATCTATGTTGCACCTGTCTAACACAAGCTGCACCACTTCCAACAGCAAAGAAAGCATGATTTTGGGAATTGATTCTTCCCTGTATGTGGGGAATTGGGTGGATGGTGCAATGGATAAACGTGCATCGGCAGCAGCTAGGGGGTGCTGTAATCGGCTTTACAGCAATACAGCAAGCGCACTTAAACGCAAAGGAGGATTAGCCCTTTGTGTGTTTGGATCCAATATGTGTGGGTTGATTTCTAGGTGTAAAAACAACAAACAATATGCGCTCTCTGTGAACATGTTTCCATAAAACACGTTATTTCCAAGCTGCTGCATTATTCACAAACGGGGGCTTTTTATTTGCTACAGCGTTTGCCTCTATCGCAACTCATCCCCTCCACAGTGCCACTCCTCAGACGTAGTTAGTCCCCCCCCCCCATTCCAGCTAATGATTAGGGCAAATAGATTCTGTACTTATGGATTTCTATATTTCTCCCCCATCGATTCGCCAGCATTAACGTACGGCTTCCCCACGGATTTTCGGACCCGAGCTAGAACCGTAACAGTGTGAAGTGGACAAGCTTAACCTGAAGCTTTGTTGAAACTATTGACAAGAAAGTCCAATAAGAAAGCCCACAGCCCCGAGCGCCCGCTGCCTCCCATAAAGCAGTTAATAATAAACATTGTGAGAGGGACGTCCATTGTAAAGATCATTATCTTCCAACTACTATACTTTACCAGCACTCGGGTAAAAACATAAGAATAAAATCACCTTGCATTAGAGCGAGAAGAGCAAGACTGTGCTGTAGTTTGTCTCCATACTAACAAACTGAAAATGCTAATAACACCCTTATGTAGACACTGAAATGCAGTTTTTGGCATAAAGTAATTGTAGTTTCTTAAATATCACCCTCTGGTCTTCTAAGTGATATAGCTCATCACAGATACAGACCATTCTAAAACTGTTCTGGGAAGCTTTAACTTTGTCACATTTAAATGATTTAGTTCAGTATCATCAGTACTTCTTAACATGAGTATCTAGTTTATCTATTTTTAGTTACTGTTTGTACCTGGGTATCGGTATTTTTTTATAATCTTAGTTTGTAAGCCCCTCCAGATTGAAAACAACATGCTGCCATCCATTTTTGTTCATTCCTCTTCATCATTTTGTAGCTTTTTTGAAAGTCCCACTAATGTTAACAATCCGTCAGGCAGTCCTGGACACAATAAGAACCCTACTATACACGTTTTAGCGGTAATGGCGCGGGAAGAACATGCAAATTCCACACAGACAAGCCCTGTCCGCTTCGAGAATCAAACCTGGGACTTTCTTGCTGTGCGGTAGAAGCACCAGCTGCCAACTATATGTTTCCACCACCTTTGTCTGATTCAAAATTCAACCTAAAATATATCATCATATAAATGTTTTCTGTATTTTTTTTTTTTAGATGGCCCAGGGTCATTATTTATCACTTTTCTGTTTCCCCGTAATCTACATTTCTCCTACACAAATACATAGTCACTGTAATGCCATTTTGAACCCAGTACGAGCGCATGCGTGTCCAAACGGCTGCTTCGTGATAGCTTATGGCTCTCGAGCCCGTCCGCAGTCCTGTCCCGAGTTAATTGGTCGTGAAGGTTCTTGTTGAGTGAAGATGGAGCAGGTCAACTCCAGTCGGCGCGGCGCTTCACTCATCAGACGCTCGTTCAACTTCCAGCACCGGCTTGATTAAAAGAAGGAGCTTAAGTGAAGGAGACAGAGTAAAACGAGATGAGCAGACCAGCAGCCGTAATAAGTAACAGCTTTAATTACATGTGTCGTCTTTGAAGCCTCGTGTTGGTTGACGTTTGGTGGAGTTTACTTGACAAATCAGGAGTTGAGTGGAGGTTTGGAGATGGGAAATCTATTGGTGGGAATATTGAAAACGACTCTCAAATATTGGTTTGATTTGATTTGGTTTGATAATGAAATATTAATTTTGGTAGGGCTGGGGTAATTGATCAAATTTTAATCGCAGTCATGTCTAGAAGTTAGTAACAGCTTGTGGTTTGGAGCAGAAGTCAGACTAAAAAAGTGATTAAAAGTCTGTATCGTTTATGTTTTCATGCCATTTTTTATTTTGTGTGTGAAAAAGAAAATAAATAGTGATTTTTTCGGACCATTCCTAAGAAAGAGTTTATTGTCTGTGCTAGTCTCAAATCTTGGTTGTGTTAGGAAAAGTACAATGGCATAAATCAATACAACTTCCGTTACAGATGCTGATGTTTTATTCATAGTAAATACATACAAATAAATTGGGTTTTGAGAAATAGGATATCGAATCAATACTAGTTTAAAATATGTCTCATAAACAAGAGCGTATCATTTGCAATTACATTTTTATTGAAATGTTTGGAGAAAAATACACATAGACTATGGATTAGTTGTGATATTTTATACTAAAGCAGAAAATTTAACAAGTTGTAAACATTGCATCTGAAAGAGTCACATTACGGCATCACAAAGATTGATCTGGCTTGCTGGTTCTGAGAGGTGATGTTTTGACATTTCTCTTGTGGATGAATGGAGTGAGGAAAGATGTGTTATGTTGGGAGGACAGCTGTTTTTGCAAGATGGACTCTCATATGTTATGTGTAGGTGCATGTAAGTTTGGCATCATTTTAAGGATTTAGAATTTGACAAGGCAATATTGACTAAAAGTGATTTCTTTTTTTTTGTATTATCCTGATGATGATATTCTGACTAATATTTTCACAATGTTGAGTGTGCTAAAATGTGCAGGTTGAATATAATATATAATATAATATACAAAACAAACTTCTCTGAGTTTTTAACCTTGTTACAGCAGTGTTTCCCTCATCTTAAATGTACTCAAAGTTGTATTTTGATTGATTCCTGTATGTTTCAGTAATCCTGCTTTGTCCTGCAACTGTGGCTCGAGCGTTCAGAAAATTCCTGTTATCACTCACCCCCCTATTCCCGCCCACATCTCTAGATGCGATCATTTAAAGTAAATTAAATTAAATGAAGACTCCGAGTGAAGTGACACAAGTAGGGTTCTAAAATGTCACGTAGCTACTTTATAGAATTAACAGCAAGTCGATGACAATCTGCAGCCTGCTACAGCGATACGCCGCTACAAAGAGCTTAGCAGATCTGCAGTTTTGATCAGGAAGTCAATGGACCAGTTTCTATTGCTTAGCAAACTGTAAATGAAAACAATTTAAAAGCATGATTTACTTATGTTATAGCAGGGGTTCTCAAACTGTGGAACATGTACGACTGGTAGTAAGTTGATTCTTCTGCAGTCCAAATATTTGCTGAAGGTAAAGTCAATTTAAAGAAAAATGTTGTCCTCTTTTTGGTTTGTCCTTGTTTCGAACTTGTACAGCAATTGTGTAGTCCTATGGTAGACCTTTTAGCCAGAGATTAGACCCAGAACAGGTCCTGTTTTTGATCGGGTTTAGATCTGGTGGGCAAATATTTTCTCGGGTGGTACTTTGGATGACCACTGTGGTATAGTTCCACACCAAGTACGCACAAAAAGCTTAATGTGTCTCCTTTAATGCCTTGCTGAGGCTCAAGTATCGCACAACACGTTAATGGACCATAAAATTGACCACAAAAGTGCAGAAGTATCACTTTATTCCTTTGTTTGGGAGACACTTGACATTTCTGTGTCTTTTTGAGGTCATCTTTCGTAGTTGTAATCATAGACTGTAATTTTCCAAATCTCCATAAACTGTACCAAGTTTTAGACCTCTGTTAAAAATTGATTAACAATTAAATGCATCCCTCCAAGTGAGGATGAGTTTTTCTTGCTTGATGAGCTACTTCTTTTTGGTCGACCTTGGCGTAAAGGTTCATTGCACACTGTTTGGTTTGCGGTTTCAGTAACTGCGTGTCTGGAATGATATGGAGTTTAACGTGTCCTTCTTGTGCAATGCAATAACATCATAGAGAGGACAGGCCAACAGCAAAGTACTGTACACCTTTAAATTGGTTGAAACTCCAAACTTCCACCATTACACACTATAGATGCAGATATATTGAGCTGTCATGCAGATAAGACTTATTGATATCCCGGCCCTTAGTTAATATCTGCAAACCACAATGTTTACTTCTTTCAAGCGAGTGTGGACTTGTCTAAACTTTGTATGAGAAACTTGCTTGAAGAAATGAGTGACTCCCGTTCTCAAACTTTTGACAACCATTAGTCATGTTCTCTGAGTCAAATTCCTCCTATACATTACTCATAAACAATCCCGTATCATGTCCCATTACGTCTTACATAATGATCTTTCTTTGACAAACTGACTCAGTGCTATCACTCTTCCAGCCCCATCTTATACAAGCAAAAGCTTAGCTGTATGCTTTATTTTTCTTTTATCCCTGTCTTCTTATCTTGGGTGATGTTTGGAGACTTGAGCATGTGTTTTTTGTTTCTTTAGAAAACCTCGACTCGATGCTGTCCGTCAAGCTTGAAAAGTCTGTCAGACAGTTCCAACCGATCTTGATGTCTTTCCACTGGGATGCTGTAAAAGTATAGGAGTTTCTATACCTGCACATAAGACCGTTAAGTGATCTTTGCTTCAGTTTTATCGAGATGAAACTTGACGGAACATGTCTTCTGTCATGTTGTTATGCTTATCTTCTCCTAATTTGGCCTCAGACAGGTAATAGTGTTTTATTAGTGTAGTGAGGACTGTTACACATAATAAACATAGCTTGGAAGAACAGCTTGAAACTTGTCAAGACATTATAAATCAAATTGGGATACCGCAAATAATAGTGTACAGTTAAATGCCAAAAAAACCAAAACAAAAAACTAATAGATTCATTGTATTTGAAGTACATGCAAGACGATGTTCCTTTTCAAGCACAATATAAGCCTATTACTGCAACCGTTACTACAAAAACACCATTAACTTCAATAGGTTACTTAACTGAAAAACATGTTTGTTTGTTTGTTTGTTTGTTTGTTTGTTTTTCTGCGTAGCCTTCATTGTCTTATTGTGAAGTCAGGAACATATTTTATCTTGCATTCTAAGCTATACATCCTTCTACACAGGTCAAAACTTTAAGACAAGCATCTAAGCTTCAGTGGTATTTTATGTACATTCTTATTTTTAATGTACCGCAAAAGTAGGACTATAAGCCGCTACTCTTTTTTACATGCTTTGAACCCTGCGTGTGAACCCTATATTACGATGCAGCTAATTCATTATGTATTATTAGATTTTTACAGGCTACCTGCCTCTAGGGGTGCTCTAGCAGGAAGCTCGCTCTCTCTTGCTCACTCGCTAGTACAAGTACAGGAGCAGAACAAGGTAAATCAGCTCACACAGAAATCAAGAACAGAAGCGACAGTATGGACTGCTCAGACGTGTTCTCCGGTATGATAGGCTTCAAAACGCTGTGTGTTTATTTAAATCCAACTCATATTCACTGAGAAATTAGTCTAATGAGGAACTGAATTTAGACGCGTCTAAACTGCAAAGATACATGTAAAGCGCGAACATCCGATACAACGGTCTGCATTTATAACCCGCCCCAACCCGCCCTGCAATGGAATGAGACCTGCGGGTCAAAAGACAACCAGCGCATCACTACCGTATACCATCTTTCTGTGTAAATATCTCATGTTACAACGTGGACACGTTGACAGACTTAAAGACAGGTGCGGTCTGTATATGTAAAGAAATTTATATATATACATATATTTGTAAATTCCATTGGTGGGGCTTTTATTCAGGCGCCCTCTAGAGTCTTTCATGGTACTTTGCAAATCTAAACATGTATAGCTAAGAACCATGCACTCCATGTCTCGATTCTGTCTGCCCGTCAATAAAAAATAGTTTGAATGGATTATCATTTGCACTGCTTTAGAGAAATCATACCCTTATGTGCTTGATTGTGCATAATACCTATTATGTGAGTGCTTATCAACAGAACCTGTCCACCTATTTATAATTCAGTCATGAGACTGGCACCAGCACCAACCCTCTGGCCTTTTCACTTTCATCATTGAGAGAGAATACAAGATTTATTTCCTGATGCAAGAGAAATAACAGGCTTATACTTACAATAAATGAAGCGTAGTGTCATTATCTGCATTGAAGAGTCAACGAGGCTATAAATATATTCATTTGCTGTGTCATTTAAAAAACATACATTTTTCAGTGTTTAGGGCGAGACACTCCAAGTGAAAATCCATCTGAACGATTCATCAAAATCTTCTCAAGTACAAGATTGTAAAGTTTGGCGTTTGAGGTGCTACTTTAAAGGCTTATCTTTGTGTCTCTAATTAAAAAAATATACCACATCTTTAGGTGCAGATTGGACAATGTTGTTGTTTTCAGGTGAAAGCTTTATATTAAGTTGCACTTAAGCGAGACAGTTCTAGTTGAATTGCATGACAAGCAAACTCTTCTGATGATATGAGAGAGAATGACCAAAACATAGAATAAAACTAATAATTTGCTTGTAGTGTCTCGCCTTAATAGGTTTTAACATCTCATGCCTTATAAATAATTCTGCATGATTTAAATTCTTAGCTTCACACTTGGTGTGTAACTTTTCTTGTGGTGAGTCTGCCATTGTCTCGTCATACTGTTGCACTGTGTGACATTAAACTTATCTTTATCCATGAAGATGAGCAGGCAACACCACCAGGCCAAGTTAGAGGTAAGATCTGTGAGTCAAATAGAATAGAAACACAAGTAATTGAATAAAATGAGCATTCCAAGGCAAGGCAAGTTTATTTGTAGAGCACAATTCGTACACAAGGCAATTCAAAGTGCTCAAAGTGCACACACCAGGAAAAAAGTGCATTAAAATCAAATCACAAAGACAAGACAGAAATCACAAAACCTTAATTAAAAGAAATTTAAAGGCAAATTCCAAGCAAAGCAGTACCATCCCTTTATCAGATCCCGCATCAGAAAAGTTACGTAGTGCACCTTTAAAATTGCTTTTATTACAGATATGTCCCATTGAGATAAAAAAAAACAACAACTCTTTTACAAGGGAGCCCTGGCCAAGAGGCAGCAAAGTGTACACAGCTACAACAAACAACTTTAACATTAAATAAAAACTCCTTCTCCAATGCTTTCAATTTGGTGGCATTTATAGACAGGAACTCAGTGAATTTCCAGTCTTCTGCAACATTTTCCAAGCAAAAGAAGCTGAGTGAACAAAGGCTTTCTTACCCAGCTCTGTTCGGGCGAAACGAACAGAGAGCAACAACTGATGGTTTGATTGTAAAGAATACGAGGCAACACTTCTCTGTGTGATCAAAGTACAAATGTACGGAAACATTAATCCAAGCATTGCTTTGTAAATAAATATGTACCAATGTCCTTGCCTCCTAAAGGTGATCTTATCTTATGTAGTGGCCAGAGAAGGCCATCCCACTCGTTTACTGTCAGTGATGGGTCATGGCTCTACAGTTAGTAATGAGAGAGAGAAGCAGGAAAAACCATGTCCACCATCTGAAGAGTGGACATTGTTGGAGATATAAAAAAGATCCCCATAATCTAAAAGCTGCAGTAACAAGGCACTTTTTTTACCTCAAAAGAAAAGCACAATTTATTATGGAAGAAAAACCTATAAAAAATATAAGTTTTAATTTCTTCTGAAGTTTCTCTATGTGTGGTTTAAAAGTGAGGGAGTCATCAATCAAGACCAACCAAGGTATTTGTATTCATGAACCACTTCTTCTATGACATGCCCTTCAAGAGTGGACACTACTGGAACAGACTGAGGCACCTTCTTAAAGTTTGAAAACAACAATAGCTTAGTTTTGTCAGCGTCAAGGACTAGTTTTAACTGAAGAAGTGAATGCTGGTTAGCTACAAAAGCTTTCTTCAGGGTTTCAATGGCCTGAGCAAGAGAACATCTATTGCAGTAAATAACTGTCATCAGCATAAATAATGTAAGTTAGCAGATACTTTTAGACCCAAGTCTGACCATTTCAATTTTATTTGTAAATTCAAAATTGTATGCACGCTCTTTTTGATATATTTTGCTACTATTATTATGTATTGTTGTATGTTGCACCTTAATACAAAAGCCAGTTCCTAGTTTGGGAATTCTGTTCACAGACAATGGCAAAAAACCCCTTTCTGATCCAGATAAAGAGGATGGGCCCCAAAACTTTGCCCTGTGGCACATCCTTGTGGACAACAACAAAATCAGAACAAAGACCCCTCGTTTTCAATGAGACCTGTTATTCAGATAATTTTGGAACCATGTGACTGCACGCTCTGACAATCCTGAGCTTCTTATCAAGTGCCACAATAATGTAATTTACCACCTTCATATTAGCAGTGATAGTACTGTGCTTTTTTTGAAGCCTGATTGAAATTTGGGGAGGATTTCCTTACAGGAACTCATTCAATTGATCACAAACAAGAGATTCCAGAATTTTTGACAAAACACATTGGATAATTAGCCATAACTGCTGGATCGTCTTATTTTAACAAAGGTAGAACAAAAGCTGATTTCCAAACTTAACTTGTATTTGGTTTTGATTGAAAGATTAAGAAGAATTGAAAGTGGCTCTGCTATAAAAATCATAAAGTAAGGCTCTATCAAATCTGGCTCTGGGGGTTTGTGTGATCTAATGTTTTTAGAGCCTTATGCTTATGCTGCTGTCTTCCCTCACTGCAAACACCTTAATACCACTGTAACCTTGGTGTAATGTTGCCTGCTCGTTTCTGGAGAACTAATTACGCCGCATTAGTTAAACAGACCATTTGAAATGCAAGCCTGCTAAATCACACTTGCCAGGGGAGCCGTGCCTGCCCCATCCTATCTTTCCCACTTTGTAGCTCTGTCTCGTTGCCATAGCTCTATCCCGCATATGTTCGCTATCAGAAATCCAGGCACACCAGCAGAGAATGCAAGCATGAATGATAACCTCAACGTTGAAGTGGAAGTGTTTGTACAGAGGTGCAGGGGAAAACAAGTCGTATGCAAATACTATGGTGAATATTCCGACTAGTAAATTTGATTACATTTTCACACAGTACAAAAGCAGGGATGAAAGTCCCTCCATTTACCAGTCAAATCTATGGAAACAAATAAGTCAACATTACAAATTATACCAAGATGTCAATAAGGGTGTTACATTTGCGGTAGTAGTGGCATTAGTAGAAGTAGTCTTATACAGTCTTATGTAGGCCTGTACTCAAGCAATGAAAAACGTCACTAAAACAAAATGAGTGGATTCGCAAGAGCACCGACAGACAACAACAGAACGCACTTGTTTTAGCACTGCAGTTTATTTAAATCAAATTCACCACATTGCTGTAACCCTATATTTACTCCACAGATACAAAATAGTTACAAAGGAGAAGGAGTTTCTCAATACGTGCAAAATATTGTTGGTAGTAGCAGTAGAAATAGCCATAATACGAAAGACACTCAATGCATTGAACAGGGATTGCCAAATAATTAATATTATTATTTATTTCGTTTTTTGTCATAACAACAACAACCATTTTGCCAAAGAACAAATTTAAGTATAGTCACATTTCTCTTTGTGTAGAAAATCGGATTTTTGCTGCAATACAGCATAAACAAGGAGCTCGTATTGTATATAGACACATTAGAGTACACTTATTGTACGGAAGCCAGCTGTTAAATGTTACCCGACACAGCTGAGTCTTGCAGAGGGAGGGCGAGCAGCCAAGCGCGATCCTTGTAGTCCCACAGTAAACTGCAGTGGCTGTGTGTGCCGCTAGCTACGCCAAAGGGATGTGTCTGTGCACGGGGAGGCTGTTTGGAGCAGGCTCTGGACAGATGCTGCTTCTGCTGTTAGACATGAACCAGGTGAGGAGGGGGGGGGGATCAAATGGTTTAATTATTGTAATTGTCATTATTCCAGGTTATTGAGCAAGTCAACTTTAGCTTTGTCAATGGATGCGCAGAAAACATTATGACTACTAATCAATAATACATTCTCATGTAGGTTTTATCATTCAACATTGGTGAACTATGTAACTTTCCAGGTGGGGGAACCTGTAATGACTTGACCTGGAATTAGTCGGTTATCTTTTTCCTCTGAAACATGCGCTCTAAAGTGAGGTGACTTGCCTGGCCACAGATCTGACCTGTAACTTGGCCTAGTTGCATGTAATAAAAGCAGATTGGCGATCCTCCCCGTGAAAAGTTTAATTATGTGCCGTTAAAATTACATTTATTAGCAGTTTGCATTGGATGTGTCCATAGCAGAATGTGCTGATGAAAGTTGCATTCGATAAATAAAAGTTGATTTATTTTTTGCTTGGTAATCTCAATATTTGTTTTCATTTTTATTATTTTCTATTCAAAAACAAAATTAAAATTGCTTTCAGTACTGAAGAATATGAATAAAAGCTGACTGAGTGCCTGTTACGCAGCTTTGGATAGATAGTGTCGTCGCACATCATTTGAAATTTCGGTTGGCCTTATGTTCAAGTAATGGAGGATTTAAGATGCTCGATGCAAGTGGGACTCAGACGCAATTCTATGGACATTTGGCACTGTCTTTTGCTTCTAACATAATACAAAGCTTTTGACATTTAATACAAAATATTTATGATTTTTTTTTTGCACAATAACATTTGGTATTAACAATAATACAATGTTTTATAGATGATTGGCTGTGGATTAAAAATAATAATAATAATAATACTGAAAGCTGATTCAACACATTTAATTAATGCGATTGATTATAGAAAAAGGAACACATTAATCATGAATTGACGCAGATTAATCACGCAGTCTGTTTTGACCAAACGCACTCTTTTAGATAACGCAGGGAGGCTTTATGAAGAGGAAGGTTTAGGAGCAGCGCCGATATCTCGTGGTTAAATTTGCACGTAAAATATATTATTGCTCTTGTCTGATTAAGTATGTTGTCCAGAAATTGTCCAGCCTTATGGTCAACCGTTCAAACCTTTCACCTAACGCCTAATGCCGTTGTATGCCCACTTCAGCCACAAATATAGTGGTTAGTTTCGAGCGCACGTTTGAGATGGCTTTAGACGGTCCTGCGCAGTTGACTATCAAAAAGGCATTAAGGTGCAACATACAGTGTTTTGATGCACAAGAAGCATCCTCACATTGAGAAAAAAATAGTTATATGAAAGTTATTCGAATAAATGTAAAGATTTCCCATTGTACAGTAGCTGAACAGGCCCCTTGTGTGTTATATTAACTGTTACTGAATGAGAAAATACGGAATATTTACATTCAGGCGTCTTCTTGAATTTATGTCGAAGGTTGTTTATTGTCATAGATCAATGGCATTGTTGACTGGAAAAGGCTGCAAAGTTGAAAACATTGAAGTGTTTGTTGCCTTTGAAAAGTGCGGCCCATATATTAGCTTGCACACAGACACCACTGGTAGTATATTACGCAGTATTTATACTGACCTGACAGCGGCCTCAGACTTGGGAGAATTAAAATTTACTCCGACAACCTCTGCCTTGTCAACATCCATAAATCAGCGTCACTGTAGGTGGCCAAGAAAAGTAAGGTCAGAGGGATGCTAGGAGAGTGGTAAGACCCGACTCAAGAAGAGGCTAAACTTTCACAGTCGATTGTGTTGGCATGGATCAGGTTTGTCTTAAAGGCAGATGAAAGATCATTTTGAACACACGATAATTGTGATTATTCAAGTCACAATATAATCGTAGGCACTAAAAACGAATCGTCTAATACTTTTCAAAGCAAAACTGAAGTCATGTAAATTAGATCTGTTCTCCAAAAAAGTACACATGTATCTAAAATGTTTTTATGTAGCTGTTTATATCACAATAACTTTGCTTTTGCATTCAGAAAGCGTGATCACATACTATTGGAACAGTAATGTATTAGAATGAAAGAAAATAATGTGTTAATAATCGTGCATAAATGTTAAATCATGATGTTTCTTCCCACACTAATTGTAACACTTAAAGGTGATATTGTGACATCCCTAGTTCCAAGTTAACATTCTTCAAAATACTTTCAATGTTCTAACACATAAAAACACCCAAATGTGCTTTAAAAGAGTTAGTTGGCAGATTAGTCTTGAATGCGCTTGCTGCCACTGGGGATAACAACACTTTTATACTTGTACATCAACTTGTGTCGTGCGGCTGAAGAAAGAATTAGGCCCGTGCCTCCTGGGTTATTTACAGCGCAGGCTTGCGTTGCTCACCCTGAGAGCGTTGGGGACAGAACATGACTGTAGACGTGTTGTTTAATATCTAAAAATATGGTCCAGGAACTGGGTAGGGAACACGAAGTGCAAAGCTAGTTTATGTCACGTATGTGCCAATCCGCTGCAAACTATGACAAATGCGTGTAAAAATAAGTTGTACTGCAGCGGATCGTGTGCCGAGTGAACCGCGTCAAATCGATGCGGGGCAAGGGCACGTGCAGGCTGCTGTCCAGTAATGAGAATGTGCTCACTGACCGTTTGATTCCAGATCGGTCTTCCACAAGCTTAGTTCCGACTTTCACATATAATGGCAATTGTACGGCTGTGAAATGCAATCGCAGTGACTGGCATAAATGTCTATAGAGATGCAAGGGAAGCTGCGGCGGTTATTGAATGGTGAACGCAGAACCGCACATGCAAATGCTCGGGAAAAAGATGGAGATTGGTGCCGTTCTATGTTGATGTGGAATCAAAGAAAATGAGTGGTTTGCCAAAACAGTTCATCTTCTTTTTGTGTGTGGTCAAATTCACTTTGGAAAGAAAAAAACAAGACAAAAAAATATTACAAAGCACAAAGTCATCTTATATTGAAATTATAATTTGGTCGAGTGTTGCATTATGGGGAAAATTGAAGAAGAAAAAAAATAAACAAACATTGCCCTCTAAAAATTATAATTGAAAGTGTATTGAGGTACATTTTTGTTATACAACACCAATGTTGTAATTGATAGGAATTTTTTTTTTAAACATGATGAATTTCAATATATTGCGCATCCCTATGTTTAGCTCCTTATCATGGTACAACTACTGCATGTGCGATGAGTACACGCCGACAATACTGAACAATTAATGTCAACATGTTTTTTGCAGTACCTGAAGAATTTGTTACTTTATAATGAGCACGTAGCGTACTTTTCTGCTGGTATTTTGTCAGGGCATTCTGTAAATATCGTTTTGGAGTAATTGGCAATCGACCCGCTTTGTTTCCTTAGTAAAAGTGGCGAGTTAAGGATCCCCCGCAGTACACCGGCCCTATTAAACATATTGTACTGAGTGATTTGAATGGTTTCGGGAATAGGAAATGTCAGCAGTCATTAGAATAATTGATCAATATGAGGTCGAGGCGGCGTGTTGCAGAGGCATTGTACGCAGACGGATACACGATCCAGGGAACATGGCATTATTAACACTTGATTGGACTCTTGAAGGAGTGGTAAGGTGCATGGTTAGCGCGCTGGCATCTTCCCACACACCAAAGGCATGCGCGTGCTGGTGAAGCTTCAATGCCCCAAGACAATGTGAGGATGTGTGAGGGAAATGTTTGGCAGTGAATTGCGTGGGGTGAAACATCCCAAAAAAAGCTCAAAATGAAAGGTTAATGAATTTAGCAATTGGAAAATGATAGTGCTCAGACCATGGTGGTACCGCTTTTTGAGTCTAGATTTTGATAGAGTTACCAATCTTTGTTGATGAACAGTTTTTCCTCAAGGTTAAACTATTTCTCTTTAGTGGAGATGTTATTTACTTTGCTTGGAATTCTATCAACATCATCTATCTTGCATTTATTCAATTACATTTGTTTCATTGCGAAGTAAATAAGATGTAAAAAAAAACATGCTTTCTTACTGAGACTGCAGTTTGCTTCTCCACAGCTCTGACCTGTAACTTGGCCTGTTTTGGTGTTTAGTGACATTCTAGGCAAATCTTTAACATCTCCATGGACTTTTAAAGGACACATATTATGCAAAATTGAAATTCTTGAGCTTTTGTAACATTATTTCCTCATCAAATTCATTTAGCTTCCTTCAGGCTTGTTTGATGAACCCTGTTTATAAAGTCCTCTCCCTCGGAGCCTCAAAAAACAAAGATCTGTGATGTGATAAGTAAAGCTCCAAGATATTCTGCGCTGTTTGAAGCCCATAAATAATCGCTGCGCTTTTCTGCCGTCAAATCATGCTTACATAACCATGACAGGGGTAAACTAGCATTGGGTTCACCTATGTTATTCCCTCTACATTCCCTCTATTCCCTCTATTCTCTTAAAACAAAGTGGACTTATACAATCAGCATCTGCAGCATCATTGTATAAAGTGCAGTGCCAGCACGTTTTGACCCTTAGTCTAACAGTGGCCAGGAAATAATAATTTGATACATTGTAGTTTGGCCGAATCCGTTGATAATACCAAAGATACGGTACATCCATACGGTACATCCATATATATAGTTCAGAGGTAAATTAATGCTTTTTCATTGAGCCAAAATATACAACTTAAGAATCTACTAGAACTACCGCCTGCCATAGGCCCATAGTTGTTTTGTTAAGTTTCTTTCAACTAAAACCACACACACATGATTTATGTTGAAATGAATGCATACAGTTGGTTATACTTTTAAGAGCTGCCACTTGACAAAATTCGAGTCGTTTGGATCAAGTGCAATGTTTATAGGATTTGAAATGCTGAAATCGTGTTGGAGTGCATGACATACAGCTTTGCATGCGGTAAACACTTTCCTCAGATCTCCGCATTTGCCTGGATTTTGCATTTGCTGGAATATTTTGAATGCTTTTTTGGCCCGTGTTTAATATGCATAAAAGATGCCATCTAGTATTTTCCTAATTGAATTGTCTTTATGGCAAAGTGTTTTCATAGAGTTGAGTACATGCAAATGTTCTCGCCTGGCGTGGTTAGCGTGTTTGCCACAGCTACACTTGAAATTAAAAATGGATCGGTTATGGAGTCTGTTTGAAGTCCAGCATGCGGCTTATACTGTATGCCAGTTCATATCTGGGCAAAAACTGGTCCGATAGCATCTGTTAATAGCTTTTGTTTCATTTTGCTTTGTGTTATAAGCGAATGGGCAGGACAGGAGGTGAGTCTCGCGGGGGTATCTTGACCGCCGGCAGACGTTTGACGGAGCTGACATGAATAAATAATGAAAACGGCCAAAGATATCTTCCAGCGCTAAATATTGGAGCTCCCCTTTTTTAGTCCTTCAAGCAACTGAGATAAACTAACCGGAAAGCCAATTGGGAAATAGAAGGTTTGAATTGCTTTTTGTCACACTGCAAACGTATACATAAAAGTACTTTAAGTTTTAATATGCAAATACGGTGTTATATTCTGATAACTAAATGTGACTTTATTTTGTGTAGTTGTGACACATATGTAAATGTTTACCTCCCATTTCAATCATCAGAAATTAGATTATAATATTATTTTTGGTGTCTGTTTAAATAGATCAAATTGTGATAACAAAAAAACAAAAACAAAATGCTGGTGAAATCTATGAAAACTAGATGTGAACTACGTTATTAAATTAGAAGTAGTAGTAGTAGTAGTAGTATTGGTACGTTTACCTCTGATTGACATATAGGACTTACTCTTTTTGGAATTCACATTATAAAATAGTCCACTCTACAATATAATGAATAACTACCGGTCTTTTGTGTGGGATTTCTCCTCCATCGACTCGCATGTCCTCACATACAGTACAAAAGTCTATCTAGCTGCACAATAAAGTTAACAATGACCTTCAGAAATACAGCGCAGTGTTTCTGAATACATCAAAGACTGTGGAGATAGCGTTGGCTTGGTTTTTTCATCAATAATTTTGACTTTTACCCACCAGCTAGAATATCTTTCAAGAGGTAGCTTAAGGGAAAAGGTGAAAGAGAAATGAGGTAAGAATGCAATAACATTTCCCTTTGTTTCTTGAGAAAGTATTAATATTTAGGTTAGATCACATTTGGTTCTTAGTAGAAATATAAAGTTTTACCAGGCTTGTCTTTTGAGAATGATCTTTGCAAAATAGTTTTTGAGTTGTCATCACAGTGTCTTATCACTGACCTGAATGGTATTCCTGCCTTCAAAATATGTACAATATATGTGACAGGAAACTGCCAACTGCATTTTCTTCAATTATGGGTGTAGTGCATACATCTCCGCCAATGATTTCCACGTCTCATTGGCTTTCAATAGACAAGCACATGCCAGAACTTATGAACAAAGAGGTTGAGGAAAGTCTGTAGATTGGAAGTGATGGGTTTGAGACTTTGACAAATAGTTTGGCTTAGAATATGTGCAGTATGCATGACAGAATATACCTATTCTGTCATGCATACTGCACATATTCTAGGAGACACTGAACAATGCAGATGAGGGAGAAGAAATTCAAGTCTGTTTTGTAAAAATAGTTACAGTATTTTATGGTACTAGTTCTTTGGAGTACTCAACATTTCAGTGGCTATCTCAGCCAGTAGTATTCATTAATACTTGTTTATCTCTACAACTGTAACCCCATAACTAGTTATACTAAAACATGTTTCCAATTATATTCATAATACATGTACTATTACTATTACTACTGCAATCAGTTTTCCTTTGTGTACTGGTGGTACCACAATTCAACATAGATAATGTTCTATTAGTATTAGTACTTAGGGTTGGATTGGATCAAAAATCAGACCCACCATGTGTTTTGGGGTTTGTTCTATTGTTTAAAGATATTTGTTTGAGACCGCACATTCCACTGAATGTCAGTACTCTAAACTCCTGCCATGGACACAACAAATGGATGCAGGGAAAAAAGCCATCAGAAAAGAAAAAAAAAAACAGGATAACACAAACTGAACCAACAATCAAAATGTGATAGACTTCGGGGCAAATGGGATCACAATGCTGGACTGTTTGTTTCGGACTGTAAAATTGTGTGTGTGGGTGTGTGGGTGTGGGTGTGTGTGCGTGTGTGTGTGTGTATGTGTGCGTGCGCGTGCGTGTGCTTGCTCTCTCTGTGTCTTGTTTTTGTTCTGTGCTCCTTTTATTTAAAGGACAAATGTATAGGACAAATGTGATTTTCCTAAAAAGTTTTAATGTTATACATGTTATTATCATTGTGGTATCAAAAATCAGTATCAAGTATCGATCCATTCTTAAGTATCAAAATCGAGTTTGAAATGTTAGTATTGTGACTGCACTAGTAGTACTATTATTACAACTTCTACCATTATTATTACATTGGGATATTTCAACTAATTGTATTCTGCAATTAAATATACAATGTCTCAATGGAGGTGTTATTGCTTTAGCTGGAATGTTCCCCAGTATGGCATTTAACTTTACATTTGTTCAGTTACGGGCATTTTTATATCTCTAAAATACCCTCAAAAAGCATGCATTCTTTCTGTAAGCTGGTTTACCTCTCCACAGATGTGACCTGTAACTTGGTGCAGTCACCCCTTGTCTGTAAGGAGATAGAAAAGTTAAATGCCATACGGTGAAACATTCCAGAGCAATAAAATCTCAGTAGAGACGGCAAACACGCCACCAGAAAAAGTCTTGTCTTGTCAGTATTATTTTAGTTGACAGTCTCTTTCTCTTCCTTCATCTTTCCAAGACACTTGAGAAATCCTTGCACAGTCTGGCCTTTGATCCATACAAATCTAGTCAAATTAGCGCAATAGTTTCCGACAAAGTGCTGAAGCCTCTCACCATCAGACCTCACTTTTAAATACTTTATTAGGACTATTGTAATGGTTTACAATTTGAGTGTTTTAACTAATTGTCTATTCAATTATTACAAGAGTGTACATTACTTATCATTGATGCAACCATGAGTTTTCCCTTTGTCTCGCTGCCTGTATTCTAAATGTGATCTTGAAGAGGGTTTAAAAAGACTGATTTGACTGCTGCATTGTTATGAGTCAGTGCCTTTGTTCGGATATATACAAAGAGCAAAAAATATCATTCAAGTAAGAAGGATATTCCCTGGCCATAATGAGTCACTGGAGAGAAATTTCATCTTTCTGCTATTATTCATGCTTTGATAAATATATGTACTTGATAAAACACTCATCCTAGAAGCTGTGCATTATTACCTTTACCACTCGATGTTGGCATTTACTTTAAATTCTGCCATGGAAATCCAAATACATTTAAGTTGAATCACGTTCTAACTGAGATTTACATCAACAAAGGACAGGTATTTTGCTAAATTAACTTTTTTGATCTTTTAACAATGTTTCGTCATCAAAAACATATGTGGAGTTGTATTTAGCTTCATTCACACTAGTTTGATGAAAGTCCGTTCCCCTCCAACCGTCAAAAACACTCCATTCTTAATTTCCCCGATCTGTGACATTTTTCTTGATCTGTGACGTGGCTCTGAGAATCTTCTGTGCTGTTTTTAAGTCTATGAATCATGGCCAGACTCGTTCGGTGCATTTATCCCATCTAATCTCATCCGTACAACTGCGTGGCTTTGTAGCCTCTCAGAGAAAACTAATCCAGTTGTTTATAATTTGTGTAATTCCCTCTGCAGCCAGTAGATGGCACCAAAACTCAGTCAGTGCTATGGGAAACAGCAGAGATGCAAATTTGGTTTTTATAAGCTTTTTTTGTTGTTGTTCTAAAACATGAGATGCCCAACTAAAGGTATTCAAGAGCATGTTTAAAGGCCGTAACAATACAAATAATACATAATATTTGTCCTTTAAAGGGTTTTCAAAATATCAAAATTCAGATATTAAAATGTTTAAGTACTCATATTGAAATTAGATGCACATTTGATAACGTGTTGATACAAAAAATACAAACAATTCAATAAAGAAAAAAACATAAAACGCAAAAAACATACTTTGGGCCAAATTGTTTTTTATCGTTATCATGGTAACAAAACCTGTAGCAAGTATCAAGCCTTTTCCTTAGTATCAAAAGCCTCAATATATGTCTGTTTTATGCATTGGGAAGACAGTAACATCATTATGATACATTTAGGGGAGTCAAATAGTTGAGTTAGATTGTCAAAATTACAAATATTGCAGTGACGTGACTCATGAGTGAGTACAGTATACGGTGCGATGCGACTTCCTAAAAGTGACGACAAAGCAAATATATAAAGAAATATTCACAGCTTGGTTTGGGACAGCGCTCTTGTAAACACTGTTTCGCCTTTTAGATTTATGCATCTTTTATACGTAATGACTATATAAAGGCTGTTCTCCACTGTTCGGGATGAGTGTGACCTCCTCTCATGCATAATATGAACCCATATATGTCATTTTACGCTGTTTCCAACTCAAGTTAATTTGCCGTAGTACATGAAAGTTGCATGATAAAGATCCTGCGAGATGGGATATCGTTTGTCAGTGTTAGTCATGCTAACATCATTTCTAACATTGTACAGTCTATACATGTAATTTGTTTCTATCTTTACTGAAGCATGCATAATTACTTCAGTTGTACAATTTATCACATTTTAATGGGACTGTGATCAAATCAGTAGCAGATAGCAACTAGGTGCATCCCCATGTTTATTTATAAACAAATAAACATGTTTAATTTGTTGGTAAAATTCATGATCCATCTTTTCTGTTTACTGCATACAATTTATAAACAAATATTATTTTTAATGTATTTTTAACACTGCACATATAAAATGCCTTCAAGCTCCCCTACATGACTTGCTTCATGACTTTTTTAATAAATGTAGGATAGTTCATTTAATGCCATACTGGGGGACATTTCAGGCAACTAATTAACATATCCATGGAGACAATCAGGTGCCGAGCCACACACCAGAAGGAATAAAAGACTACCTTTTCTAAGTTCATACTCCTTCTCATCAAAGGTTTTTTATCATTAACAAATATACATTTTCAATGTATCAATATGAGGGGAAGAAGTCACCAAGTGCTAATAGTAAACATTGTTCCTCCTTTCTGTTTTTGTTTCAGATCCGCCAAGATGCAGTCCTGTCTCATTTTCATCGGCTTGTTCCTGTCCATGGCCAAATCCCAAGATATCCCCCCATCAGAGGCATCATCCTCTCTTAGTGAATCCTGCGACTCCCTGTGTTCATGCGAGGGCAAAGACGGCATCTTGTATTTGAACTGTGAGCAGAGGAACATAAGCAAAATCTCCCAAATCAAAGTCCCGGCAGGCGTACCCTTCCACCTGAACCTCTACAAAAATGACTTGGTCGAGCTGCGTGCTGAGGAGATGGAAGGGCTTAAGCATGCCCTTTCGCTGCACATTGGGGGTAATAGCATACAAGAGTTGGAGCCAGGGGTCTTCAGCGCTCTCGGATCACTGAAAAAACTGCACATAAATAGCAATTTCCTTGTCACCCTCAAAGAGGACACTTTTCAAGGCCTGGTGAATTTAGAGTTTCTTCAAGCTGACACAAATTTTATCCGGGTCATTGAACCGGGGGCCTTCAACAAACTGATCCGTCTCAAAGTCCTAATCCTCAACGATAATTCCATTGAGTTTTTGCCCAACAACATCTTCCGCTTCGTGCCCCTCACCCATCTCGACTTACGGGGCAATAAGCTTCAGACGCTGCCCTATGTTGGATTCCTGGAGCATATTGGACGCATCATGGAACTACTTTTGGAGGACAATGACTTTGTGTGTGATTGTGATATTTTGCATTTGAAAATCTGGATGGAAAACATGCGGGCGCAATCTGCAATAAGTGACGTGGTTTGTAGTCATCCGCACCAACTTAAAGGGATCATTCTGGCCAAAGTCAAGAGGGACGTCCTGTGCCCATCCCATGCTGACATAAATTTGGAAGAACCTTCTAAGTCACTTGATATGGTTGTCACCCCCTCGACAAAGCTGAATCAAATTCCCAAACAAAGTGACGCCAAAGATGAATCAAAAATCCCTTTGCCTTCTCATCTTCCAGGTAGTCCTTGTGTCGAGTTCTGTGCTTGTCACAATCATCCCGTGACAGGATTTTTGATGCATTGTCAAGACCGGGGCATCCAAGAGGTGTCAGATATCGGGATACTCCAGCAAAGCCCCACTAAGCTGGTCATGACTGGGAATATGATCCAAAAATTACGTAAATCAGACTTTGTCACGTACGATAGTTTGGAGTTGCTGAACCTTGCTAACAACAGAATCGATTACATTGACAATGAAACTTTTCTTAGCTTGAGTAGTCTGAAAAAACTATATTTGAATGGAAACAGAATTGAAAAACTGTTCTCTACTATGTTCGTTGGCCTCCATAATCTTGAATTCCTTTACCTGGAATACAACCTCATCAAAGAGATCGCTCCTGGCACTTTTAACCCTCTCCCAAACCTTAAGCTCTTGTCATTGAACAACAACCTCCTAAGCTCTCTTCCGCCTCAAATTTTCCGCAATGTCCCCCTCAACAAATTAAACTTGCGAAAAAATCTACTCATGCACCTGCCAGTGAGCAACGTGCTAGACCAACTCGACTCCCTGGAGCAGATTTATTTAGAGGACAACCCTTGGGACTGCAGCTGTGACTTGCTCAGCTTAAAACAGTGGGTGGAGAAACTGAAAAAGGACACTGTGGTGGGGTCCATTTTGTGCCACACGCCAAAGAAAGTTGTACAATCTGAACTGAGGAGTCTCCGTCATGAGATGCTATGTCCAAGCTTGGGCACGTATTACCCGAGTGAAGAGGATGTTGTCACAGCAACGCTTGGCCCTGACAATACTGGAAATGGTTTGCTAAGTACCTTGACAGAAACTGTACCCTTATCGGTGCTAATTTTGAGCATGCTAGTCTTTATTTTGTTGATAATATTCTGCTCTGCTGGACTGGTGGTTTTCATTGTGCACAGGAGACGAAGGAGTGCTAAAAGAAAGGTGCTAGAAGAGCAACCCCGAGACAATTCAAGTAGCAGTCCAATTCATTTACACTACAGTATGTATGGACAAAAGACTACGCACCATACGCTAACTCAACGAACAGGGTCTTCCTCTTTGTATGAAGACAGATCACACAGTCCCATCGTCCAAATCTGCCGCAACCCTACTTACTGTGCACAACACAAGGAGCATGACACCGATATGGATTACAGCCTGGAAGATTCCGGAATGAAACACCAAGTTTGCCGGAGTATCATGGAAAAGGAGAACACATCCCCCCTCACCGGCAACCCAAAGTACAGGTCGTTGCCAGGAGAGTGCCCTGCTGAGTTTGTCATGCTTGGTAATCCCAGTTCGCTTTACAGGAACATTTTGGAGCGGGAAAAGGAGCTACAGCAACTCGGAATTACGGAATATGTTCGAAAAAACATGCCCCAGCTTCAGTCGGCAGTGGACATGCAGGTCCCCGGACATCAGGAGGAGTTAAAGCTGATGGAGACAATTATGTACTCGAGACCGCGCAAGGTGATGCTAGAGCAAACTAAGAACGAGTACTTTGAACTCAAAGCAAACTTGCACACTGAGCCGGACTACTTGGAGGTTTTGGAGCATCAAACTCCTTTTAACTAAAAAGACAGTACAACATTTATTATTATATTGTTCCAGACCAAGTGCCTTGTCCTGTTTGCTTCTTTCCATTGTGTGAGATATATACCATGGGCACGTCACTCATGTTTAAGTAGCACAGAATGTAACTGGTTTTACCTGTGTAATCCTTTCCTGTCAACCCCAATATGTAGCTGGTGAAGAGTGTTCAAATTTAGGCAAATTCTTTACAGAACTGAGGCATACCATTTTGACCACTCACAAGAAAGTAGCATCGTATCAACCTTGAAAGAAAATGTGATATGTTACTAGACACAAAGTCAGTTGTTATGGATTTGAGAACGTTGAAAAACTGGGAGTCTTTAAAACGACATCTCTTACGGCGTGTTAATGGTAAGTATCTATTGAAAGTGCCTGGAGGAAGCTAAGGGTACTGTAGATCAATACATGGACAGGTTAGAAATATTTAACGCTGGTTAGAAATTTGATATATTGTAAAACGTACAAGTCAGGTGGTCATAATGTTATGCCTGATTGTTGTTTGCTATATTATGAGCTCAGTATGTCAAGGGTGCACATGTTATAACCTTTTGTACTCCACTTATTCAGCCTTTTATGATTGATTATGTTTTGATGGCGTTCTCTTGCCAAACACATTGATCCAACTCCCCCACTGTCCCTCCATCTCATCCCGCACCCCGGCAGGATGGCAGCAGATGAATTCCAATCACCACTTGACCTAGAATGGCTGTTTAATCACTATATCCTTAGTCGGGCTATGACCTGATTACTCCCCTCTGTCAGCCAGATGCAGAAGTGTTACCCGACTGCTCATTGTGCCGTATAGTCAGTGAAATGCCAAGCGTACATGGGACAAATTGTGAAAGGAATATGGTTTCATTGTTGTTTCGCTGACGTTTTTTGACACACTGCAATGTTAGCAGTCAAAAGGACCTTATTTATTTTTATACGGCTTCACTTTAAAGGTTATTTAGTTCTCCTATAGAAAGAAGATCACTTAGAGTTACAGTATAGTCTACACAAATGTACAAATGCACTGCACTGTTCAGATGCCATAAGATGGTGCATGACAATCAAGTCCTGCTGATGACTTTATTTTTGTTTTGAGATGAGCCACTATGAGGATGTGAATGGTTCTACGGGAAACCTATTTTTGTTACAAATTATATTCTGCCTCGTGCTACCACTTGGAACTGGTTTTCAATGGATGCCATATATACATTAGTATTGAAATAATGAAACTTTGTCACTGACATTATTCCAACAGCACTGGTGAATTGGAAATTGCATATTCAAAAGGTTCATTCAAGCACACGCTCGGTAGCTTTTATACTAAAATAGATTGACTTATTTATTCTGTATATGTTGTATATACGTACGTTTATTATTAATAATTATATCTTTTTTTGTTTTTGTGTGTGCCTTCAATGCTGTATAGAATATACTATGAGTTGTAAACTGATAAAAATAAATAAAGAATGATATAATGGCTTGTTTGTGAAATGGTGCATATTTTTTTAAAGAACAACAAAATCTTCGAAATGCAAGAATAAAATGAAGTGTTATTCCACCCACAGACACTATATGCTGACTCCAAAAAACCTTGGCACCAACTGAGTCCAATTTAAACGGAAAACTACAGTGAACTTCCCTCCACAAAGTCAATACTTTTTTGCTTGAGTTGATCTGGTAGTTTGCACTTACTGAAGAGTCCCTAAAGGCTGCTGGAACATTGTAAATACTTGTGCAAAAATGTTCACGGCTATATAGAATGAATAGGGGCCATATGGGCAGTAATAGGCATGAGGAATTGACTATGGCTTCTGTGATTTCGCTAAGCTGTTTTTTATCACAGGGCACAATTATAATGAATTCCTCATTGTGATAATAGCACGGCCTTGCCTTGTTCACATGCATAATTGATTGTTACTGCTTATTAGCCTTTTACTAATCTTTCTGGTTGAGATTAGTGTGGCAATTACATGTTAAAGCGATGTCTTACAGCTAGCCGTCCTTCTTTCAAGGCTCGGTACAACACATAAGCGATCCATTTAATTGGAGATACAAAAGGTACTGCAAAAAGACTCTATTTAAGATTCTTACACTAAGTAAAGATTTCCTTCCCAAAGTAACAATTACATTAGCAATGATTTAAGTTTTGACTGCTAATGTTGGCATTGCTACATTTCTTCACTGCTCATGCCATACTGTGCATACTATTATTCATTAAGATGCTGATTCTGATTACAAGCATGAGACAAAATGTATGGTTTTGGCTTTGTTTCTGTTTCATGGAATTGTTATTGTCATATAAGAAATAAAATTAAAAAAACAATAATAAAATAAAAATGTATATCCAATTGCAATTATTTCCTCAAACTTTATATAAAAAAATGAATGCCCCATTGAAATTCAGAATTACTTTTGTTATTTTTATATATACATATATTTAAAAAATCTGTAAAAGTATCCTTGCACTTTCAACCACTGTGTCACATTAGATGCAATCAATTTTATATCACAAAACGCAAAGTAAAAAATGCATTTGTTGAAATTATCTTCTACCAACAACTGTCGGTTTTAAATAATTAAGAGATCTACTTCTTACAACCCACTGCGGCCTCTTGTTAAAACTAATGACCTTTTCCCTTCAGTGTGCCATCCCTGCTATCACACAGTGCTATGTAGACACGCTCACGCATGTTCTTATGTACACACCATTTGCCTGTTCTCCACGCCGCGTGAATTATTTAGCCCCCCGCGATGGCTCCAAACCTAGTCCTTAATCTCACAACAATGGCTTTGAGGCTTCTTGCCAGCAGTTCTTTTCAGCACGACTTTCATTTTGTTGCACATCTCGGGGGGAAAAATCGGCCACTCTAATTCCACCATTCCCGATCATAATTGATGCATTTGAATCTTCCTTGCGAGAATGCACGAATACCCTCCTTCACGGACTGTAGTCACAAGTATATTTCCGGAACATCAATAAATAAATAGTTGTAGATTTGAATGAGATTTTTCGCACAGAAGGGAGAGGGCTCGTATAATCATCTATTGTTTCTTCCTGTGAGAGTCGTACGCGAATAGAGAGGTGAGGCATTAGCAGAGTGCATAGCTATGTTTAGAGAGCCATTTTGTTACTTTAGGGACCAACTTCAAAATGAATGGATCCGCTTTTGACCTGAATCACACCATGGTGTATAACTGCAAACAACATTGCGGTGTTTAAAAGTTAGAATGGCGCATTAATGGAAAGAGGGGACAGGACAAAACGTGCAGCATATTCTAGCCCCTTCTTTCCCTTTCTATTGTTCAGTCATTGCAAATACAACATGAACAGCTGTCCTGCAACTTAAATTCAGTTCAAGAAAAAATAAATTAAATACAGTGCAATGCAGTTATTAAAAGTACACTGTAACTTTTCAGGTTGTCATCGATCAAGCAATTATTTCTTTACTGGGGTTTTATTGCTTAGAATGCATTGTTATTGTGAGAAGGGTCACCTCTCCATTGATCAGGATTCTCATTTGTAAAACAGTACGTGGAACTCTGACTAAAAGAGTATGTAGGGACAAACCCAAACTTCAAGTACGATTTATAAAACCCTCCCTCCCTATGCACTCCAGCAGGTCATTGTCTCCTTGTAAGATCACTCCTGCGCACATGAGCCCGCCTCAGGCCACGCTTGATCCACTCCTCCACTTCACCATGTAAGGACACTGCAAACTGATTATGATTGAGATTTACATAAACATGAGCCGATAACGAGCAGGTATGATGGACACATGGAGCGCAAAAGGGAGGAAGAGCGAGTCGCTGCAGCAGAGACACAGGCGGGTGGAAGTTTAGTGAAAACATGAACTCTGCTTTATTAACACACATACACAACAGTTTGGGTAAAGTGTGCTAAGATGGGATAGCTTTTAGCGTACGTATATATTTGCCTGCGCTTAACCTTGGCTTGTATGTGAGGAGGGGGAGCAGAGAAACACATGAGCGTATCGCACACAAAACACAAACTTCCTCAGACAGGCTCCTTCTCTCCTCTGAGCGCAGATCATCTTATCCCTCGTCACTCCACAAGGTGCAGAGTTTAAGGAGACTGCCACACCAATCCCACATTAAGATGTTGTTTTTATCGCTCCCAAAATGAACATGGTATGTCACGTGAAGGACCCCATTTCATACACACAGTTCATAAACAATACCCCTTATCTGCACAACACATGTAATAACAAAAGAATATAACAGAAATATTTTTTAAAAAATGCTGTTGATGTAATGGCTGTACAGCTTGTTTAACTCTGTCATTAAAGCACTTCTGCTAAAAAAAAAAATCTGTCAGTGTTTATTATGATGCATTTTGATGATTAATGCGTCTAAAAAACATCTAAAAGCATAAAGAGTTTGTCAAGAACACGCTAGCAGATACGAGCTAAACACATTTGATTGGGTTTTGTAAGGCAGCTTTCATACTTCATCTCACTTCACCTGTCATGTTCAATCTAGTGGAACTAACACAGCAGGTCAGGACACGTGCTGTTCTTTTGTTGTCACTCGGCCATCTCAGCAACCTTGGACACGTGGCATGGTAAATTTGCATATTAAACATTCCTGCCATTCCCTTTATATCACTGTTGTAGAGTTGCAATTTTGTATTTCTCTGATATGAATTTGGCAAATGTCTTAACCTCTTTAATCTTCCTGTAAGAGCATTAATAGCACTCCAACCAAGAGCTTTATTGCATGCATTCCTAGGCTTTCTGTAGCTTATTTAACATATTGCAAAATTTGGCAGCTTTACATACTTTTCTGCATGTTCAGCAAAACCAGCGACGCTCAAATGACCGTCCGTGTCGGGAGGCAGATGCTACAAATGCTCTCTCGCACACGTAATATGATTCAATTATATAGAAACGTGGAGAGTGTTGCGCTCTAAAACGTTGAAATTAAACACTGAAATGGTGGCCTGCAGTATACATTGGCTGACTTGTTTACCGAATCGTGGGCCGGGCGCGTGATTCCGCTCCCTCACAGCTGTGCCGCAAATGCAAACAAGCTCATAAGCCCTAATCATACAGTCAAACAAACGCACGGACCTCAGCGCAAACATTACAACCAACTGGGACTGTATTTACCATTCACTTTTTGTTTTAATTTTCTATTTTTTCTCATCAGTGCTACCAGATAAAAATCATTTTCCATGACGTGGAATATAATTAACTGGTCGCACATCGGTACCCAACTCCAATAAATGCAATTTGATATGCACACATTTACCAGACTATAGATAATGTCTCCTATTTCATCATAATCTTAGACGTTCCAAGTTGCATGGGATCATATTTCATATCGTTAACCTTTTTAAAATGTAATTTATTTTTCAATTATTATCTTTTTTTTAAATATAATTTGTGAATTATTATTATTATTCATCCTTCCTAGAGACAATAGTTAAGAATTTTTAGTACATTCTTTACTTTTTTAGATGGCCATGTTGGGGGTGTGGACGGCCAAACCATGGTTACACATTCAAGTAAAAAGGTTAACAAGTCCATGAAAGTATATATTTTGTTATGTTCTACTGATTATTCCTCAATGATATGTATTTCCATGAAATGATGAAATTACTTTTCCTAGATAAATAGGATTTCCTTTGACACAAAATGTAATTAACTTGTTGCACATGGGCAGTCAACTAGAAAGATGCATACAGTTATGATGCTGTTTGATGCTAATATATACATTATTGCCATGTTTGATCTGTTTATTGCAATACTGGATGACTTGTGTCTCATGTACCTCGAATGGTATATTTGCCTTATGATTATTGTTTTTTTTCATAAGCTGCTATGAACATTAATTTCATATTACACCTCAAATTGCAGCAGGGAAAAGGTCATTAGTATTCATATCTTGGACACGCAGAAATGGGATGCTTTGCCCAGAGGATGTTGTGTTGTTTTGCTCTAACTTTCACCAGGTTCTTCGCTGCATAAGAAGACAATTACTGGACCGCATTACCCATCATGCTCGGCGTGAACTCCTGCTGAGGTGGAATGAAAAATGAGGAGAAGTCAGAGAAAGTTGGAGGTCAACAAATCCTGTCAAGAAGCATAATATAGAAGATTTTTTAAGACTAAATGTAACCTAATTTTTTTTCATTTATTCAAAATCCTAGAAATGCAAGATTGGAACATTCCAAGCAAAGGATGCTCATCTCCATGGAGACAAGTAGGTGGTGGACCCTCCAGCAGAAAATACAATTTAAATTGAGCACCATTAAAGATCATAACGCTACAGTTTGTATTAGTCATTAGTTATTCGACATCTGCCCAAATGAACTGGTGGTACATTATTTACCATATGGATTAACTTCATTACGTTAATTGTTGTTGCCCCAAGTGCCACATCTCACAATAAATTTACTTTGTGTGGGCCTCAAGATAAGTGACGATTTATTAAAACATTTGACTTAACAATACAGTCGCAAAATTGCCATTTTATTTTTTTCAACCTTATGCACCTTTCATGAATACTTGCTCTCAACACGGCCTGAAAGTGAAGTCATCATCCATCAGCACACGTCAAAAGCCCTGCAAGTTTGCGCCGTGGGATTTTGAGATTCAGCTTGTGCCAGTTTTTTATCGCTGCCATTTTAATTAATAGATGATGCATGATAAAGATCGGAACGCACATCCATCGATCATCGCTCCTTCAATGTAAATATGAGGCAGCTGAAGTGCATCCCAGAATGCAGCAGGGTGAGAGAAGCATCGGGTGGCATGCTAAGTGTGACAGTTGCTATAAATTATGCTCTAATGAAATGCTTATGGCGTTGAAGTTGCCTTGGTGATGAGTAAATAATCCTAGTCATTAACTAAGGACAGAGTTGAAGTAGCAGTTGATAAGTCAGTAGTACGGTCGTTGTTGTTGTTGTTGTTGTTGTTTTTGTACTAATGAAGTGCACAATAGTGATATTTAATGTAGCACTGTATGGAGCTCGAGATTGGAGGTCAAAAGGAACAGTCTGTTAAACTGCTGAAATACTAAAGATTTTTCACTCTACAGTACCAGAATACTTTTGTATTTAGCATCCTAAAATATCTATTTGTTTAACATTAGGAAACACCGAAAATGTTATCAGCAACTTTACACCTTCTATTCCAGGTTTGACCTCCCCCACGGTGGCCACCTCTGCCAACCCAACCCTGGTCCCCCCCACCACTCTCTCAGTTCAGGAACAGGATGTTCACAGGCTAATTCGAAAATCCAACCCCGAAAAGCTGCTGGACCAGACGGTGTTTCTCCTGCCACTTTAAGACACTGCGCAGGTGAACTGGCCCCCGTCTTCACAAACATTTTTAACACCTCCCTGGGGTCATGCCACGTCCCAGCCTGCTTCAAGTCTGCCATCATTGTCCCTGTCCCCAAGAAGCCCCGGATCACTGGACTTAAAGACTACAGGCCTGTGGCGCTGACGTCTGTAGTCATGAAGTCATTTGTCTGCGCTGACGTCTGTAGTCATGAAGTCATTTGAACGCCTGGTCTTGCCCCACCTCAAGTCCTTCACCTCCTCCCTGCTGGACCCCCTGCAGTTCGCCTACAGAGCCAACAGGACTGTAGACGACGGTATCAACCTGGCACTCCACTTCATCCTGCAGCATCTGGACTCCCCGGGAACCTACGCCAGGATCCTGTTTGTGGGCTTCAGCTCTGCATTCAACATCCTCCCTGCTCTGCTCCAGGACAAGCTCTCCCAGCTCAACGTACCCGACTCCACCTGCAGGTGGATCACTGACTTCCTGACGGATCGGAGGCAGTGCTGCTACGGTCCGTCCGGACCAGAACCTCCCGCCACAAGAACATTTTCTTTTCCTCTGCCGTTGGACCCATGAACACTTCTTAGCACCTGCCACTTTACCTGCAACTATTCAATATCTCACTGCACTGTCACTTTCTGCACTACAACTGGGAATTGAACTGTATTTCTCGTATACATATTAATATTTTTATTTTATATTATAGTCATTTTAAATTATCTCTTAATGCATGCCCTTTTTGATTTCATATATGTTGTTTTTTATTATTGATCAGTGTTCTATGTTGCACCTTAAGGCCGAGACAAGTTCCTATGTTTTTCCTCTAATTTTGTTCATTAACAATGGCAATAAACTCTTTCTGATTCTGATTCTGATTTCCTGAGCTCTATAGTTTGAGGGGTGGAAGGTAGAAATTATAGCAGCAATAAAGGAAAAGTAATAGTAATAGAAGCATTTGTGGCAGTAGCTGTGCCTTTGTATAATTTACGTTATAGTTGTATTTTGGATTTAAATTTTATTATTTGAAATTGCTATTTCGCTCTAAAACGACTTCACACTAGAGTTGTAAAAGTACGAGAACTCCCAGAATTCAAACCAATGGAATCCTGAGGGGAGTAACTGCCATAGAATGTTTGTTGCTGTGCTGCCTGGAGGCCAATTTACTGCATGTCCTCCCGTCTCTCTCATCCCCATTTCACACTAAACGCTCCTGTCTAATGAAGCCTACGGGCCAAAAAATCTTAAAAAGGAAGAATGTTTTTTGCCTTGGCAATGGAAAAAAATTAGTACAAGTACATTTTCCCATAGAGAATCCGAAAAAAGATATATTTAATGCTTGAAAGCTTTCTCTGGGATAATCAGCTATTTTCTAAGCAATGAGCACAAGACCTATAATAACTTATATGTTATCAAATGTCATATTTTTATTTTATTTATCCTTTGAGAAATTTACTTCTGGAACCACAGCGAACTTCGAAGTGGGCTAGACTGTTGAGCTCCATGGAGGGCGATATAACAGCGGATATATATATATTTTTTTACCTTTGTGCCAAAATGGCTATTGCGGAATGAAATACGTAAAGAGCAAGGGTGTGTACTGGTGGAATCTGTGGAGCGGTGAAACTGGAGGAGCAGTGGCGTCTCATCTGCAGGAGAATGAAGATTTCTCAAACGCGCTAACATCTAACATCACCCACATACTGTAAATACAACTCTGAATGGTTTAACGAGAAGGGAAAACAATTAGTTACAGTCTATTTTGCATAATAGGTCTCATTTAATGGTGATAAGCACTATTTATTGCTGCAGTCGGAGGGCTAAAGGTAGAAACAGTAGCAGTCATGAAAGTGTATAGCATATTGTGTATATTATTGAACATATTTGGTGAGTGCTTTTATAATCGAATACTACAAATACTTTTATTTTTATCTATATCAGTACAACTTTCTTTCCCCCATCTGTTGCTAACGCAGGGGCAAGTGTACCCCAGAGCTGGAAGCCATGAATGGATCTTTATTATGTGTGGAGTGACTTTGTTTGTGTGCACACAGGAGTCCAGTTTGTTACAGATCTTCACCCGCAGGCTATCTTCCACTGCCGGCTGCCAAGACCAGCAGCTCGCCACCAAAGCCTCGGACATTGAACCTCTATCCTGTTGCATGCCTGGTGAACGGGCAGAGAAGCAAAGCCGGTGACCCACTTTTCCGTCCAAACATCAAAATGATCACATTCAGGGGATTTTAGTGAGGGATGTTCTGAGAGGAGTCATTCAGGTGTTCAGCTAAGTTAATACATACACAGTTAACCCCTTATGCCGGGGGCCTATTTTCCCAAAAAGCCTGAAAAACGGAGCCCCATTTAAAACTGAAGCTGTTCCTGAACCCTCTGGAGCACAAATAATTGGCTGGAGCCTTTGTGAAGCTGAGACTCTGTAGTTTTGGACTCTGATGTCTGTTTTACTCTAATTATAAGTAGAAACAAGCGCTGCACTGAGGAAATAAGATTTTAAAACTCGCTTAGATTTTCTTTTTTAAATATATGAAGGAGTAAAGCTGGTGTCTGGAGGTTTGGTCTGATTGACACTAGTTTTAGCATTTATTAGGTTTTGACAATTCTCTTTTAAAGCTGAAGGTAAATTCACTAAAGATGAGTTTTAGGGACTTGTAATAATGCAAAAAGGTCCAGGCGGAATCCCTACAAAAGTCCTATTCATTTTTCATTTTATTTTAGGATATATTTTTTTTACTTGTGGGTTTGGAGTACAAACTGACCCTGATGCTTCCCAGAATGATGGATTTGACTGGAAATAAGAGGGTTACAGCTATATTTTTATGTACTGCGTGTCATGCAGCTTGAGAGTTTTCTTTTATAAAATAGTGGACAAAATGGAATAAATAAAGAAAAAGTCCCACCAAAAGTCCTAAGCGTAAGGGGTTAATACATCATGCATTAGGTGATTTTGGATGCTTTATAGAAGATGTTAGAACTTGCAAAATGTCAGAAGACCACAATCTAATGAAATATGTTTAAGTATTATCAGCTTTCCAAGTCCATAATATTTGAGAGCGCTGAAATGTATAGATTAGATGATTCAAATACTTTTGGGCAACAAATATATGATTTGGATTGTATACATTTGCGTGGGATCCTGAAAACACACTAATCCATTTAATTATGACGAGTGAGCGTGGTCATCCCGCCCTCCGTCGCGCCTCGACTCGAACTCAAACAGAACCGTGCCGTTTGTTCCCGTGATGCATGTGAAACAAAAGGAGCTCATTTGGTCGTCTGTCTTTGACAACAAAATCAAACTTCTCTCACTTCGGGTTTGTTTTGTGCTTCGCTCATCGATTCTGCAGATATGCAATGTTTTCAGTCCTTTTTCATCCGTCTTTTTTTCTCCTCGTAAACACCCATATTTGTTTTGATACGGACGAACAATGTGTGCTCCTGATTGGCTAATCCACCTGTGAATCACGCCCGTCAGAAGGAGAAGATGACATGCATTAATCTGGATAAAAATACTGAGAGATTTCATTCTTTTCTTGCTTGTGTCCTTGGAGATGTGATTGCTTTCCTCTTCGTCCACAGTATTATCTATCCCCATGGAGACAAGGATATAACGCCACCAGGACAAGTTGCTGGTCAGATCTGTGGAGAGAAGACCCCGCTCACAATAAGAATGCATGGTTTTCCAAATATTTTTGAGCAATAAAAGCACATGTCATTGATAAAATACTTTGGGGAGTATATTACATTAAGATTCCATCAATTAACTATAAGGCTGGGGCTGACTTTATTAGTTTAATCTGAATTATTAAAAGGTAGACATATTGATACAAATTTTATGAAATGTTAGAAATGTAGTGTATGTGCTGTAGTTAGCCCAATGCATTTTTAACCATTACAACTATTATAAATTCACTACTTATTCCCATTAGGAGATGCACTTGAAGACTACAGCCCACCCCCATGTGGACTGACAGGATCAAATGTGCGCACTTTACAGGTAAACTCCAAGTACATCACCTTAACTCCACGATTGAATTCATTTTGTGCCCTTTTCCTCTGCTTTTTAAGGCTTACTTCTTATGTGTTGATCCATACGTCTTCCAAATAGATTTTAGATATCAATTTTGCCGTTATAAATCCTCTCTCGAAGCAACTGGATTAGACAGATGTGTTGTAGAAGCCATTTTGGCTCTCTGACTTGCATGTTGTACTTTTAAATTAGCAGGGCCACATTCTTTATTTATTTATTTTTTATTTAAAGTATAGCTCACAGCTCGACTTCCGCTGTCATTAGCCTTTGGCACTGGGTACTGCTTATGCCTGAATGCATTTGAGCACTCAATTTAACAACCGCTCCCTTGTGAAAACATCAATAAAAGGCGCTTGACTGTCTTTCATTGAGAGACGCTGTATCATCGCTGTTAACAGAAAAGTTTTTTGTTTTTTTTATGAATCTAGCTTGAAATGTTTAGCAGGCTCAACTTGCGAAACCTCAAAAATGGATTTGCTTGCACTCTGACATCTGAAAATGATGATGTGGCCATGGTCTTTGTTACTCAAGCTTTAATAGTCTCTTCAGTAGAAAAGTGGTTCTTAGAGACTTTTAAACTACTGTTTCACACTTTAGCCTTGATCTGTCTTATTGCATACATTTAGGCAAAGTATATACATGGATAACAATGAATATATTCAAGTTTGTGTGCGCAAAATGGCAACAGAGTGCACAAAGACTCTACACAGAAGAGTGAAGCGATGGCTGACATTCCAGACTGCTATCATTGCTGTTTTAATATTACTACTATTATTATTATTGGTTTATTTGGTGGTCTCAGAATGTGCAAATGAACATACAGTACATGGACGCACTTACTACTACAACTACTATTATTATACCACCACCATTTCTACTACTACTACTACTACTACTCCTTCTATCATTCTACTATTTTACGTGCATACATTACAGTACAATGTTGACAGATGTGCTCATGTGGGACTTCACCCAGTGACGTTACATTTCACGTACAGAGGTCTGTGCAAGCAAAAGCGCAATAGAATAAATCCACTATGAATATGACCAAGTGCAATGAACCTCTGTTTTCCAGAAGTGCCATGATTCTCTATGGATTCAATGAGTTGGATTTTACAGTTGAAGAAAGGCCTATCCGTGCGGACGTAACGTATATGTAGCATGCAGGGCCATGTCGCATCCAAGCTTTCTGTTACGTCTTAGAAAATACAATGTGAGTTTGTTGCGCATGAGTGGAATAAGAGTGTCACTCAACTTTGAAGAAAAAAACATGAAATGGATAAAAATGAAATGGAAAAGCCAGAAAATTCAGACCACAAACCCATTGGATTGTGGATGCATATATTTTTACAACATTAAAAGTCAGCTCTGTAAATTAGAGATAATGTTCCACAATATGGCAGAACAGTCCACCAGAACAGTATTCACCTTATTCCAGAAGCCGCCATTGCACGTAATCCTCTTCCGGTTGTATTAGTGAACATAGGGCTGCCAATCTCAAGAGAAAATAAGTTCTACACAGACTGAAAAGCTGTTTTCAGGAGACTCAGGGAAAAGGTGCATTGTTGACTTGTTGGTCACATGAACATTGGACATTTTGCACAAATCAATCTACTTTATAGCATATTTAGACTTTTCCCTCATCTCCACTTAAGAGTGTCCACTCGACCGGAGGTGCAATTACAGCGGAAGTGCCGATCTGTTGTAAAAAGAGGCAAGATTGGGCTATGTTTTATGTAATTAATTTGGGAAGTTGGATGTTTATTGAAGGGTAACTCTGGACCAGGTGTGCCCACACTTTTTCAGCGTGCAAGCTTCTTTTAGATGTGGCAAAGCCCGGAGAGCTACCTATCGCTTTATATAACTTTTTTATTTTATAAAACAGCTATAGAAACACAATATAGACCTATAAAATAGGTGTCTAATAATATTTTATTATCTGTAGACGTGCAATATAAAGCAGGGAAGAGAAAATCTGTTCATTGACTTGACTAGGCCCTTTCATACAGATGACTATTTGACAATAAAATAATAACTATACTAAATATTAGAAGGTTGATCTTATAATCACCTCACTTGAAGCTCTTCTTAACTATAATATTAGTTATTATAATAAGACAAGCTCCATGGTAACACTGAGAGGAGGGGCTTGAGACGTAGAAAAAGTCAGCTTTCCTTTGGGTCGCGCCAACAACAAACTGCTTTGTGAAGGACCGAAACAGCGTGAACAGGTGGGATTACGCTGTAGACCCTACCCGTCTCCACCTCCTGCTCCTCGGCCTGCCTCCCTCTCCGCGGTGTGCTCCTGCCAAAACTCACTGAGAAAGCGGACAAAATAACAGCTTGTAGGCTCCGCGCGCTGATTGTTACTCATGGTTCTCAGCGTGTGTATCTGCTATCTCTTAGCACCAGACAAAAAACGTTGCTTTGGTATCGACTGCCACTGCCTCCGAGATCGACTGGTAAATCGCGATCGACGCATTGGGCCCCCCTGCTCTTGGCGGGGTCAGCCCTATGTTCCCCGAGACCTGGGTTAGAGTTAGGGTTTGGGTTAAGGTAATATGCTGCTATACTTTATGCTGTAAAACCAAACATTTATGCACAACTATTGGGGATGTGGAACCTGAACTAATAGCCAAAGCTATAATTTGAGGAGGTACCTATGGTCCCCCGTTCATAGAAAATGGGGGAACATAGGTACCGGGGGAATATAGGGACGCACCCTCTTTACTATGCCTCCTAACCCAAAGACAAAGACTTCTTTTTGATTCGCATGTGTTTGCGTATCTGTACAAATTAGATTAAATGGAATTTGGATTGATTAGGATCCGTCATGACATGAATAGCACAGTCTGGCTGCTGCTTTGTCACTGAACTGCCCCAAGGCAATGGCAGAGTGAAAAAGAAAAGAATCCCAAAAGTTACCCGATGAATACATTTTAAAACTATTTGTAGTCCTTTTCAGTCAATGCACTCGTGGCAGATGGTTTTAAACACTGCAGTAAAAGCCCACACACAAAGAGAGAGAAAGTCACAAGTCCCTCTTTCAAACAAATCTGCTCATATGATCACACTGCAGAAATATAAGATGGTCGCCCTGAGTGCTGCTAATAATACTACAAGCTAATGACCCAATTCAGACAGTGCCAAGGCCCAGCCCATTTGAAACAGTGAAAGGCGATCACTGATGGGGCTTTTCGTGGCTGCACAAGACTGTGGTAGATCCATCCTTCTCTTCCTTCCTCTGAATGATGGTGCAATTAAATGTTTCATAGTGTGCCAGCATCAGTAGCAGGCTGCAGTGGCTCCGAGCGATCTCCTCCTTAGCCCTCAAAGAGCCGACATGTAAAGGCGCAGAGACGGGAGATGTAAGAGCGTTCCTTATGTGTCTCATTTTGTGCTTCCGTCTGTTCCAAGCTCATTTTAAAAACTTTGTCCAACTGCCTTTCTTTTAAGCGGTCTTTGTTTCACAGCCATAGAAGTTTGTATTAATTAGTTACGTCGGCCCAGAGGGAAACATGGGAATAACACTTCATTTGAACATGGCAAAAGTCATATTGAAGCGGTTTGAATAATTTATCAATTAACTATCGTTGTGTGTCATTGATTGGATAAAGAAAAAAACCCTATAATGGAACGTGACCATTTTGTAAAAGATATCATCGTTAAAATAGGATTACTCTTGCAAGTTGTGCAATGTAAAAGAGTAATTGTAGTGTTTTGCCAAGTTACTGACTTTCAAATGTCAGCGCTTTCAAAATAACATGTATTATTTATAATGCATTTGCAAAATATATGTCTCAAAAGTATTGTTTATGTTTTATGAAGAAAAACATCCACGTTGTCATATGGTTTTCTTGGTCCAAAGTTCACAATGTTGCATACTTCCGCGAAACCTGAAGATAACGTTTTCAATCACTTCATCTGTTTTTCTGCATCTTTTGCCAACTTAAAATACAATGTTTTGCAAGTCTAAGCAGCACATTGGGTGAAGTGATTGGGGACCTGTGTCTGAAAATACAGAACTGGCCATTAGAACTGCATTAGCTGCTGATGTCAACTTGCTATAGAAAGAATTACACAAGATGCCTTGAGCTGTTTTGCAAACCCAAACCGTCATAAGTAATTAGAATCTTTAAGTTGGACGGGAAAACTTCTGGCACCTCATGCAGTTCTGCAGCTCTCCATCTTAACCATATCTTTGAGGGGAAGAAATATTTGCGCAACTCTAGCTAACGTATTGTATTTGACAGGGCTGTGACTTGGGGACATCTACAGCGCTGTCATGTCATCTCATTAGCCCCGGCTTTGCAGTGTTTTGACATCCAATGATGGGGGTACAAGACGTCCGCAGTGTTGCAGCTTTGAAAAACATGGCGTGCTTGCTAAATTCTGCCAAATACCAGAAATGATAGCCAAGTTGTAGTCTGCAGGTTTGGACAAAGTGTAAGATTCTCGGGAATGCGTGAAATGGCAAGCAGGGTCATTATTGACAGAGCTTAAGTGAAGAAAACTCTATTGCCGTGGTTGCCTGGACAGATCACTGCCTTGTTTAAAAACTACCTCCGGGGTACAAAGTTGATAAGTGGTTGTTTAGCATTCTAGAGCAGCAAAGGCGCTCTTCACACAAGGGTAGAATATCCCGTAGCTTGGCTGGCTTTTAAATTGAACAAAAATGCTTGTTATGATTCAGACCTTGAGCTAAAATCTCTAGTATCAGTACCTAGCTGGAGGATTAATTTTTTGGGTGGTATGAGAAAAACTGTAAACTTTGCGCAGAAAGGTTCACACCATGCTGAAGTTGAACCCTGAACCAGAAGGCAAGGATTGCTGTTTGCATTTTGTTTTGGAATAGGTTTTTGGATGAATTTTTTCCCCTGCATAATGTAATGCGGTCTTGATTGTGTTTGGAATCATGTATCTCATCAATAATTGAACAATGAATGTGTTGCAAGTTAAGATAATTAAAAGTAAGAAAAGGAATTGATTTTTGAGGATAATTCATACAAATTTTGATGACAAATTATTATTGTTTTGTAGGTAAAATTGAGTAGTGGTTTAATATCTAATTTATTCTCCAAGTCCCATATGTTTTTTATTATAGCTTTGAAAAGCCAGCATATTGTATTGATTGAGATATTGATTGAGGACTAAATCTAATAGTCTAATAGTAGTAATAATATTTTTTAAGAAGAGAAGATAAAAAGTATTGCATATTTTGTTTCCAAATGAACTGCAAATGAACTGAAAGCAGGACTACGGGTGGCTGATCTAAGAGTGATGCGTCCCAAACAACAATGGCTGCCAAACAAAGCTGTCAGTGTTAATCCACTAAATCTGCCATTAAGCTCCTGCCCACTTTCCAATCCCCAGAGCAGATCCTGATGGTTCAAAAAACACTAACCAAAGTCTAAATAGCAGATTAACATACTTTCTGGAGCAAGACAACAAGGCCGGGGGCAGATATCAATCACACAGATGTTACCCGGGGGTCAACCATAGACTGTGTAGAGCCTAAATGACACATTCAATACATGGGGAGGCTTAGGGGGGCCCCTTGGTGGACCAGCTAAATCCCCCCAGGCTCTTGAGTGGACTTTTGAAGCCTCTTATTTGGAATTACAAGGGAGTCCTTAATCTGCTGGATTCAAGACAAGAGGATTGGTCTCAATGCAAAGGAAATAGGGCTTTTGTGGAATGAGCCCATCAGGGTTGTTGTCATGGGGTTGTCCCTTTCAGAAACGCTGCAAAAGCAACTGTTACCTTAGCTATCGTTTGATTATTGATACGTTAAATGTGCACTGTGCAATTTTTCTGTTGTAGCGTTCATTACCTGCTTATCTCCAAAGAGATGTTATATAATTGCATACAAGCTATTTTTGAGCAACAAAACGCCTGTAATGGAAACTTTCCAGACAAAGCAATTACGGCTTCATGGAAACCGGAGGCAGAACCTGCACCAGAAAAGTTACATAGTGCACCTTTAATTCTCGTGATAGCTTTGCTGCAAATTTCAAGGATGGAAAATACGTTTTACTGTTCAATTAATTTATTTTCAAAATGTACTTTTGTAAAATGTCTATTTTGAAAAAAGTAAACATTGGTGTAAACGTTTTGGTATAATTTTTAATAAAAAATACAAGGCAGTTTTGGTATCATCACAAGTATAGTAATAGAAAGTAGTTAGACAAATATTATTTCTTATATATTTCATACATAAATGCAAACTATATTCTCTACCTCAAGAAGTGGTTTATTCACATTTCTTTGGCATAACTTTTGAAAAACACCAATTTCTTCTTTCTTCCTCAATAAAAATGCATATAAAGCCCAAGGATTACATAGCCAGTCCAATATTTTCCCTATATTAAAGCAATAATCTTGGCGAATCCCCTCTTCTCATAAGAAAATTCCAATAAGTCAATATGCAATATGATGATATAATGAACAGCCAGGAGCAGCCAGTTTCCATTGATCTTTGTGTTGTGTTTTTTCCTCAAGGTATTCCATTTTTAATCATGATGATAATAGTCATAAAAGTCTTATTGATATCGTGGGGGGATGAGGTGCCAGCAAATGCATGTTCGACAACTGTTTCAACCAATCACAGACTAAATTTCCAACGACGACACCTGCGACTGAATAAGCAAGATGGCCGCTTCTGTGTGGTGATTTGGGGGATTTTTTGCTGCAAGAAAATAGCTACAACAAAAGCGGGTAAGAAAATAATTTGCTGTTGTTGATGACGCTGGACATTGATTCGAATCTGGCTCACTAAACTATTGACACATCTGCAGGATAAAATTGTTCAATCCATGCATTTCAAACAAAAACATCATAACTGATCGATTTAATTGGCTACATATTTTGGTGTTATGTGTTAGATACCAAATAACTGTGATGAGAGACAAAGAGGTATTGCAGTTGTACTAGATCAATTTCTCCTCTTTTTTTATAAACTGTGGACTAAATAGAAAATAAGTCCTAAAAAGTATACTGTTTTAATATAATTTGTATAATTCTATGTTGTTACCTATCACTGCAGAAATAATGAATGTTTGGTCAAACTCATGTACACAAAATACACATTTAAACCACATGTGACCGGTTATGTTTATATTATAAAATTACTTAATTTAGTGCTTTAAGTACATATTTTTCATAGATTTGCTTAAGCCAAGTGGCATTTTGTGAAGAAAAGTTTTAATTTATGCCTTCTATTCAAGATCAAAAAGAGACACTTTGCGATCTATGAAAACACACATTCACATCAATTTAACAAGCTCAAAGTACTAACATTTCTCTTCAAATAATAACTATTGTGTAAATTAGACAAGCTTTTGGACCTTGTTTACAATATAGTTTCTTGGTAACATGAAATGACCTGATCCGCAAGCACATGTCCAGCCAGGAAGTCAAGTGATAAACTTGGGGAAATTCGCATCACTGTGTTTTAGTGTCTAACCTTGCATATGCACTTTTAAACTTTTAAAACGATATACACGTTCTAAAAACCCGTCCATGTTTTAATATGCATATCTAATTTCCACGCTCTTCCTTTTGTGCAAGAAGAAAGCGGCAAAGACACATAAGATGCGTAAGTCCCATTAGGCGCTGCATTGTTAGATCCACAGCAGGGGGTTGGATTTGCCCTTTGTCACATTGCAAACACTTTCGTGCATCCTTGGCATCCGTGGCTTGGCGCTGCATGTGCGTTATTGTACACCTGACGTTAAAAGTCACCCCTAGCATAATATCACACAAGTTGTTTTCAATAGGCTACACTTTTTCAAACCTCGTTCACGGTCATTATGTATCTCGGCTTTGGTTTTAGAACGTTGAACTGTTTAAACTCCTTAATTATTTCTCCCCTAAATATAATGAAGTCGCAACCTCCATAGAAATCGCGGATACAATGAAGCTGAATTTTTATACCGCTCATAGTAAATGTCAGCAGAGCAAGCGGTAAATAGTGATTGCCCGACAAGATTCCGTTACGCAATCGGCTCTAGCCTATGATTTACGATGGAGTTGCCGTCCAGACCGCGTTTTGCATACAAATTTAAATGGCAACAAATAGAATACTCAATGATGGGGGCTCGGGGCTTGACACCGCACGACCACTCCGATGCAGATTTTGTTGTCGAGTTGAATGTGTTGTTATGTATTGCAATGAAGTTTGCATGCTTGTTCAAGTGCAGTCTGCTAATATTAAACAGACAATGAGAAGACTGTATAAGGGTTGAAAAATTGTTTTGTACAAATGAATACTGATGGGGTGGGGTCTAGTGCGTGGGAGAAAATATGCCAGCTTTAGGTCCATAAACTTGCATCTAACAACTGATTAACATGGTTTTACCCGCCACTGCTGAACTATAAGCTAAAGAATGCAATAGCTGTACGTGCTATGAAGATTTGAATCATGGAAATGGATGTGCAGTGCTGCTTCTCAATATTTTCACCATTCAAAGTGCCTTGTTTTGTTGAAATTGTTGCTCGTAATTAAGGTACACTTTATTGTTTCCGTAGAGATATTTGTCTTTGACCTATTTTTCAATGCTGCTGGCTGGGGCAACCTGTCTGGAGCAGTGGGTCATACAGCGCAGCGCTTGGGGGGGCCCCCATCTCCAGATCTTGAGCTCGGCTTGGTCAGGACCTGAGTTGGTGCATATGTGCATGTTTTTGGGTTGATGGGTGACACCGGAGTAAACTCACTGCAGATATTGGGAGAAACAAGCAAACTCTACACAAAAAGGCCCCGATTGCCTAGGTGTTGAAACTGCAACCTTCTTGCTGTGAGGCGAGAGTGCTAGCTACTCGGCCACCGTGCAGCCATGTGAATCAGAAAGAGAATCAGAAAGAGTTTATTGCCATTGTCAATGAACAAAATTCAAAACATAGGAACTTGTCTCGGCCTTAAGGTGCAACATAAAACACTGAGTAATAATAAAACAAACATATATTCAACAAAAAAGTGGAGTCACAAGATTGCAGAGTGGTTAGTGCCTCAGGTCGGAATAAGATTGTGATCAAGATTGGATCAATTCCCTGACGAGCATTATTCTGTTCAAAGTCAGTGAGAAAGTTGAGGGTTTGTACTACTTCTTAGAAATATTTTATCAACCAAACATTTAAGATGACATTCAAGTCTCAACGGTTTTGAAATGTTAAGTTAACCTCTGGATAATTGAACAGAAAAAAATGTATTTGATAATTACTGTATATACTTCCGTTTGAATATGGTGTGCAGTGAATGAATAGAAAAGGTGGTTGTTTTCTTCAGGTATTGATTTCTGCTGCAGCTTCATATCATTGTGTTGTGTCCCTCATCTTTTGCCATAGATATAGATCATTTCACCTGTATATTGGTACTGTATGCTTGGCCATATTTACCTAATATATTTACCTATATTTTAAGACTTTCTTTGGAATGTTGTAACATCACAGACATAATAATCCCTGCTAATGTATTAAACCGTATATGCATATCTCCATGGAGAGGAAGTGACACCACCAGACAAAGTTACATTTCATATCTGTGCAGAGGCAATCCACTCACAGTAACAATGCAATTTGTTTGTCAAGGTCATTTATAGTTAGTTATTTCAAACCTGCATATGACCAGTGAGGCACTCACTCTTTCAGAGTCACATTTACCAATGCGAATGACCCCAAAAGAGCACCTTAAACATACTTCGATTGACAACTATATATATATATATATATATATATATATATATATATATATATATATATATATATATATAATGTATGTATTTTCAGCATTCTTGACACAAACGTGATATATTTGGTCAAAATTAATTCCAGCCTATTTCAAGCCAAAATAAATAAAAGTTTATGTTCTTACCTTTTACGTTTTGACAAGCCGGATTGTAAATAAGAAATAAACGAGTTCAAGAACGAAGAAGATAGCGCAACAGTCCATCGGCTCAGGAGCGCCCTCTGCCTTGAGTCAGGCGTATTGTTTGCCTCACCGAGTGAACTTTTACTGCTAAAACTAAAGTTTTATCATGAATCTGCGAGCCGAAACACATTTCAGAAATACATTTCATACATTATCCAGAATATGGAAGTAAAGAGCACATCGTCAGGGTGTTTTATTTGTTATATTCAGAGGGACACCAAAATATTATCTGCATCGCATATAGCACAGTTTGTGAGGCATTATACTGTGCACCGAGAGGCAGAGCAGGGTGCTGCCTCACGGTGCCCCTCCTCCCTTTCTGACTGACAGGTGAGGCTCTGCCGCCCCTGAATGCACGTCACTGCATATGACACACATTTCCAGCAATCATACAAACAGAGAAACTGCCTGGTTTGAAAGGGGGATGGTGGAAGCGTTCACATTTTAGAAATCCGACTCCCCACACAAATCCACTTACAGATTATTACAGTAATTGTATTGTACAATACCTACAAACAACATCACAAGGACAAGGACAAGCCCAGACACTCCCTAACCTCTCCTCATCTGCACTCTCGCTGTTGAAGGAATCGCTCATGCTCTTTCTAGTACTTTTTTATTGCCTCTTTTTTAAACATTTGTTTAACTGTATAAGATTTAAACTATTTTTAATCTCCTCAATTCACCCATTCCACAAAGTAACCCCCGTACTGTAATACACATGGATTTTAAAATGGTTCTTACCTGCGGTTGATTTAGTATTTGAATACCTCTTGGACTGAATTTGTGATGAGCATCTCTATCTAAAAATGTATTGTGAAATGGAAGATGGAAGATTTGTGATGCCCTAAACATGATTTGAGCGGTTTTGTTATTAAGTCATGAATTAAGATTTTTTTAATAAAAAGCTGATTGGATAACCATTGTAGTGTAGAAAAAGATTCAGTTGTAGGCCCTGCCCACAGCGCGGAAACTCCTGACGATGGTTTCGCCCGGTGGGCAGGGCTTGCTCAGAATAGAATAAATATCTAGTTCTCAGACTCAATCCATAGATTAAGTATGACTCTTGGATGAGAGTCAAAACGTCTTGTTTTTCCAAAACCGTGTCCAGATGACTTCAACTGCTTTTTCTACAATGGAACACTACTGGACGAATGACAAATTACACCGACTATGACCATTGTAGGGAACTTTGTAGATTATTCTAATTGCTCTTTTTTTGGAGCGTATCAAAGGTTTCCCCAAACTTTTGAACAATGATTTAAGTATGACACAATAAATGATTGATAGTAGTAATAGTAATGCATTTTGACTGAGTACATGACTCGCTTCATGATCAATGTAAATAATTTATTTGGGGTTTTCAGGTAATCTTTCCATCTGAAACTACATCTAAACACACATTATGTTGGACTCTTGCAATAATTGCACCGTCAATATTTAATTGCACTGGTGTATGTCAGTTTCCGAATAAGCATGAATTTGTAATTCTTCCAATTTAGTGATCATTTATTTATATTAAACCAGTTTCTGTAGTTTTTTAAAATGAGTTATTATTTCAAAAATATTCACCAGATTCTCCCCTGAAAGTAATTATATGCATGTCAACAGCAAATTGTACAAACTTCATAATTTTGGATAGTTGACATAAAACATTAATGTGCAATAGGAAAAGTGAAGGCCATAATATTTACTCTTGCGGGGAACACGTGATAGTTTGACGCCATGATTTATATTCATCAGCTTGTACAAACTGTTACCTGTCTCCCAAATAGCTCTTCATCCAGTTTAGTGGTATTTCCCTGATGCCATAATTTTCTAGCTTTTGCATTAAGATGTTGTGATCAATAGCGTTGAATGCCTTCAAAGTCAAAGAATATTCCATTGACCCAGTTACCGTAGTTATTTCTTCTACCTGATCAATTAGGGCAAATGAAGTTGATCTGTTATGCCTAAACACATATTGACACTCAGATAAAAGATTATGTTTTTCAATGACATTTTGTATTCTTGGATCAAATAATGTTTCTAATGTCTTCCAAAATGGTGGTAAAAGGGAAACAGGCCGGTAGCGGGGATGGGCGATACCACAAATGTTTGTATCGATACCTTACCAAGTATTTTGGGGGATATTTCAATCGAACCGATACTGGAAGTGTGCATAAATATATTATATATTCAGTGCACATGAGCCCTAGGCCTTCAGACATTATCATTTACAACTACAACTATCAGTACAAATGGCAAAACGACCCTGCAGAGTCTCTTGGTTCCAGCATTAACCTGCGGAGGTGCCCTGCAGACAGGGGGCGCTGCAAACACATAACATATGCTGATCGATACAACTACATGAGTGCACATGGCGAGTCAATGGTCAGAATGAACATATCACATCATTAGGCTTACCTTAAATATCACATTTATAAACGCACATCACACACGGTCTCGCTCGCTGCTATTTCTCCACCAGATGAGACGTTTCTCCACAGGTGTACACATCAGGCCATCGGCTGTGTAATACGTCCAAGAGTTCACTTTTTCTGTGCTCTCTTGAGTTTTTGCCCCTAAATATGCCTGAGCGGCCGGGGCATAACACGTGACGGAGGTGGACCGGTCCATTCTGCTGCTGTTAAGTGGGGGTGTTTCCAGACGCAAGCACTTTCCGAAAACCTGTCCAGAACACATGTAGTTGGAAAACATGCCCACCTGTGCAACACATTTGAGGTAGTATCGATATTTGAAGTGGTATCGATATTTCATTCATGAGATCGACGTCTGGGCATCGATTTATCAATACTTGCTTATCGATACTCCCATCCCTAGCCGGCAGTAAAGCACCTAAAACACAAGCTAGAGATATTTAAGTTTGGTGCCATTAGTGTGAAACATTAAAAAGGAAAAGCAATACATCTCCATGGACAGAAGATCGCGAGAACCCTCCACGCAGCGCACCTTTTTGCATAAATGTGGCTTTTCAAACAATGTGGCGGTTCTATAGTTGACTTAAGCAAAGTTTTTGTCTTTTGTACCTCTTTCAAACTTAGCATCTGCTTTCTACTTGCCACCCACAGCAGATCACGCCGCGCCGGCTAATTTATTCCTGATGACAACCTCACACACTCCTACATGTGCTCGGCTCTTTCCTTTTTATTGTGGAGTTTGGCTTGTTTCAGTCCAGCTCGACCGAAGCTAATCAATATTGCGTGTAAAAATACAGCCTCCACATTAATGCATGAACTCTGCACACGTCACGCTTCGACCCTCGCTGCATGTGGTGAATCATAGCTTTGTCTTGGAGCGATTTGGGCTTCCTCTTACTGCGGGGGGGGGGGATTAAAGTGTTGGAGATGGACTGGACACTGTGCCAGGTCTGACAATTTCAGGGAAGATGCCCAGAGTATTATATTTTGGATTATTTTTTGTTTTTTTCTTTAGGGCAGTTTACTCCATTTTTAAAATTCAAGTTTGACAGATAGTCTCACATCGCACAGGGGTGTAGCGGCGGCTCGAGTGGATAGAGCGCTCGATCGCTAACCGCTCGATCATATGTAGAAGTCGACTGTTTGAACCCCCGCTCTGACAAGTGCGCATACTGTTGTGACCAGTGTATGTGGTCTTGTGTGTCTTTGGGCAATGCACTTGACTCATCCTATAGCCTGAAAGTGGTGTGCGAGTGAGCGATTTCTGATGGTTGGAGGGGCTGAATGGCGCATACTGGTAGCCCTCATTTGTGTCCGTCTACAGTACATCAGGGCAGCTAGTGCGGAGTCCCTGCTGACAATGTAAAACAATTTTTTATGAGTGCGTTTTTGTGATGCGCTGTCTGCATTTAATAATGAAGTCTTTTTATGTCTCGTCCACCTCAGTTTGGTTTTTAAAGCTCTGCGTGAGCCCCGAAGTTTGTATTACCATTTGTATTATTTTCATGACTTCTTACAGGCAAATGGTATATGAACCACCCATTTAATATGACATTTAAGTCTTGACGGTTGTGAATGTTAAGTTATTCCCTGGATGATTTGAGAACATTTTACATATACTTCTGTTTGAACATGTTGTCCAGTGAATGAATTGAAAAGGTTTGTTGTTTCTTCAGATATTGATTCCTGCTGCAACTGTGTTGGGTCCCTTTTCAGTGCGACAGATCTAGATCAATAAACTGCGTCCAGTATACGGTGTGAGAATCGGGTACCCGAACCCGTGAAGAGGCTTGTGAACCGTTAGGGATATTATAAGGCATATTTCAAAATGTATAAGTCATATCTTATTACTCATACAAGCAAAGGCATTGCCAAGTCACAGTAATTTGTTGCTGGTATGCTACTTTCCTGTGTTCTGAAACTGGATCGCCAGATAATGAAATAAAATATGTCAGCTATACTTTTTTGGAGCCTGCAGGGGTTTTTTTCTACCAGATTTCTTGCGCTAAATGGTATCAGTTAGCGTTAACCTATTGACCTTGCCTTAAGCTGCCACCACTCATGTTATTCTGGACTCCTTCCCGTCGTACTGCAGGGTCACCCCCAAATTTCCTCTGGTGAAAAGAAGCATCATTGTTTGGGGATTTGAGTAACCGGATAGCCACACTCACCTCAGCCCTTCAGACCAACTGTCAACTCCGTAAACGCATTCCCATTTTTGCTACTATTCTCCATTTCCCTCCCACACAATTGCTTGCTTTTTTTTTTTTTTTTTTTTTTTCTTACTCTGGCCAAAATAAAAATAATGCAAGTGTGTGAGTCCACAGCCGCTGGACTTTCGAACATTTTGCACCCAGGGCTATTTATAGATGCATCTGAAAATTCTTGGCCCGAATCTCATTATTCTGTATAGAGCATGGACCGGTCTCTGGGAAGTTATGCAAGAAAAGTGCTTAATGTGCAAGACTTTTGATGCAGTGAACTTTTGCCAGAATAAAAATGGTGTATGAGAAAGGAAATCACAGTCTATAGTGTCATATAAATGCTTAGTATAAGATTAATGGATTTTGTATTGTGTATTAAGTAATGTACATAATGTTGTATTTAAGCTCCTGCTGTTGGGAAGCCTCCCCTTTTTTCATGTTTGCTGGGTGTGTCCCGGGGGGGAAAGGACACTGGCTCTTTGGACTCTACAGCGTTGCCCGGAAAGTGCCACACTCAAGGAACGGCGCTGACTCTTTTGAACGGTTCTGTGGTAATCTCAAGGAAACTAGGACACATGTAACCTGGACAACGACATTAAAGACTCTCTCGCTCTAAGACAAATGCATGAAGGGAATTGCTTCTCAATGTTTTGTTTAATAAACCGAATGTAAAAACTCTCTCAATGTCACTTCAGTCAAACAAACCAATGTGCCTTCAGTGTAAGCAAAGTATTGGTTTTACCAGATGGCGTTGCTAAACTAAATTAATCCAACTTTAATATTGAAAATAATCAAAACCACCCAATTGTTGAATTTTACCAAGTGCATATTAATTAACTGGCTAAGTAAAGGGAACATGACTGCCAAAGGCATCTCCATCTGTGTTGTTTTTTTTTTTTTTTTTTTTTTACAGGGTAAAAAATAAATCATTTGAAAAAAATGGAACGATAAAGGGTTAATAGGCGTTTGTGACAGACACCGAGGTTACGGCGCACCACCCAGTACTATTACATTATGTTCTCTCTTCATGTCATGTTATAGCATTAAGTAAGCATGTGTCCATATCCATTGGTCATTTATTAATTAGAACAAAATCAAACTTTCCTCATATTAACAGAGTTTAGTGCTTTATAGATTTTGAAACAACTTGATCAATTCATTGCAACTAAATTGATTATTGTCAACTAATTTAGTACGAGTGCCGCTACTCAACGAACGAATGCGCCAAAGTCCGACAGGCAAATAACGACAACGGAGCGGGGTGCAGCGTTATGTACGTACTGACGCTGCCATGCTGTTTGTTTGGCGTGCAGTTTTCAGCGAATGCGCATGGCCTTTTGTGTTACTTTTCAACAGCGCCACCAAGGCACAAGGCATATGTATTACAACGTTCTCAATCGTCTCGTGTGGATGCTTGTATTTAAAGAAACGGTTCCATATATTACATACATTTTGTTTTAGTTTGTTTATTTTTTTCTTCGTATAGCAGCCATAGTTGCCTTATAAGGCCATGCATGTCCTTGCTTGGTTAATCCACCTGTCAATCATGGCCATCTGAAATTGGGGAGATGAAACCGGTGACCAGACACACATCTTCATACAGTAAAGTATCTGAGTGTGTATTTTGGATCCCAGGCAAGGTGGAGCATCTGCCGTCTGTTGGTCTCTGTTATTGTGTTGCCTGGTATATTCACAAGACAAAAGCATTAAGTTGATCTGAAAAGAGAAAGTTATGCAGTGAAGCTTGAATAATACTGTCACTCAATTGGATAAACCACTTAACAACACTAACTTTAATTAGTTTTTTGAATTTTCAACGAGATAATGCAACAACCTTGTCCATCTCTTGCTGTTGGGTGGTATCCTTGGCAGATTGCGTTTCTATTCAAAAGCGGTTCCTGTTTTTGTTGTGGACGTAGAATCACAGGAATGCGCCACCTCGGAACACAAATTAGACTCTGACCTTTTCCTTCTGTCTTTCTCTTATTTAATTGTTTGTTTGAGCTAAGCTGGATTGCTCGTGGATGTTATTTTGTATAAGTTGAGTTATAATTTATACAGAAGCAGGTTTTACACAGATGTTAAACTAATTCGGGGCAGGCGGCGGTGGTCCTAGTAGTGATACAAATATTGCTTTGACCGTTTAAGTAATAGTAGCTGCTTCACTGCATTGATTCTACTGTACTTTTACTTACTGCATGTTACGCATAGAATTCTTTAGTACACGTTTGATGCGTACTGAAACGAGGACAATAGAGTGACAATAGAGTCTCCTCGCCTCCCGCTGTCCGGTGACACGTCAAGCTTTTTCAGCGTGATGTGTAAAGGGTGTCAGCTGGGGCAGGCCTGTTTAATTTTTCACAGGTGTGGCTCAAATGACAATAGCAGCTGCCATTTTGGAGCGAATCAAAGAGGTTTGCCCTGGAGGGGCTCTTCATAGTCTGGCATGTGACTGTGGTTTAAATAGAGGAGAAAATAACTAGTTCAGATGACAGTGAGTGGTTGGAATGTTGTATTGTTTGTTGCACAAATGGGACTTTGGACCACGGTCATTGAAGATCTACTGTGTGTTTTTTCCGGGGATTTTTTTTGTTTTTTTTACTTGGCATGATACTTTCAGATTGCACTGTGATGGAACAAGAGCTGCATATCTTTTCCCGTTGCTGTGTAAATGCACATTATGCCTATACTTCACAGAGGTAGACAGGTTATGGGTTCAATTCCTGCTTTCAGCCTCCAGATTTACTGGACCCTGCTAGACACCCACTTTGAAGCCAGCAGAGGTGCCGGAGGTAACGTCGCCATTTATATTCCCCATAAAAAAAATATTATTAAAGAGTTTGTCTTGTCTTGTCTTTCTGCAAGTACAGAGAAGAAGTTTTACAGCTGAAGTAAACAGAAAAGGTTTTTTGCAGTAGTTGAGCTATGTAGATGTAGTCTATGAGTATATAATTATTTACTTTTATTTCATTTCTATTGATTGGTGTATACATTAAGTAAATTCAAAGCTGCAACATACAATTATATATATCAGAATTAAGGCTTATTTTTATGTTAAATGTACTCCAGTTTAGTTCACCATGTGTGTAGACCTAATTAAGAAGCTACTAAATGAATGAAGTAGGCTATGGTATATAAATATGAATGGGCATAATTGCCACTTATTCATAAGGCCTGCCAACCTGAATGGATTAAAAAAAACCTGGTTCTGAACAGCTTTGTCATGATGAAGGCCTTCTTTTAACCTCCTCATTTAATGTTAGTATGCAATATGTCTAGACTTACAGTTTTGTGCATCACAATTTAGAACATAATTAATTAACCACAATTAACTGTGATTATTGTGGGCCTTTGCTTCTGCCTTTGCGTCTGCCTGCACCTGGTCAAATAACTCCTTTGTAATTTCTTATCTTGTTTTGTGCTTGGATGTAAGAGCACTTTTTGTTTTTGACCAAACAATAAATGCATTCATTCATTCATTCATTCATCATTTGTCATATTTGTGATAAATCCTTTTTTTTTTTTTTTTTAAATTTACTTCAAACCCAATTTATTTGATTTTTATATTATTGTTGTTATTATCTATTATTATTATTATTATTATTATTTACCCGTTCTCCCATGACAAAACATAATACCATTTAGATTCCAGAACCTCACAAGGTGGCAGTCGCTGTTGTGTATTCTGATGTTGAACTGAGTCACTTTCCTAGGATAAGGTGCAGTTTGCACCGTCAAAAGTGACAACAAAGCTCTTAGTTTTACAGCAAAAATACCCAATGTAAACTTGGATCTCCATTTGTATTATGAATAATAAACAGCCATGTCAAAGGCTAAACTCAAAGCTTAATTAAGCTAACAGCAAATTAAAATAGCCTGGCTTAGCTTATTAAAAAGTGTCTTTAAGCCAACATGGTGATTAATGACACCATAACAATAGCATTCATTTCAATGGCCAGCATCATGCACTGATTGAGCTTCAAAGAGGAGAGCGAGACTCACCCTAAAAATGCATATTTTAATTTTTTTTTCATACTGAACATGTGAACATGTAGATGCAAGTAAGAACAAGTATAGCATTGTGCGGTATTATTTGCAAACATTTCCCATGGGTAGTGCCACTAGTACGTTTGAATTGCGTAAGTTGTCATTATAGGCGACAATAATAAAAACAAGTTATCGCACGGAATTCTGGAGGTCATGACAGGTTAAAGAAGGACTATAACGCTTTAAACACTGGTATAAGAGCTTTTAACTACCGGTATGTTATGCAAGAAATCTTTTATTATCCTGCATTTGAGACGACATTGCTCTGAAAATTTTTTCGACACCCCCAAAGCACGCCCCAGCTTTGTTTTTACTATTTACTCGACCGCTCGCCGCCAGGGTCCGACAGCGCAGCACTTTGTTGTGATGACGTTTCCTGTGATGTAACACAAAGGCACGGGCTCTGACCTTGGACCTCAATTGACTTGCTTCTATTATTAAATGGTTTTAGCTCAATACTGCAGTTTAAGATGAGCAAAATGTAACAAGTAATCTTTGTGTGTCATAAGTTATTATATAATACATGTTCATTTAAAAAAAAGCATTATGTTGTCTTTAATGTTTTCTTGGTGTAAGGAAATCTACATTTGACCCATATATTCTTCGAGGCCACTGGGCAAAGAGTGGGCAGTCTTCCTTCTGGGGACTCCTGACTTGAGCCACCATATCTAAAGATTCCATGTATTATTTGTGAATAATAATAATATTGTCCTGACCCATTTGAAAATAAGCCTAATGGAAGGCAAGGCAAGTTTATTGTCGAGCATAATTTGTACACAAGGCATTTCCAAGTTCTTTACAAAGCAGGGAAAAACGCATTCAAATCACAAAACGGTTGAAGACACAAAAGAGAAGAGTGTAGATAAAGTCATTTCAGTCACATGTACAGCTAAACAGAACAGTTTTTAGCTTGGATTTGAACATTGTCTCACATCTTCAGGAAGACTATTCCAGATTTTATCTGTATCAAACGGAAACGCAGATTCCCCATGTTTAGTCCTGACCCGTTCTGGATGTACTGCAGCTGTTTTACAGCTCGCTTGGACAGGCCAGTGAGCAGGATGTTACGGTAGTTTAACTTACGTACACCGTATATTGGAGAAAAATGGGACATGGAGCTCTGCACGGTTGGTAAGGTGCTTTGCTCGTGTGCAGGAGTTTCTGAATTCAAAACCTACAGCAGACATAAGTGTTCTTTTTTTGTCCCTGTGACGCACAAATGGGTATAAGGTATAAAAGGCACAGACAACCTGTCTGCCATAAATGCAGGACAATCTCCGCTTTTTATGTATAAAAAAAAGTGGATAATATCCTGGAGCAGAATCTAAACTTTATGGAGCTGATGGAATTGCATGAAAAGTTGTGGGAATTCTCAGCGCTGAACACGCAGAGGAGAGGAGGATTAAATCTAGGCTCTTTTGAGGATATACAATGATTTTCTTCTCTACTGGCTCGAAAAGGGTAACTCACGCATGGTTCATGTTCTGTTATTATGTGAATTGAATGTTTTAAGTGTAAGGGGTAGGTATGTGTGTGTGTGTGTGTGTGTGTGTGTGTGTGTATACACACACACATATATATACACATACACACATGTGTATGTATATATACATATATGTATATATATACGTGTATGTATATATATATATGTGTATGTATGTATATATATATGTGTATGTATATATATATATATGTGTATGTATATATATATGTGTGTGTGTGTATATATGTGTGTGTATATAGTGTGTGTGTGTGTGTATGTTATATAATATATTATATATACGTGTGTAAATATGTGTGTGTGTGTGTGTGTGTGTGTGTGTGTGTATGTATGTGTGTATTATGCGTGTGTGTGTATGTATGTGTGTATGTATGTGTGTATATATATATATATATTTTGTATGTGTGTATATAGATATGTGTATGTGTGTATATATGGTCTTTTTATTTGGGCAAATAAAAAGATTGTTGTGATAATAGACGCCAACAGAAAGCTTGTTACACTTCATGGAGACCTTTTCTATCATTGCACATCAGTGATATTTAGCAGCCCAGGGCTTGAAAATGTAGACTTAAAAGGGAGTTCTGTGTGATTATGAAACACATCTAATTTAGCCCAGTCACACTTTGATCGCTCTGAGCCTCATGCAGTGTTTACACATGTTCGTGCTTTGGCGGAGGTTCGCCGCGTTTGCACCGCACGACTCGCACCGCACGATTCGCACCGCACGATTCGCACCGCACGATTCGCACCGCACGATTCGCACCGCACGATTCGCCCAAAATGGCAAAAACTGGCCTCATTCGCGCTGCGTCACTTTGGTCGCGCATAAATGTACTTCTACGGCTTTAGTCCATTATTATCCCCAGATTTCTAACTTGATGTGTTTTAGAGCGAGAGACTGGAGGTGATTTCTAACACTGTCTTTTTGTCTCTGTGGCCAAAGACGATGACTTCAGCCGTCTGAGTTTAACTGGAGAAAGTTGTTTTGCATACGCACATTGATCTGTTGGATGCAGTGACAGAGTGAAACCACTGGTCTTTTATTCACCTGCCGTCATTAGATCTGAGTGTCGTTTGTGTCAATTGAACACAAGACCTTGTGGTAAGGGAAAATTCTAATCATACTTTGTCAGCGCGATACAAATATCCCATCACAACCAATAAATCAGTGTTCATAATGCTATGCCTGATTTGTGCACCTGACTTTCAAAAGGCGATTGTCATTACGTGACACTTGGTTTAAAAAAAGTGACGGGTTTTCAATAGAAAGTTAGATGAAGTGAGCAGGGCGCCAGATGCACCGTAATATACAATTAAAAGCTTCAGCGTGCAGTGCCAAAAAATGAAATGAAAGATTTAATGTAATTATATTGGGAGCCATGGAGCCATTGGAGCTGATCAAGACAATAGTGTGCAGCCCCTGCCTCAAAGAAGGATTTACAACTACGGAGCTTAAGATATAGCTTTGTTACATACTGGGCGTGGTGTTCAAGCTAGGCATAGAAACAATAGGGAAAGTTTTTAGAAGTTGTATGCATTCATGTTTTTTGAACACGAGCAGAGCAGGGGGAGGTTTTTTATCCACTTTCTCTCGGTCTCTCTCTCTCTTTTTTAATTTTTTTTTTTTATGGTATAGCGTAAAACACATACTTTGAAGACGTACAACTACAGTAGGTGGCGGCAATGCAACACTTTATGGATACCATGAAGTCAAAAAACAAAATAGTCATTGCACATTGACGCATCGTAACTGATTGGCATCTGTAAGGACACGTTCGATCAGCCTCTCCCCCCTGTGCCCACTGCGGCTTTGGGCGGAGGGTTCAGTTGGCAGCGGAGGAGCGGCGTGCCCTGGTCCTCGCGTTTGAGCGTGTTTTGTCTTTCGTTCTGTCCTTTTTATCATGAGACGCGCGCGCAAAGGGTCTTAAGTTACAGTGAGTTGTCAAAGTACAGCAGACAAACACTTCTCGGGGTCTAAATGTAAGTATTGTGGCTGTTGAAAGAGTATTGTGAAAAGGCCAGAGAGCGATAGTGCATTAGAGAAAAAGCAGCAAAAGCGCAGGGTTCACCTCAGAATAAAGTTCTTTCTCATGTGATGCTATAAACTATCATGGAATAAAACAAAAAAGGGTATGTTTCTAGGAATAAAACATAGCGGAATGCATTATGGGAAGTAAGCTCACAGTCTTCTAAGAAAATGTTATATTGGCAAAAAAGCAACAGAAAGCATCAGAATGCAGAATAAATCAGTCTATTTAAAATGTTCTTGGGTGAAAAATCTTCTTTTTTTAGGTTTGTGTTTTTGTGAATAGATTTAATTTAACCTTTACTCAAGCGGGAGAGTCCCATTAAGATTAAACACCTCTTTTCCAAGAGAGTCCTGGCCAGGAGGTCGAATTAAGAGAGAGTGTGATAATTTTGACGTGTCATTATGAATGAGCTTCCTTTCAAAGTATAATATGAAAACGTGTTAATTGAATGTATGACAAGAAAAGTGTTTATCGTGTGACATCCCTTTCAAGTGTGTGACCAGATTTATAAAATCAAACTTTCCCAATAATAATGCAATGCTAATGTGACATCAGCTGATTAAAAAACCTGTGTTTATGTAAGTTTACTTTTTTTGGCCATTGAATTGCGTATGAATCAGAAAAAAATGGGCTTTGGCTGTGACTTACTTTTGGCTTCTAAAAAGGTCATGATTATTATTTTTTAGTATGTGATCACAGTTATAACACGGAAAAATCATGTAATCCCCTTTTTATTCTGGAGTCAACTTTACATTTAAGATGATCTAGACAGTAAGTTGTAGACAATGTTCAGTATCTGTATCCATATCTGTGTTATGGACAGAAACTTCTAAAATGTAGTTGTAGAAGATGAAGATAAGTATGCACATCGTATATGCTAACTAATTATGAAATAAGAATGAATAGAATAGTAGTGTAAACTTGACGTGCATACAGGTCAGGCTACACATTTCACTAAAACGTAGGAGTAATATTCATAATTGGACTAAAACTGTTGCCTCTTTTTCCCCAGTTTGACATTTTGGTGAAGTTTATAATAATGTTACTTCCTGGCTGGACATGAGCAGCAGATGTGACATAGGTAGAGGTAATTCCACAACTGTTACCCAGCAACATGCATGCATGTCATCAGCAATGGTTAAACTTTAACAAATAAAAACACCTATATTTTGTTAAATGAATGTTTAATGTGCCAGTGTCAGTTGTGTGGAAATTGTCTAGACTCAGTTCTACTTCTTGAAATTGTCTGTTTTAATTGTTTTCTTCAGAAACTGTAATTTAAAATTGGGATACGCATTTACCACAGGGACTGTCCCACCAAACTAAGCAATTAGAAAAACATGATAGTATGTCATGTGCTTTTAAGTTCAAATTTATGTTCAAGCATTTGATTTGTGAAGAATCTGAACTTTTCGTCTGCATCACTGAATATAAATTGGTCTCCTTGAGGAGATGTCACGTTGCGACATTCTTTTCTCCCCATCATTTGTCGCCTTGTGTCCTGCAATCCTCTGGTGTCTGTATACATGTCCTGAAGAAAAATAAACTGTTTAAAGTTTGAAAACTTTAATAAAAAGTTTGGACTTTGCTAAAAATCTGCTGGAAGAAACAGACTCTGCTTTCTGTTTTCCAGTGTTTTTCATCATGAAGAGGAGGGGATGAAGAGGCTAGTTTGGTTGATGATACTGCTGCTGCGTTGAGGATGACCCGATGGCCTTATTTTTTCAAGGTGAGTTTCAAGAAAATATTGTTTTTTGCTGAAAATATATACCGTATATCAGGGCTATTCCAGTATTTTTTTCCGAGGACCAAGACCTCTGAGGCAAAGGTGCACAATACGCCACTGTAACGACATTTTGGGTCGCACAAAGTATCCCCAACACTGTTTCAATAATCAGTTAATACAATAAAATAATTACTGATAGATTAGATTTTTCTGAGAAAGGACAAACAAAATGCTTTACCAACTTTGCAAAGTTGCCCATCCAGAACTGAACCAGAATTAAACCAGGACCGGATTAGATCCACCAGGTCTGAACCAGGACTAACCCTGAACTAAAACAGGTCTAAAGCAGAACTAATCAAGGACTAAACCAAGACCAAACCAGGTCTAAACTAGTGCTAAACCAGAGTTTTAAAAAAAACATATATATCTGGATGATAGGTCATGGGCCGGATTAAATCACTTGGAGGGCCTGAATTGGCCCTCGGGCCTTATGTTGAATAGCCCTGCCGTATATATTTTCTTTTTTTCTCTTTATGAACAATTGTCTGTGACTAGCTGCCCATTGCCCACAGTTTGCCCACTAAGGCTCATAGTTGCGTACTTTGGCGGTCTTAGTTCCATCACTTCTACATACTTATATCATTAATCAGACTCAGAAGGGGTTTATTGCCATTGTCAAAGAACACAATTCACAAACATAGGAACTTGTCTTGGCATTAAGGTGCAACATAATGATCTACTAAATTACTGTTATCAGATTGTAAATTACTTGTAGAGAGATTTGACCAACATTTAAGGCAATAATGACAAGGTGCTGTTTTTTTTTTTGTTCCAACTAGAAACAAGCACAGCGTGAGTTCCTTTTATCTGTCATGTTTTGCTTTTTGCGCGTCCATATTGTGTTGGTATGGAAACCGAGGCTTTATCAACACTTAGTAACTGTTGCGAAAATGCCAGTCGCTCCAACCTTTGTTAAAATGTCAACTTTCCAACTGTCTCGTAGCGTCCCGTATTTCATAATGATTTCTGTCACAGCTTGGCTTGTCATCCTTAATCTGAATCCCTCTCTTTACTTTGCATGCCTGCTTTGTCCCTGAATAACATGGCAATACAAGGGTGAATTCATTAAGAATTTAGCATAAACATTCAAAGATAAAATTGAACTTCAAAGAGGACTAGGGATGACAAGTTTTGACGGATTATTCTAAGCTTAGAATGCAATTTTTTTTTTCCAAGCGTAGGTGACAAGTGACTGACTACAAGCCGCGTAGCATAATGCGCCGCGATAAGAAGCCGTTAACAATGGCGCGATGAAAAAAGCATTAGACAAACTTGTGACAAAACCCAAATTAAGGCTTCTTTGTTTTACTATGATGAATTATCACGTAAATGTCTTGACTCTTTCACTCTGTAGGTGGAGGTGTAACAGCATCTTACATCATCCGAAAAAAGCTTGTTGATTTGCTTGTTTTAGAAGGTCCATCATGTTGATGTGATGGAACAGAAAAGACACTCTGGCAAACACAAAAAAAAAAAGAAAAAACTATTTTCGAAAGTCTCCAAATCTCAATGCAATAAAGTGCACAGTGAAAAGTAGATTGGCCTCATGAGCATATTTCGTATTCCAGATTTACCTTTAACGGCCTGTGAAGATTTCTATACCTGGACTTATCAGCTGACAGCCTTTATTGCTTAGAGACATTGTGGGCCAAGTGACTCCTAATGGGCTGCTTAAATAGAAGATTCTGTGATACAGTGACTCTACAGGCTTATTTGATTCAGGTTGTTCACCTTACATAGCCCCCGGATTGTAAACTTGTCTCTTTTATACTGTATTTATGGGAGTTTAAAGACCCCAGTTTTTATCAGTTGAAACATTCAATTAATATCCATTGGCTGGATCAGGACAGTAGTTGTTCAATTTTTAACTTTTGTGCATGGTTTGGTTTGATGGCGGATTGTCAGCGAGTTGGTCAGTTTCAATTGAAGCTCATAAATGCATTACAGTCACGCATTTGTTTTAAACTTTAGGGAGACATTTCTGGCGCCCTCTAAATATGGTCAGCTTGCCTTGCCTGTTCCCAACCTCATTAAGGCGGGTCGAGGATCATGGACGTCTCGACCAGCTTCCGCCGCAGACTCATTTGCCTTGCCAAGGTTGTGCACTTCCCAAGGGCTGTTTTGATTCAGTCTTGGATGTCATCAGTCCGTCGTCTCGTTTGTCTCCCTCTCGTCCTCTTGCCGTCAATTTATGCTTTCAGAAAATGGGTACAGAGGTTTTGGGCCTTGATGAGACGCCCAAAGTACTGGAGTTTCCGTTTCCTTACGGTTGCAATTAGCTGTTCTGTCCTCGTTTCTTTCAAGACCGACTCATTTGTTCGATAGTTAGTCCAGTGGGATCATCAGGACCTGTCTGTAGAATTAAGTTTCGAATGCAGACAGTTTGTTGATGTCAGCAGCACGTACGGTCCAGCCGTATATCGCCACGGGCCACACCAGTGTCCTCAGGAGCTTAAATTTGATCTCAGTGTTGGATCTAGCAGCCCCCCAGTCAGGCTCTGATCTCAGAAGTTCCATCAGCGGAAGGTCAATTTGTGGATTTTTCTTTGCACCAAGTTCCCTAAACAGTTACAAAGAACATCATGTACAGTGCAGGGTGGAAGCAGATGGCAATAGAATGAAGTTCTCGCAAGATCAAGTTTATCAGAACTTACGGCAGCCGTTAACCCACAGTGACGCACAAAGAGTTTTCCTTTAGCTCCTCCCTGGGCAAATCAGTGAACAAATTGTGGGGTTTTAACTTAATTAACTTTAATTTATGGTTTAACTTTGCTAAATTCATAAATCAATAGTACATTTTAACATACACAAAACAGAACAAAAATATGGCCAGAACTTTAATTACACCAAATATAATAAATCATTTAAGGGGCAGTTAAGGCTTCTCCATCACACTTGCAAAAAATATATTTTATTCATTTTCCATACCATAATTTTTTCATAAATATTATTCACAACTCAAAAAAAACTCTTGGCCTCTATAGAAAGTACAAGGAATTAAGGTTTATATTATACTTATTTTCATTCATTTCAACATATCAGACACATATTTGACCTAACTTTTAACTTTCCCCATTTCCTGAATTGTGGCATATTTTTTATAGTTTAGCGTTTAAAGCTGATTTATGAAGGTTAACAGGAGAAAATGTCCAAGCATAAAAGACTTCATTGAGAAATATTTCAAGCAGATGTTTATCTCTGCTTGTGGGCACATTTTATTATAAAATTATCTCATGTGACAACTCAAGATATAAAAATACATAGACTAACTATTTATCAGTCCGATTCCTCAATGTGCTTCTTTTATAACGGGTCAAATTCTCTGTTAGTCCAACATGACATTCAAAGTGTGTTCAGTGATGCCCTCCTGCGTTGCGGTGCTAAAAAAAAAAACATTCTCGTATCAAAGATATTCCATTTGTCATTTCCCCAAGAGACCCTTTCAAACATCATCAGTGCAGAAAGAACGTGTGAATTGTGCAGTTTGAGGCAGCGCTGGGTTCACATGTGATTCATATACTGATGTGTGTGTCTGAGAGAGGAATAAAGAGAGGAAGAGAGAGTTAGTTTGCACCCCGAGGGCCAGGAGAAGGCATGTGGGCGATCAGGGTTGGCGTGCAGAGTTCAAGCGCATAATGTTGTAAAAGAAGCCATATAAGCCTTCATTAGCAACTGCTATCTAAAATACACAAATGCGTCAAAAGTACATATTGGCATAATGATAATTTATGGGCTTTGAGGTACATCGAGAGGAGAGCAGAATACAAATTTTAGTCACAATTTAAACACCAAAATCTACTTTATACTTGCATTACTTGTTGAGCCGAGAGTCAGACTTGGTTGCGGTTGAAAGTTGCTAAGTCAAACATGTCCTTGAGCAGATCAATAGACATGTGCATACAATTTTCTACCTACATTCTTCTTCAGCAAACTCGCAGTCACAGTCACCTATTCTCTTAATGCAGGCAGCCAACCAAGAAAGGAGATCCATGTCACTCCCAAGGACACAACAACAGTATTCAGGGATTTAAACCAGCAGCCCAAATGTGTACAGCGGCTGCAAGATTACTGCTAACCGAAATCACAATTAAATGGTCGTAATTAGCCAGTATCTATAGAGGTTTTGCAAACAACCATCTTGTCTTTTCTCTTGTTCAAAGGCTTTATTAGACAGGACAACCACACATGTGCAAGCCCTTAACTGCTGCACCACCGGCGAGCACACAAACAACTGTCTTGTCTAATTTGCTTTATATCTCGACGACTATTTTGAAATGCATGTGATTCTTGTTTAAGTTCAGCAGCAGTTCATATTCCCCTTTTCTCTCAAATCAATGCTCCTGGGTGTTTATACAATGTGCCCTCTGAAAACTTTTTTTTTTTTTTTAATATATACATATATATTGTTTTGATTTATTTTTGTATTTTATGTATGTTTTTTTCATTTCAGTAATTTTTTTAACCCTAGTGCGTACTGCATTAATACACCGTGATACTGTATGTTTGCCACTTGTATTACATTATGTATTATAGTTGTATAGCCTTCGTTTGCAAAATTAAAGCGGATCATTTTCAAACCGCAAAAAGTATTTATTTAGCTCTCGCAAACCCTTTGGTAATTCATGAATGTTCACATGCATTCGTTATCGCTCACATGCACCGCTTTATTATTAGCTGCAGTTATGATTTTGAGTCCAGCTCAGCCCAATTTGCAGCACATCCTTCCCCGTCTCATCCTCATTTCACGTCAAAAATGAACCCCATGGGCCACAAAAGTACTGTCAGGGGGAGCAAAGTAACAAATTTGCTCATTTACAAGAATAAAGTTTAGCTTGAATAAACTCTTGAAATAAATCTGTCTCCCTTAATCATTCAAATATCCTATTCCATCCTCTGAGCAAGGCAGTGACAGGGTGTCGAAATGTGCTGCGATTTTGGCCAGTGGCTCGGTCCTGGTCCGGAGGGAGTTGACCGGGCTAAAATACTGTCTGTGACTTTGCGTGCCTGTGTGCTCGGATTGTGATGCTTTTTTAGCTACACAGAGAGGGGAGGCTAACTTGAAGACCATTACCATCATACCCGATGACACGCTTGTAACGGCAAAAGGTCATTCTAGAGCCCAAATGCAGGCTTATTAACGTGGCCTGGATGTATGGAATTCCTTCATCCGTTTTCCAAGATCTTGTCGTCAGTGCACGGCTAAAGCTGCAACGATAATCCAACGCGGTGCGGGATGGTAATTTTGATGTAGATGAAAGCGTAGGAGCTGACAGAGAAATCCTTTTTTGGAACTTGAAAAGGGAAAGGAAGCAAAGCCCGGTGTGTGACAGTTAAATGGAGTATGCGTAGTAACAAGATCCAATTGAGCTAAATGAGCAGAGCAGTTTTGCCCCTTTATTATGCTGTCTGTTTGAACAGTTGATGTAGCTTTGTACTTATGAATGCGTTGTTACTTCCAAAATTAAATTTGTCAGCCAAACTAAGCCAGAAAATATGGCTTTATAACGCATGTCAGTTAGGGTCCCATTATAGGATATTTTTATCTACTCTGTAACCTTTATACAGTGCACACAAGTGAAAAGAATTGAATTTTGAGTTCAATTCATTGATATTCTCCCAACATTCATGCATACTATACTGAATTAGACAGTTGACCACAAAACTAGTGGTTTTCTGTTGTTGTTGTTGTTTTTTTTAAATGAAATATTCAGTAGTGATGGCATTGAAATGAATAATTAAAACATTTATAATGTTTACACCGCCCTGGAATAAACACAAAGAAAGAAGAACATACATATTGCAGTGTCTCTCAGCTGTGTGAGCGTGCAGCAGTGCAAAGGCCGCACACAGAGGCATGTGTTGGAAAACCTGCAGGCAAACAGTGACCAGCACTGCCGGAAAGCCTGGGTGTGGCCGAGGATTATGGGGATTTGACTATAGCCTCCTCGAAAGCACGGTTTGAAACGAGATGACGGGACTGCACAAACGCACACGCACGGGAGACGCGCTGAGATGAGAGGAACAAGTGAACATCAGAGCAGGAGAGCCTCGTCCTGTCCTGGTCCTGGGTCCTGGGTCCTGGGTCCTGGGTCCTGGGTCCTGGGTCCTGGGTCCTGGGTCCTGGGTCCTGGTCCTGCTCAAGGTCTTCACTGAGGACTTTCACAAGACAAGGGACAGACTCCTGAAAAGCGTTTGATGGACAGCTTCTGTGAATGGCTCCAGTACAGATGAGAATTAAGGCCAAACTGCAAAAGTAAAGTGTGCTTTTAATAACCCCTGCACGCCGTCAAAGAAACACATTATAATATTTTATTTGTACATTTGAATTAATGCCACGTCAGTGTGAAAACTGCTGTGGTCTGTTCTGCTTCTCAAACGTGCAGACTTGTTGGCACCCCTTGTAGCTGTGTGAAGTGAGTGCCCGCTAAACAGTATAATTTGTATTTTCCTCATTTCAAAAAACGTTGTTGTGGCAAAATTACCCTGTTTGTATTCATTTGAGCCAATGAACGACGTTTGTGCTGCAGACCCTTTAGTAAATCTGGCTCATACACAGCTAAAAGACATCAATTCATCTTTTAAAAGCCTTATTAAACGAACAATTAAAAGGGCACATGTATCATTGCTCGGCCATGATGTATTAAAGTCTTTATCAGAATGGACTACAGAGTTTAAATATATCCCAGAGGACCAAGTCACGATTCATTCTCAGTTAATTTCAAAGTTGTAACTTATCAGCAATCCGCCACTAGCGAAACAGAAAAGTACACAGTACACATCCGCACAAAGTCGCAGTGAGTATTCTTGCCCGCTAACCTCTTGAAGGACCTGAAAAGCCACTGGCCAGAATCTCCGCTTGTCCGGGCGCCCTGTCACCAAGCCTGGCTCCGAGTGGGCAAACGGAGCGCGGACACGACTGAGGCGACGGACAGATTCGCGGAGCCGGACATATTAACGAGACAAGACACAAGTGCTTCGCTGATAGCAGCAGCGCTAACAGGATGCAGGGGCGGACTTTTAAGAAGGTCATCTACATCAAATTGTGCTTGATGTAGATTGCGACGTTTTTCATTTGGTGATTAGATAATGCGGTTACATCACAGGGGGGGATCAATTTCGCGCTCCAGCGATCAGTCGAGGCAAGGGGAAGATGTAATAAAAAATCACATTATGACCTGACTATATTTCCTGCTAACGTCATATAACTGTAGGTTGTAAATTAGGCATGATTTAGCCGTTAGGAAATTTCATGCAACATTCACTGACTGATTATTGATTCTCATATTCGTCCACAAGGGGCCAGTTATTGTAGCCAATCATTTTCGCTTATCGCTGGAAGTGCGCCATCTTAGCTTCCTCTACACGTTTACCTGAAATGAACTGTTCCGAAGAGGTATCTTGAAAATACATCAGGTCGTTTCTACACATTATCTCTTAGTTTGAGGCCAGAGTTACGAGTGCCGCTGACCCAGTGTCCTTGAAGCGTAGATTGTCGATGCGATAGTCGTACAGAAACTGCTTGGATGACTGTCGAAATGCGCTGGTCCAGTTTAACGTAATTTAAATTGCTAACATGCTATACACTTAACAATATAAGCTGCAAAAGTATTTTCCTGAAAACTTTCCCGATTGTGACGTCATCAGAAGCCGCCGCTCTCGCTCCTCGCCCTCTTTGTCAACGGGATAAGCTCTCGGCTCCTATTTTGGGCCATCTTTTTTCTTTTTAATGGCCAGACATCAAGGAGACGGATTCCAGACCTGGAGGATTCTACCTCTGCTGCCTTTATGGAGCTTTTAAAGTGCCTTCCTTTTGGTCGTGCTAAACTAATCCGTCTCTTGTAATGTCAAAAGGTATTTAGATTCGACACACCGGACAACATCCAGGGGAGATCAGAAAGAAGACAAAGCATGAAGTATACAATTGTAAAGGTGAGATAGAAGCAGACGGGATCACAGGGATGTCAAGGGTAAAATGTCGCTGTATATACCGTAGTGATGGGTGGATCAATGCGGAAATATTGCAATTCTATTTCATTTGCGTGTAATTGTCAAACACAGATAATACTAACTCCCAATTAACTCATAAATAACAAGCAAATTAAAATCCTAAAATGTCATGCTTTGCTATTACATTAAAGTAAATATTTTGTGGTCATTTAAAAACTTAGAAAATAATTAACAACTATTAATTTTGAGTCTTACGCTAGTTTGATGCCTGTTCTCGGTCGGCATCACGAAGGCAGCTACTAACACTGAGTAGATGAAAAGTGGATGTTATATCATAAATATTCCTAGTATTTATTTCATACACCTTCTTTATAATAGAGAATTGGGTGTCCCCTGAGAGCGCTGTTACAGGAGGGCAGCTTGTCCCATAGGAAACGCAATGGTTTATATCGCAAAGTCAAACAAAGAAACTTCAGCTGAACATGGTGAGGCAAAAAGGTGATGCCATTTTAAAATTGAATTGCCTTCTTGTCTTATGTTGATGCAAAAGGCCTTTGGGACGCTGTATATTTTACAGTGAGGGAAACGGGAGATAGTGTACCTTGACGTAATATTGTCCCGAGCAGTGGATTGGAATCACGTTGTGCTCAAACTATTGTAAACACTTCAAACGCTCAGGAAAGTCAATGGGGAATATCACCAGTGTGTTTTCACAGAATGAATATGGTCCTCTGCAAAAGTTATAAAACAGAGTGCACTTATTAAAATATAGTATGACATTTTCCCATCATTATTTTATGTTAAGCATGTACATTTTACCATGCAACTTTTCTGGTGGGGGAAAATGCTCCACAGTAAACGTATCTACTGTATTTTTCGTTTTAAAAATATCTTGGAAAAACACGTATTCTTAATTTAAGCGGGATCACCTCTCCACAGATCTGGGGCCTCATTTATAAAGCTTGCTTGGGCTTTCTGCGGTGCGTAGGTTGCCCTTTGTACCATCTGTGGTATTTATAAAACTTCCTCTAGGCGCAAGACTTTGCTTATCTTTACACAAACTGAGACCCTCCTGTAAGTTCTGTGCAAAGTCTGGAGACACAGGGAAAAGATGGCACTCGTGGAGGAGCAGAAGCAAAGAGAGCTTGAGGAAGTGTTTGATGCAGGAAATCATCAACAAATACATATTTTCGCCAAAAAGAGATGATCACATTTAAAGAGAAGTTGGCCTATAAACACAGCGAAGGGCTGTTTATTACACAGATTATTCTGGACACGGCTTCACATGACACATGAAGTCGTGCGCACTCGTGCACGAGCGGATGCACATTCCCGGTGCTCTCTCTCAGTCCGCGCTGTGACCTCATCAGTCTGTGTCTGTGACAGAGAAGATCCTCTGAATCTGTAAATGGATTTATGAACCAACAAGAGAAAACTCCTCTTTCAGATGGGCCAAAACACAGATCCGACACTTTCATTTGTCTTTATGCGCCGCACGCGCTGCAGTTTAGATGGACTCAAATGATAAACCCGACATGCAGCCCAGTGTCTGAACCTGACCCAGACCCAGAATTCCCTTCATTATAACAGACAGCTTTAAATACATGAAATAATGTCTGTGGACCCAGACCCAGGCGCGCACACTCGCAGAAGGGACCAGCGCTTTTACGTGCCACACACAGTTTTATTGTCAGAATAAGAGCGCCTGACAGAGCTTCATGTGTCACATGATTTTGTTTTTTCAGCAAATGCATTTGTCCCTTTGCTGTTGATTTATCCATCCATTTCTCTCCCTCTGCTTTTGCCCTGTCAAGAAGGGCATCCATGTCACTCGCAGGTGCTCACTGCCCCCTCCTTTGACCATTCAGAATCAGAAAGGGTTTATTGCCATTGTCAATGAACAAAATCCACAAACATAGGAACTTGTCTCGGCATTAAGGTGCAACATAAAACACTGATCAATAATAAAAACAACATATATGAAATCAAAAATGGCATGCATTCAGACCTGTGCACGTATTATTGTGCCATGGTCAAACTTCACGGCCATCTCATTCAAACAAAAGAGTCAGAAGCAAGGAAAATACTATCTGCCTAAATATTAGTAAGTGTAGGCGACCAAAACACAATTTATTCTGTCGTTTTAAAGTGATTTGAACGGGATGATTCATTACAATCACTTTAATGTGACTGCTGTCTGCCCCTCCCTCTCTGTCCCGCGTGCCTTGGTCAAACCCACGGATTTTCAGCTCATGTTTAGATAAATCTCGTTCCTAAGTCACTTTGCATTGTCCTTTTTATGGCCTTTCTGGAGGTGTGGAGAGGGCGTGGCATGTACGCAGATTCCAGATGCAGGTGGGACCTGTAAAGCACAACTTGCGTGGTGGACAGGGCACAGAGGGTTTTAGAAGAATATGCGCTTGTTCAGCAAAATGTCTACACAATCATTTATAGATGAGGCCCCTCTATAAATGAGGCCTGGTGACGTCATCTCCTTATCGCTAATGGAGATGGATATGTTTAATGCCATACTGTGGAACCATCCAGGTAAAGCAATAGCATCTCTATGGAGACAGGCAGGTGACAGACCCACCTGTAAAATGTTACACAGAGCATCTTTAAGTAGAATAAGTTAAACAAATCATCATATAATAAATACATGTAAAAATATGTACTGTAATTGACATGCATTCAAGTAAAATTGTATTTTGGAGAACAAAAATACATAGAATAATTAAACGGACAATTAAATTCCTAGAAGAAAAAAAAATCTGTTAAAAAAAAAAAAAACCCAAAAAAAACACCTTGTTGTGTGTCATGGGAAGGTAATATGAAATCTACTTCAAACTTCAATCCACATATACCTAACGTTCTGCACAAAGATTACCAAAGACAACCCCACACTAAAATATTAAAGATTAGCCCCTTTGTTCCTTGTGTTGTGAGAGATTGGAAAGGACAAGGTCGCCTTTTTGTCATGCATCTCAGGTAGTCCTGATTAAACTAAAAGTAACAGCAGAAGCAGACAAAGGCCCGCCTCCCGCCTCCACAATCCGCTGTGCTGCTCTGAGGGGTCCGATGGAAATAGGTCTGAAATGGCTCATACTCAGGACCTCGAAGCGCTTTAACTTTTGTTGCAAAAACAAAACAATGTACTTTCTTTGATCTGCAGCACATTTTCAAAGGCAAAACCTATGTGTCACACCGAAATGTATTATTGCATTACAGTTGGTTGCTGCTCGCTGGCTTAATCAAACCAACACATCAAAGGCAGAAAGAAAGCCTTCTGAAATCTGGGCTTGCAGTTGGTCGTTATTTTACGGTCCAGAGCTATAAAACTGGGAAATTACCAGAGAAAGTTTGGGAAAGGACTCTTTAGGCAGTTTCACTATAAACACAACAGAAACAACTGTCTTTACCTGGATAAAGTTATTCCAAAAATGGACTGAAACCATTTAGAAATCTATTTTGATCAAAATGTACTTAAATCAAAATGTAAGTAAATCAAAAATTAAGTAAATTTACAAATTGAACTGTGTAAACTATGTAAATGTAAATCACAATACAAAAAATAAAAGCATGAAAATTGTTTTTAAAAAGTACATTTTTCTAAAAACAAAACCGATTTAACGAATTGATATCAAACCTGAATTGTTGTTTACACAGTTTTCTGCAGACACCGAATTCAAAGACTCTCAATAGAATTTCAGTTGAGCCTTTTTAGAACGGCTGAATCCCTTTTCTTACAGCTTCACAAATGGGTTCACATAAAACTGTTAAAGTGATTCACCCACCCAACAAAAAAACATTTTTAAAACCCACAAGCGCACCTGCATTTCAAAACACAGCTGTATATCTTCTGTAACAATAAAGCTCGCTATGTTCAAATTGCCACACTTTGACCTGTGGCAAACACTGCCAATATAAAAGAGACAAAAGCCAAGGACTCATACGCCGCAAGAGGCTGGAGGCTTCAATAACACAACCAGTCAACAGTGACTCTCTGCCAGGGAAAAAAAAAAAAAAAAAAAAAGCACAGAACCCAATAACCAGAGTAGATATTACTAGTTTATTTAGATATTTCTCTCTAGGCATGTGGTGTTCTTCCAGTGTCCGGTGCTGGTGGTGTTTGTTGGATTAAAGTTGAATCTAGCTTTTCTGACAAACTGGGACTATTTGACGGCTCTCTCGTGTGGCAGCGGCGTGCGATGCTCCTGGGGCGAGTGACTTATCACGGCCACTGTGCTACCTAACAGAGTCGGCACATAGTGTGTTGCATTGTAGAAGTGTTGTTTTAAAATGCAACCTTCAAGAGTAGTAGTTGTAGCAGCAGTAGCAGTAGCTGAGATATTTCTTTCATTAAGGTGGGAATTCTGTCGGTGTACAAAATAGTTTAATCTTGCCAAATGTAAAATAAATCTTCCCAATTGTGCGGAAAGAGATCAATTTTCGATTTGGACAGTTCTTTCTGACAATATACGCATCTCTTTATAACTTCTCTTCAGTGAAATGTAACAACAACAGGAAAAAAAGAAAAAAAGATCTGAGTGCAAAGATGGCAAATGTTTCACACGATGTTTTGACATTTTTTCTTTTCTATTAAAATGGCATCGTCTCAGTGTCTCTTTCGCTGTTGTGTGATGTGCATTGTTGTATCCAATTTTCAGATTTGTTAAATGTCACCAAAAGCTTTTTTCCATGTCACAGAATACTGTAACAGAAATTCGTGGCATTTGACCGAGCAGCGGTTCAACAAACTTCCGGCGTGCCCATCCCATGACCGATACTTAGGTGGAGGGACTGGAAATCCTTTGTTGGCATCTTCTGTTTACAGTCACCAGTGTTAAGCCTCTTATACCGGGCGGACGCAGCAGCACACCACCCAGGTCTGTACTGTAAACGTATGGGCGTGGAGTCTGAGCCCTTTAAAATGCTGAACATGCAACTGCGACAAAGCCAGGATATTAATCACACCAACCTCTGCAAAACTATCCCATGAGAAACTTGCACGACACTTTGTGGAATTTGCATAAGGATTTATGCATCACATTGTAAAACTTGACACTTGAAACTTTCTATTTGTATAGCAAATGAGGTTAGAGGAGGTTAGCTTGTTGCTGGTTGCAGAGAAAAAGGTAGTGTTTTGACACGAGAGATGATAAGTACACAAGGAGACAAGCGAAAGTGCAGAGAAGGAACAAGGCTGAGCTTGTTTGTGGAGATGCAGAGGTGGTATTAGGAAGGATAGGAAAGAACAGCCAAGATTCATAAAAGTTGGGTCGCGGTGTAAACTCTAAATCCATTGAGACTGCATTGATTTCCATCCAGCCATATCTTATTCAATATATAATGTAAACATCAAGACGGGGGTTGAAACAGAAAACAACTACAACATGTTTTCCATTTGAATACATTTCTAATGATGAGCAAGTAACACCAATTGTGCTAAAATGAATGCAGCTGCACAGTACCATTTTGTTTATTGTTGCTATTTGGTGACGTAACTTGTAATCCACTACCTGCTTGCCTCCATGGAGATTTTGTTATTACTTTGCCTGGACTGGTATACAAGTCTCTCCATGGCCTAGCACCAAAGTACATTCTCGGACATGTTAGTACCGTATGAACCATTTCGGACTCTGAGGACCTCAGGGACCGGCCTCTCTGCTGGTGCTCAGAGTCTGGACTAACATGGACCGGCCTCCTGCTGGTGCCCAGAGTCTGGACTAAACATGGACCGGCCTCCTGCTGGTGCCCAGAGTCCAGGACCGGCCTCCTGCTGGTGCCCAGAGTCAGGACTAAACATGGACCGGCCTCCTGCTTGGTGCCCACAGTCAGGACCGGCCTCCTGCTGGTGCCCACAGTCAGGACCGGCCTCCTGCTGGTGCCCGTGTCTGGACTAAACATGGGGAATCTGCGTTTCAGTTTTATGCAGCTAAAATCTGGAACAGTCTTCCTGAGGATGTGAGACAGGCCGCTACTCTGGCAATGTTCAAATCTAAGACAAAAACTGTTTTGTTTGGCTGTGCATATGACTGAAATGCTTTTATTTGCACTTTCCTCTTTCATGTCTTAAACTGTTTTGTGATTTTAATGAATTTTTCCTGTTGAGTGAAGCACTTTGAATTGCCTTTGTGTACAAATTGTGCTCTACAAATAACCTTGCCTTGCCTTGCCTTGGAATGTTGGCATTAAACAAATCAAGCTACCATTTTTTTTAATACATACTTTTTGAAAAAATACCTTCATAAACATGCATTCTTACTGTGAGCAGGCTCGCCTCTCCACAGATAGTATCTGGGACTTGGCCAATTTTTCTCTTTGGAGGTAGTTTGTTGTTTATTTATTTATGTATTAAAAAAAAAGTTTTTTTTAACACCATTGCCATACTTTGTAACATTGCAACCGAAGCAATAACATCTCTATAAAAAAACCCCCGGAGCAGACTCTCCACCATAAAAAGTTATATATTGCACCTTTTAAAACTGTTACCTGGCATTTGAGGTTTGTTGCATCGATATTTTAGGATGATGCCGATTAAGTCAAAATACAAGACTTGGCATTTCTGACTAGTATCTTTTGATTTTGGGCTCGTGTTACCATTTAAACTCCGAGGGACAAATATTACTTCAGATTGTGATTGTTTTTTTTAATGTTCTTTTATGACATCATTTGTGTTTTGTAAGCGTTGCATCCTCGTCTTTGCAGTCTATTTTGTACTCGGCTGCAGATGTACTGTAGGGAAGCGCAAGACAAAGCTGCAGTGAAGAAAGAATCTTTGTATGAAAGGACAGTGATAAAGATGGGAGCGGGGACAAAAGGAAGAGGAGACGGAGAGTGTTTATAGGTCCCAGAAGTCCGGAGGTATATTGTATTGAGAGAGCACTGAGCCCACATCTGGCTACAGCAGCAACATTTCTGTCTCTCTCTCCTCTGTATACCCTCTCACATCACTTCACTATTCTGTCCAAGGAGCTCTATATAATCCAATTTTAGAACTGCTTACAGCTAGATTGAAATTACTTGGAAAATATACTTTGACGGGGGAAATGTTTCTTTTAAACATTTGTACAAAAAATGAGGTGTTCTATCAAAACATATGCCTGGCTTGAGGTCCGGACAACGGCATACCGCATTACTAATGTTGTCTTTGTAATGGGAACGATATAAGTTGTACTGTGACATGGACTCCAAATGGGGAGTGATCCAAGCAGAAATATTCTATGTGCCAACAAATAATCAACTATATCTGCATTTGTTCCAAAGTTTACATTCATTCCTGCCAAAGAACTACAGGAAACCCCACACAAAGAAGGATCTAAAAAATACTATAATCAAAGCCTTTACATTTTATTTTCATTTCTTTTTTCATTACAGAATAGTATTTCGAATTATTATTGATGATGATGATAATGATTTATTATTATTATTATTATTATTATTATTATTATTATTTTGTATATGTATTTTTGTTTCATTTCAATTGGCTGCATCAACACATACATTTAGCAATGTACAGTTTACTAAGGGAATGATTTTTTACAATAATAACCCCCCAAATAATAAATAAAGTAAAATGATAAGAAAAACATTAGAATAATAAAATAATAGTATTACTGAATAATATGAATAATAACAGTAACATCATCAAGTGACGCGACAAACAATAATACCTCTAAATATATCACTATAGAATTGTTGTAGATAGAGTTTTAGAAATGTTTTATGAGTCGTTTCCTAAAACATTTGACCACATAATGCCATAAAAAGACATATTAAATGCATACTATTTTCAGCATTTGCACCTCTTTCGCTTCCAAGATTAAAACCGCTTTTAATTTCTTGGAACGATGAGGACCATCACAGCTCAAAACATCTGCGCAAATGGGACTGCACCGCATCATCGAAATGAAAATGACCAGGCTTGCTTTTTTTTAGTCAAATGTTTGTTTCTTTTGTCTGTCTCTTCTTTCTTCTTGCTGGCTCGGGATGTGAGGGCTCAGGTGGGCTGGGATGGGGTTCAAGATGCTAGCTGCTGCTGTTTGATGCGGCTGCCATGTGTTCAGAGTGAACTCCATCTTGAGAAGTCTGGACACATATAGTTCTCTCTCTTTCTCCTTCTCATTCCTTCCACTTTTTAGTCTGCCAGTCAAACTGATGCCTTGGGGAAGAGTTTAAAATTAGACGGGCGAAACTGAGTTAAGAACAGTACTTTTTTTTGGGGAGTGTTGAATGGGCATTGATTATTAGCTACATTCACTCATTGATTTATGTAACCTTTTGAATAAATTGTGCTGAAAACGTACTGTAATTTAACCCCATCATACATACGTTCTTGGTACGATGACTTGAGTTTTTTTCCCCTCATAAAACCATGATACTGGTACGTACTTATCCAGTTCAAGCAAGAGAAAAAATCTAGGTCTCTTGTTTTTTTTTTTTATCATTAACCCATTGTCTGAGCATGGGTAGAAATAGTGGGTCCATTTTCATAGTTTCACAATTTGAAACCCCAACGTTTAAAAAAAAAAAAAGAACACGCCCAAAAACAAAAATATGTTGTATTTCGCATAAAAAGGATACATGCTTCTAGTTTGTGCAGGTTTTACAAGCCCCAGACTCACCCGGGGAAAGTTTTCTGATCATTTTTAAAAGTTTTTTTGTGTGTTATTGTGCAAAATGGCAGGATTTGTTGCATTTTATTTCATGTTTGCATGTTTCTACCCCGAACTGAAAGAGTTGCAAAAGTTTGAACGTGCTTCCACACTTAAATGGCGATGACAGTAGGTTGAAAATATGTGTTTATAATAGAAGGCAGTGGGACGCAAAATGGTATTAAGAGGATAAGTGTTTTGTGTCATGACAATGGATTTTTTTTGTTTGCTTTTCATTATATTTATTACAGAAAAAACAGAACTACTACTACACAAGGAATCCCCAAATTACAGCAAGAAAACGTATTAGTACATTGATTTATTCTACATTTACAATAGTTTTCATTGTTATCATATTATCATATTCACATAATTAGTTGTCAGGGAGGACATCTGAATTAAAATGACACCAGGTCGATGTTTTTAAATTACAACATACAAGAAAACAAGCAGGTGTAAAAGGACCAAATATAGCAGCATTGATCCGTAAAGACTTTTGCACAACTGAACATAATTTTGGAAAACGGCGCATGAAAAGAAAACTGATGAAGTTTTGTTACATCCAAATGTCAACCTCCCACATTACAGGCTTTGTTTACCGTGCGAGACTTGGAATGTAAATCAATGTACTCTACACCTGTGGGAAAGTGTGTTGGCGGTCTCGAACAACATCCTTGGGAATTTGAAACGCATAAAGTAGCATCGAAGAATATTTTTTTATAGGAAGCAAAATATGGACGTATCGCAACTAAAAGCTTGGGAAACGTACAATGATACAGCATACAGTATATTAGGTGGCAAGGGAACAAGATAATGCACTGGCTTGTGAGAGCATCTGAGGCCGCGGAAGCCATCTAACTTCAAGTGTCAAATTCATTATGCACCACAATAGATCATCGAATACTGTTCTTCCATCTTCCCAATGTCAAAATATTAGCCTAGGGATTCGCTCTCTTTAGAAACACCTAAATATTTACTTTCACAAATCCTTTTAATAAAGACTGTGAGCTTTTATTTGGATCGCTCGCAGCACATTTGTATTACAATGTCAGCGATATCCCAGATTAGTGTCCGTACAAGATGCTTGGCGACAACAGCCCCCCCCCCCCGTGTGGTGGATTAGCACGTACCTCCAGCTCCGCACTAGTTGTTTTACAAGGTCGAATCGTCTCACCTGAATCCACCCCGACATCACAGGTCCAAGTGGAGTTCAAGGACTCTCAGTACAAATGAAAAGCCCATATTGCCAAAGTGGTCTGGGAATGATGGAGACAATTGCTTTAAAATGGTTGGATTTATAGCCTTTTTATCTTGTGGTAAACAATGAAACGGCCATAAACTTGAATGTGTTTTCCGTCTTCAAGTTGTGGCTTCATCTGTCATTTCCGAGACTTCGCACTTCAGTTTGAGTGAGTGACCTAAAAACAAAAATGGAAAATAGCTCAGACAGTTTAGAAGACAGTTTTTCAAATATTTACACAACGTAATAAGAAATAAATATAAGATTTGAAATAACATTTAAAGGTCCAGTTAAAAGATGAATGAATTGTAACACATTTTAATAACTACACATTATTATGGAGCGCAACAGTCCTGCGCACTTCAAAGTTCTCAATACATTTAGCCATTTAGAACATTTAATATATGAATCGTTAAAAAACACTGGGGATACTGAGCAGCTATGTGGTAACTAATATTATGAACACAGTTGTTTTCTATTCAATTCCATGTATTTTTGTTACGCCCAAAATCACAACAGCGCTTGCCTCGAAGGGCGACTGTGAGAACAGATTAAACAATGTTCACAGAGACTTGGCTATGTCTCCGCATTTTGTGTCCTTACACAAATGTCCCAAGCTCCCCTGTCCTTAGACCCTCCTTCCCGGCCAGGAAAAACTACCAAACCTCTTTGGGGAAAAGTACAAACCTCAAGGAGTTCCACAGTGAAGGAGAGATCCGACTCCTTCGGAAGGACAGGCGGACGCGAGAGAGACGGTGGAGCTGGACCCACTCAGCAGGAGAACCAGTTCTTTGAGGCAGATGAAGAACCGTTCATATGGAGTAGAGGTTTTATTTCTGTTCCTAACTGGCCTGACCATAAGCTATTTCAAGGAGGAACGTTTTAAGCCTGGTCTTAAATGAAGCGACTGTTCTTGAACTGTTTTCAGTGCAAAATACATGGGTACAAGTCTTTAAACTCGACCAAATGTTTCATAACTTAGGGGTTTATTCATAAGTTTCAGGAACAAAATGGTAAGTTTTGTGCTCATTACATACAAAATAGCCGATTAGCCCTGAGCAAACTTTCAAAAAATCTAACATGAGTTATTTTCAGATTCCCCATGGAAAAATATGAAAGGAAAATGCACTTCCGGAACCGAGCAGTAGGTGGTCACTGTTCAGATCTAAAGCATGAACAAAGACTTAATTAATTATGAGCAAATAGAAGGTTTCAGGCTTTGCAACATAAACAAAAGGTTAGGACTTACAAAGCCTCAATCATTCTACCAAATGTTTTGCACTATTTTGCATTATAAATAAAGTCTTTTTTCATGCTTTATTGAGGCAAATATTTACAAAATGTCCCCAAATAAATAGATTAGCTAATCAGATTAACATATGTTTACGTCCTTTTAAAAAGGATTATTCTATACATGTTAAATGTCTTATAAACACATAACTAATAAACGTCTGTGCTTTTTGTTGTTCAATTGGCATGTGAATGTAGCTAGTAAATACACATTGCTTCTGTATGTTTTAAAATGGCATAATAATGACCTCATAACATCCCATTGTGGAAAGTATAATTTTAGCCTTGTATCAGTGTGACTGGGACACTGCATACCGGGGATAATGAGCACACCGAAATGCAGAAGAATTGTTCCAGCTACCCACCCACCATCACTCCCTTTAAATCAGCTTCTCCTTGTGCACAACTGTTTACCCCCTGGACACAACAACCCCCTCCCCCCCTCATCTTCTCTCCCCTTTCCCCTCCACTCTCCATCCTTTCCGGTCATATTTAGATTACCGTGACAGCTCCTCTACCTGCGCTGTGTTGGCCAAATGGTAAACTTTCCCTGGGTCGCTCCTCTGGCACCAATAACCATCACAAAGAAAACCGCATCCTCCTGCGCCACGGAAATTATTTATCTTTTACTTGGCTGGGGCACAAACAGGACATGCTTGCAAAGAGGAGATTATAATTTAGCCTCTGCAAATAAACCCTGTGTGGTTTTTTTTTCAACACACACACGCACGCGCGCACGCTTTTCATATCTTATTGAGTTTGTTGCGTGACTATATGTAATGCCCGTGAATGCAGAATCAACATGGGGAAAGGGATTTGCAGGTGTAGTGTTCTGTTGTGAGGCAATGAAAGCAAGGCTGTTTTGTCCTCGTCCCTGTGACTATTTCATGGTATTGACCGCAAACAAGTCAGTTTGGATGTCACGATGCATTTGGGAGCAAAAGAGTGATGAAAAGATGCAACTTGGCCAAAGAATGGATTGCATTTTCTGTTGGATTAAAATGCTTCTACTCTTAACCCTCTTTTAAACAGTCATAAAACAACTTCGATTTTTGTTCAGATCTACCTCTACTCTACAGATGTACACATTTTGTATATATGCTGCATATGTTTTACTTTGTAGACCATAAAGCCATAAAAGTACAGCCCAAGTGATATAATACAATAAAAAGTTTTTTAAAAAATTACATATTTTCAAAATTAGAGGAGTGAATATATTAGAGCCTAGTATACGACAATAATTCATGGTGAAAAAAATATTTGGCGCTTTACTGTGTTTTGAATGGGAGAGGTTTATGTACAAAAACACTGCATATCTCCATTGACTCTCATTATGAACATGTGTTTTGATAGAAACAAAAATGGTTTGAGTTGGCATGAAGGTAAAGATTGTGAGTCCGGCACAGACGCTGTCACCCTGTGAAGGAAGAGTTTGATAATGAGAGAGAGACTGAAGCGGAAAGTAGTGGAAGAGGAGGATCTTACCTGGGCTGCTTGGAATGCAAGAAAATGTGCCAGTATCATTGCCAACTCATCAGGGCAGCCAGCTATTCATGCCCCACCTATTCTAATCCAGGGCACAAGGTTTCAACCCGAGTTAGTTTACCTTGGCTGGTGTGAACGAGTTTGGATGGTCTCTCATGTTTGTTTCACCTTTTTGTCTCCACAAAGGTCAGCTTCTTTCAGTGGAGTTCCTCTGCCAGGCGTGTGCAGATAAAGAACTTGTTGCTGGTGACTTTATAACTTTGCTGGCCCTCAGTTAACACACGGATCAAGTTTATGCCCTGATTGACCTCTATACTTCGATCTGTTGCCTGTCTGGTGTGCACTTTTAGTTTTAGTTCCATTTTCAGTTCTCATAATCCCTCTTCATCTTGGCTGCTAAGACCCTCTTCGACCGACTGCATAACAACTTCAAGACCCTCATTTTCTTGCCCAAAACATATCTTCTGTAAATATGACAAGAGAAGTTCAACCAAAAGGCATTTGTCTTTATTTACACTTCGATACATCTAAAAATATCAGACACCTTTGCAGCTAACAAGCAGATAAATGTTGTTCTTTTATGTTCACTTGTTTTGACACTCGTTTCTGAGCAGAGTTATGTGTTCACACAGGGGCCACAGGGGGGCAGTCACAGGGATTATTGACATATACTAGACACTAATACATTTCGCTCAAGTTGTCCACTTCCCACTTTTAATTTTGGAAAATACAATTTTTTAAATGTTTTTATAGTTTACTCTGCGTGTACTTATAAAAAAAAACATTCATCACATATACAAAGTTTATACGTGTATGCGTAGATGAAGAGAGTTTTAAAAGTATAAAACATGTATTATTCTATGCAGATTTTATGGCTATTTTATAATGAGGAATTTCTGATCGTAATCGTGAGAAAACTGAGAAATAGGGCTCGAGAGACGTCTGTTTAGCCTACCAACATCCTTACACAGTGGCCAAAGGTGTGGTATCCTGACATTTCCAAATATCTCATTCAGTCTCCAGGTAATTTGTTTGACACTATACACCTCCATCCCTCAGGGTTGAATAAAAATTTTACTTCACCGTCCATGGCTGCTGTGTTGCCAGTATCAATATTTTGTTGTATTTTGGAGCAAAACTAAAATATTTTAACACATGTATCTCCCGTCTATCTGTTAACGCTGTTTGTTTTCACCCAAAAGGGGGCGGGGACATTCTGGTGGCACAGGAAGTGGCATATGACCGGAGCCATCTATAGGCACTTTAAATGTCAGCTGATTGTCTCTATTTTAAAGGATTTATGTGTAAGAACACCTGTAACAAAAAGTTCAACAACATTCAAGGCAACGCAATAACATCTCCATGGAGACAAGCATGTGATGACCCTCCCACTGGAATAGTTACACAGTGCACCCATAAAATACATACATGATTTTCACAACTATTCTAAATATGTCCATGAGGTAGAGCCATGTTTCTTGGACACAAACAAGTAAACCAACTATAAATGGCCTTTGAAGCAAGCGCATGATGGTCACCAAAAGTATATTTACTTTTTGCTTTGTCATTTATTGAGGTGCTTTGACATCATTATTACCAAACTTCAACTCACTGTCATCTCATCATTCCACACCAGCCACTTACAAGATTTCCAAATCCATGAAACACGTCTGTATTGGTGTGATTGGACAAACTCCAAAGAATGTTACAGTTGCAGAACATTTTAGATCGTCTACGTCTGTGGCTACTTATAAAACGGTCAGAAACAACAGCAGAATCCCAACTCGACTCCAAACATTTAAGAGGTGCAATAGCTGTGCTTTTATCTAGACGGAGTTTTTATTGCGTTCCATTTGCTTCTGTTTTCGGGAGCGCTGACTGTGACAGCACAATGTGGATGTACTGGTAGCACTGGTTTGGACTTCGTTTACTTCTGCACTTGTCCATGTCTTGGTTTAGTCCAGTTCAGGTCTTGGCTTTGTTCTGTTCCCAAAGGTGAAATTGAGGCTAAACACAAGTCCTGGGATCTTATTTCGTAAGCGTGCGTGCATGCGCTTTCCACGTTACATCTATAAAAAGATAACTTTACGTAGAAATGATCGGGCCCGGTCCAAAAACGGTGCTTCCTTTCAGAGAGATGAGAAATTACCAATTTTGAGGAAATGTCTGTTTTGTCTGTACGCCCATGTTTAGTCAGAACTCCACGTAAAGTTTTGGTCGACTTTCGTTCTTGTTTCCTTTCATGGTGATGGTTTGGTAGTTCTAACGATGACTTCAACATCTATTAATTAACCTGTATTTTGTGCTTGTGTGGTTCCATTTGTCCCTTTTTACTAGATCAACAGAAATCCAAATATAAATCTCACCACAAAATTGTCCTGCTGATAGACTACCCTTGAATACCTTTTTTACACTGGACAGTCGGTAAGGAAGACACGGCCTCTTTATTAATAGACATAAAGACAACAGGGGTTAAGCGACGGAGGCTAACTCAAACCGACAAGGAAGTGAATTGAAAAACAAAATCTCTAATGAACAGTTGCAGCCTCCCGGGACTGGCCAATACAGTCCGCACCGAAGCAACCAGCTGGAGTGGCGTTTTATCTTCACAGCTTTGCCAAGTGGAACGCACCATACGGAGAGCTAGATACCGACTCCTATTATGGTGACGCTGTGGTAGCACTTGTGTAAGCATATGCTTTCGTCTACAACCGTAATCCCAAGGGAGATTCCTAATTGGCTCACTTAGGTAGCACCTTCCATCAGCTAATGCAAACTCATGGTGCACCTGCCTCTTCTGTGTGGATAAATGCAGTGGGAAACGAAAAAAAAGCATAATTTTTGTGCCACGTCCCGTGTGTAGACAACAATGCACAAATCCAATTATACAGATTGTCGGTAGGTTGTGTAGTTTCTAATTTATTAGGTTTTAAGTTTTCATCTTAAATCAGCTTCAACACTTTGTGACATTAAAAAATGTGATATGTAAATAGATTTGGCAAATGCATTTTACTCCACTATTACCCGCAAATTAGCTTTAGCCCGCTACATTAGCCTTGATGAATATTGCATTATAATGGAAAGAGGATGCTGAGCTTGGGTACTTTGCTGATTTGTCTCTATATATGTAATCCAGATGCTCTATTATACCAAAGAAATTGAGGATTTAGAGTTTTTTTGTGCTGACGTAGGTTTATAAGGTTTACTGAATAGAAATGAGGCCTTACAAGAAGAAAATTATTTACAAATAAATAAATACATTCAGACATTAATAAATTCATATATCAATCAAATTAAATCCAGTTAAGCACATGTTTGGATGTGAACACCCTGGAAATAATTGTCTGCGACTATAAGCAGTTGATTTCCAGTCATGTTTCAACATCAATGCTAGAGAAGGTAAAGTCCAAAAAAAGGCTTTATATAACAGAAAAAAATCTACTTTTACTACTTTAAAAGAGAAGTAAAATCATTTCAGTCATATGCACAGCTAAACTGAATTGTTCTTAGCTTAGATTTGAACATTGCCAGAGTAGAGGCCTGTCTCACATCTTCAGGAAGACTGTTCCAGATTTTAGCTGCATAAAACTGAAACGCACATTCCCCATGTTTAGTCCTGACTCTGGGCACCAGCAGGAGGCCGGTCCCTGAGGTCCTCAGAGTCCGAGATGGTTCATATGGCACTAACATGTCCGAGATGTACTTTGGTGCTTGGCCATGGAGAGACTTGAACACAAGCAGAGCTGCTTTGAAGTCTATTCTCTGAGCCACAGGAGCCAGTGCAGAGACCTGAGCACAGGACTAGTATGACTCCTGTTCTAGTCAGAATCCATAACATGTATGATTTGTACACATTTTACATTCTAATCTAATACTAGAACAGCACGTGACTCATTACAATATTCCATACAAGAAACAATACTCCATTCTCGACCTGTGACACTAGACTAGTTAGCAACCTCATGGTGTCTACATTTACATGCCATCAATACAAGATACAAATTAATGACATCCAAACGCAACGTGTCAGGGCCCAACCGAGCAGCACACAGCCAATTGCTTTTCTCATTCATAATTAAAGGTGTGTTTTCTGCTACGCATCTGCACCCTTTGGTTTCACGCAAACACAAGACGGTTTCCAGTTAATTATCAGCAGGGCCCAGGGAGAAGGACTCGGGCCTGCTTTTCGGTGCTCCTGACAGGTGTGTGTGTTGGAGTGTCGGAGCGATAACTGGGGGGGGGGGGAGCATTTTGGGGAACGACCACAGGGACGGGGCCCAGGTATCTCGTTGCGGAAACAAGAGAGCGAGGCTGTCAATGTGCGCCATATGAGCTGGTGACCTTTGACCTCGCTGGTACATTAGTGGGGGTGAAGTGCAATAGAAAACAGTAACCGGGTGATGTGTGCGGTTCCCACAAGCTTTTCATCCTAATTGGGGCTGGGACGAGACGTAACTCCAACGAGAAGACACAGTAATGAGCCATATGAACAGCATGATGAGCTTTAGTTGTATTTATTATAGAATATTAACACATTGTTCTGGCATTATTTTCTGTAAATATATACGCACACATATATATTTGCAGAGGTAAATTGCAATGCCATCGGAGGCTTGTAGTTTACTCGTCGTATGGCACTGTTTTCGAAAACCGTCTCACCTTGATCAAATCTGCTTGAAGTGCTGCCCGGGTGGTCGAGTGGATAAGGCGGCAGCACATATGCCAGGCTTCACAGATGCCAGGCTTCACATGCAGTCTGCCGCAGTGTCGTGAGTTTGAATCCCGGCGCAGACAATTTACTCCACTCGTCCCCATTTCAAACTCTCTTACTTTTTAAATACCACAATATTGTTTTCCGTGAGGAGGCATTTTGAATTTGCGAGGTCTTATGGCATGAGCTCTTGTGCGATCCCTAATCTCAATTAATTAATATTAATATTAACATTTACATGCATAGCACTTCAAAAAGATGGCAAAATTCTATATTCTCTATGCTGCTAACTCAAATCAAGCTCAGTGAATAAAGTGTGGCAATTGTTTAGCTCAAAACTATTTTCAAAAGAGTTTTATCTCTCAACAGAATGAGCTTGATTGATTTTTGATTTTTCCTAATTTCCTTGTGCTTAGTTTGTTTCTCGTCAAATCTTTCAAGGCATTTACAATTCAAGAACACACAAAAGAAAAAAGTAAAAGAAAAGTAATTTCATTTCTGCTACCGGAACATTTGAATGATGTCTTGTACAATGTCTTGTACATGGTTGATCAGCCTCGCAGGACTCGACTTTACCTCGCATTATTCTTGAATGTGCCAATAAAGTATTAATTTGATGTTGTTTGTTTGAACCACTGATGAATAATACTGACATTACAATTATTGCCTATATCTTAACATCTGTTTTGCATTACACTGAGAGAACCGTATTTGTCAAAGTGTCTCACCAGGTGGATCTTTTTATGACATTGATAGATAAGAAATCTGTCCTTGCGATCTTGTTTAGACAATAAAGCCTTGTCCAATTTCAAAGTACTCTGCGTGTAGACAAGCGACTGAAAAGGTCACCTGCTTCCTGACTCCGTTATTTGATAGTGGGATTAAAATAGTTTTGAGAGTAAACAGACTCTATGAGCGTACTTGCAGACCAGTTTTACAAGCAAATGTTTTATGTTTGGTAACAACAAGTTTTCCGCTTCCAGTTGCCTGAAATGTCTGAAATGGAGCACTTAAAATGCTCTATTGGCAAACGGCAAACTTCCTCCTCATGTAAACTGTTTGCAATTGCAGCCATTCGTCATGTCATGCTCGGGCAAGGGAAGCAAAGGGGACTTGGACTTGGCTGTGAGGCAAAACAGGTGGAGGATGTGGTCATTCGAACTTTGCAAACTTTGTCTAGAAAAAAAAAAAAATGTTTTAAGTGCATCCTTACACAGCGATGAAATTTAGCCATTAAAACCAATCACATTGTATGGATTCTTTAGGAAAACTCTGCAACTTTTCTGGTCTTTTGGTTTTCATGGGTCTGCTGCTTGCTTGTCTCTGTGGAGATGTTATTGCTTTGCCTTGAATGTTCCACAGTATGGCACAGTGACGCCACAGTTACACGTCAGATCTATGGAAAGGAAGACTTGTTCACAGTATTCTCGTTTTTCTTTACCAGGCAAAGCAATATTATCATAAAAGTCGGACTATAGGACGCATATGTCTATAACCCCGCACGAGCCCACGTTGTAATATGAGATATTTACACAGAAAGATGCGCTGGTTGTCTTTTGACCCGCGGGTCTCATTTAATTGTGGTGTAGGTTACGAAATTCTGACCGCCGTATTGTATGTCCGTGCTCCACCTGTATATTTCCATTTGGACGCGTCTACTTTCTCCGTGAATACGAGTTAGATAGTATAAAACATGCAGCATTTTGAAGCTTAACCTAGGGAGAACGCTCGACTGAACACACAAGAAAATAACTGTTCTTACTGTCCCCTTTGTCCTTGATTTCTCTGTGTGAGCTGATTTACCTGTGTGTCTGTCTGTCTCCACGTCTGGCTCTGCCCCTGCTTGTACTTACCAAGTGAGCAAGAGAGAGAAAACTTTCTGCTAGAGCGCCCCTAGAGGCCGTAAATCTGTAAAAAAAAAAAAAACGGGACATAGATATGGTAACTAACATTTGACGTTGCATCCAGATCGCTCTGCCAAGGCATTGTACTTACCTTGCAATGATAAAGTTACTATATTGTCCAGAACTGATAGTAAATATATTCACCTTTTTCCTTGTTATAAAGTAAAAATTTAAGAAATGTTCTTGCCCGTAAAGTAAATGCTGCTCTAAGGATCTGTTCCATCTAAATAGAGACAATGTTTCTGTCCTCAATGTATTAGGCTCGTGCACTGTTAGCATGCTAGTTGTTGCACTTTTTCTTTTTTGAACAGTGTCGAGCAAAATGGGGGTGACAGCGTATCAAAGTGTCCGAATCGAACTCGCAAAGCTGTGCCCGGCAGCATATGGAGCATGGCAAGTGTGCTGTCCACTGTGCCATCCAGCAGCATGTGAAAAATGCTTTTTAAACTTTTAGTCAAGGTGAAGAATTAAGATACTATGAATTCAGCTGAAAAATGGGGAATAAGTTTGGCCCCTAAAACATAATAATAAGTAGTTCTGGCTCTCTGTTTTTCATGTTTTTAAGACCGTACGACTCTGAGGACCTCAGGGACCGGTCCTCTGCTGGTGCCCAGAGTCAGGACTAAACATGGGGAATGTGCGTTTCAGTTTTATGCAGCTAAAATCTGGAACAGTCTTCCTGAGGATGTGAGACAGGTTCTACTCTGGCAATGTTCAAATCTAACTAAAAACTGTTTTGTTTGGCTGTGCATATGACTGAAATGCTTTTCTTTGCACTCTTCTCTTTTATGTCTTGAACTAAGATTGTGATTTCTGCCATGTCTTTGTGATTTTAATGCATTTTTTTCCTGTTGTGTGAAGCACTTTGAATTGCCTTGTGTACGAATTGTGCTCTACAAATAAACTTGCCTTGCCTTGCCTTGCCTACAAATCAAGCGCGGCCCATTTAATGAAGACCTTTAATTCCGGAGTTGAAGCTATTTTCATACAGCAATAAAGTTAAAACGTGTTCGTTGAATAAACAGAGTAATTCACAAAAAAAATCTTATCTTGACTCTTTGTTGATCTTTTCCGAGAGTATGAAACAAAACCATCTGAACTCATGAAAACGTCTCACTGTCGCTCTAAAACATTTGCACTTGTGTCAACATTTGGGTGCTGAAGCAACTGAATGAAACTTACAAAGTGCAGAAATTGAACATGAAAATACAGCATTAGTAAATCTGATAGCGATGTCTTTTTTTGTTTTATTTGTTTTCGCTACGGTAAACACAGAGACTTGCAGTAATTGTTTAAAATGTACTACATTATTTGCACACAAAAAAAAAAGAGCTCTTTGTCTTAACAGCCGCTCATTGCTTTATTTGGGAAGACACGAACTTGAAACCGAATGGATGGAATGTGATGTTGTGCTGCCCGTGGTGAGTGTTCGAATCCTGGACTCCCGACAGTGTACTGCATGTCCTCCCGTCTCTCTCACCCCCCATTTCACGCCAAAAATCTAAAAAAAAAAAAACACAACAGCAGCAAAAACGGGAAATGTGATGTAGCGGCCACTTGACACTGCTTTGGGGATGAATGCCAGAGTAATGGTAAATACATAATCAGCACTCTCGTCCTAATGCGCCTCTGCTCTCAGGGCAGCTCGGTTCGTGGTCTTTCATTCGTATATAATCTAGTACAATTACAGGTTTGGAAGTTAACAGTGAGAGAAGTTAAATGCTTGGTTTTCAAGTCTGGGATGATTTCGATAGTTTGTTGTTGCATAGCCAGGATTCCAAAGATTTGTATTTTACACCTTTTTGCACGATACTGGAGGTGTGGTAAAACAACAACTTAGTCACGCAGATTTTATTCAATTGTAAGTAGAGTGCAGGTGTAGTATTCTGTTTCAAGAACGTTCAAGAACAGTACAAATGTCATAAATCTAACCAAAATGTATTAACTTAAATCTAGACCTGTCTTGTTTTAAGACATTTCTACTAAATAAGTGCAAAATAAGCACGATTTTAAATTATTTCAAGAATTCTTTATCAGTAAAATTCGCTTACTGTACTGGCAGATAATCTCACTTATTTCAATGAATTTTTTGTGTATTTTTCTAGTTTTAAGAAGGTGTACTTTTCTCTTGTCCAAAGATGCAACAATAGAACGGAATGCCATGAGTTATTCGAGATTCTATGCTTTATTCTATGGGTAAAAAATACATTAAAAAAATTATAACTTTAAGGCAAGTGTGCCACATGAAAAAACCAAAAATACAAAATTCAAAAACCACATAGAAAAGAAAGAAAGATAATACTTTGATCTAACTTTTATCTTTTCCTGTCTGATGCCGATCTGAGAGAGCGAGAGATGGTCTTTTCAGAGAGCTAAAATACCATTTATCACAGCTTTGACATTTTCTTCTGTACAAAAAGCCCTATAGATTCACAGCTCACTATTAGCAGCCGTACAGAGTAGTCAGCGTGGGCCGGCTCCCATCTGGTTACTGTCGCGCCTTTTTAGCTTTCTCCAAATGGAAAAAGTTTACAGTGCGGTATACTTTATGCGCGCGTATGGACTGGCCCAGGTCTGGTTCCAGTCAGAGATCGTAACCAGACTTATCTGCTTTCACTTTCCGCGTGTTGAAGGTGATGAATTCCCGCCCCCCGCCCCCCCCAGTCAGCTGCTGTTTAAAGTCAAAAGCACAGTGGTATCAGCAGGAAGTAGCACTTTGCAACTTGTCACGGTGGCTTAAAAGTTGAGTTGAAATGACAATGTGCAGAGAGAGAACATGCGTCATTGTTGTGAAGTGGACTCCCCGATTTGCCTTGATGTTTTATTATGTAAGCGAATTATATTTTGTCATAACCTTCACCTTGTTTTTATTAATGTACTGATTTAAAAGTACAGTTTTGTGCATTTGTTTTTTGTTTTTTTTGTTAAGCTTTTCCTGTTTTCGTCTTCTGTTGTAACCAGTTATGCACTTTAACTCCACATGACATATTAGACTACACTTTTCAGTAAAACAAAGGAAATATGATGACATGGCACATTTTACCAAACATTTTGCCTGTTTTTCCCCAATTTGGCCATTTTGTTGACGCTGACAATGTCACTTCCCGGTTTGACACGGCCATTAAATGTGACATAGGTAGAGGCAATTCCCCAACTGTTACTCAGCAACCAAGATTGTAAACAAGGGCACTACTTCCCGTAATGGTCAACTTTTATTTGTCAAAATTTTCATGCAACTCTTGACTGATGAAAAACTGTGCTCATTATTTACCACAGGGACAACATGTGAACCTGCCATATAGACTTCAACCAATGCGCTTGAGGTGTCTTGCTTCGTGACACAACAGCATGTGCTCATGTAAGGTTCGAACCCCAAAACCCCTAGTTTTCAGGGTAAATGTCTCTGTATCAAACTGGTGCATGCCATCTTCACTTGAAAAACATATTGGCGACACATTCCAGGCCATCTTGAATCACTTTTGAGCTATTTTTGGCTGCAACAATAATGGGCCAGTGTTTTGATTATGATTTAATTCTGGAATAACTTATGTCGCGCTGTCCGCACGCGCGCTGCTGCAGAGTTGACCTTGTAGAACAACTGGCGCTGGGCTCTTGGCGCAGAGTCACTTGGGGCTGTCTTGTCTTTATAAGCATGTTGCAGGAAAGTTAATATGGAAACGTGCATGAAGGCAAAGTGGTGCTAATGAAAGTGGATGGAAATGTATTATAAAGGTGTGGAAACAAATGTGGGAAGTGCGATGGATAACAAAATGGATATGCTCTGGTGTCCAAAATGTTGTGTTACTGTATGCATGTATGTTATGATGTGATAATGAGATGATTCACCGGGAATTCCAAGCAAAAAAATCCACAAACGTTCAACATAATTAGGGCTGCAGCTATCTATTTTAGTAATTGAGTAATCTATCGATGATTTACTTTGATTAACCAAGTAATCTATATATATATATAGATTTTTTGTTTACATTTCGTAAACAATTTTTAAAAGCATATTTTTAATGTTATAGTTCATAGTAATAAACAAATAACAAATGAGGAGTTTCTGCTTAAAATAACACATTTCATTCTTAATTTCACATAAGTATGTCTCCAAAACTGCAACATTTCACTTCCCCAGTCCAAGTGTCCATGATGCATCTGCTCCATTTCTCAGTCTCTTTGAGTCTCCAGTCTCCATGGAAAGGGATTCATGTCTGTCTTCCACAGAAACTCCACAGCTAGAGGAAAAAAAGTAAAACAACACTGCAACTGTTCTGTTAGAAGAGATAAAAATGACTAATTACCATGTCACCAGACTATATAAACACATTAAATCTGAACAACAGTTAGAGTAGATTTGAATTAATTTGAATTTTATATTACATCACTTCTGATAAGATAAGAGTGAACATCTACATGTGTTTGTAAAACTTTGTTACATAAGGCCAGGGTTGCTGTAACTGCAGATGATTCTTCACTGAGGTCATTTTGCAGCATTAGCTCTGTGAGCTGTCCGTGTCTTTGCTCGAGTCGCAGACTTTCTGTTTTATCATCGCGGCCCTTCAAAACTCCTCTTCACAGACACTTGTGAGTTTAAAACAGACTGCTCTCTGCTCTGTTGTGCTTTAGTAGCCACAGATTCCCACGGTTTTAATTGAATATGTAAATCAAACGACTCTTCGAGGAAATTCAATAATAATAAAAACTTTTTTTGTAATCAAATTGCTCGATTTACTCGATTAAACGTTTCACCCGTAAAACGTAATCACTCTTTGTTTGTGATCGGCCCCGCAAATTTGCCACGTTAGTCTTCAAATCAAAGACAGACAACAATCACTTCATTGTTGATTCTAGAATGTTGTGTTGCCACATTAATGCAAATGCCACTAATTGATCTAATTTTAGCGAAATCAGGAGCAACACAAAATGCCAGAATGTAAATGAAAGTCAAATGGGAGCAGCTAAGGCATAATGTGCAAACTGTGACTTTTATTGCTGCGTTTCAGATGACATCACAACATTCTATAATTAATAGTTTTTTTAATGCAATAATTTAGTGAGTCTGGTCACTAATATAAATCATCAGATTAAGCATTTGCGAATTTACCTTTTTAAATATTTCATGCAAAGTACAATGTAATCAATCGGCATTCTGGCTTTGCCCCATCAGAGGTTAAGACGGCGGTCCTGTACAATCAGAACCGGTTGAAGAGGGCCGGGCCAGTGACCCTTGTTCGTGTACAAACCCTTGTTTCAAGACTATTACTGACGCTTGATGTTTATTTGGCTCTATATTTTCTGATTTCAATAGAAAAGGTGGATGGATAAAACTAAAATAAAGTACATTTTAATGTGTAGCTTTTGCCTCTGTGGTCCGCCGCCTGGTGGTTGTCGACCCCTGGGTTATGACAGCATCACATTCTAGAGCCTGAAAACAACCAATAAGACCAACATAGACAGCAAAGTATAGGGCATTTTTATCATTTGTAGTAGTACTGTTAATGATAGTATTTATGGTAGTTGTAGTATTGGTTGTTGTGGTTATAGTATTAGTAGGACTAGTGAGAGTAATATCATGGTGTTGTGTGGTCATTGTGTTAGTTGGAAAAGTATAAGGCTGAGATTGGCTGACATCGAAAGAAAACATGGCAAAACAACGCAAGAAATTCAGTCCCGATTTTGCTTCAAACCCAGAGCGTTATAATTTTGCTAAAACGACACCACTTCTTCACAAGCGCCCAACGCTTTCCCTCGTCTTTCATGGCAACCTTTTATTTCGCGGTGGCCATTCTGCAGATAAACCAGCAGCCTCCGACACGTAACGAATGAGCGCGCGGGAGACAAAGAGCGGATGTGTCTCCGGGTTTTTGAGGTCCGCACACTATTATCTAAGGATCATACGCTTGGTTTTGATGTGCATCGATTTGAGGGGGAACTCTCCAATGAGGTCATGGCGTCTGCAGGGGATGACTATCAAAGTGCTGCTGGTGTGAATGGGAGCGCAGTGTTCACAGGAAATACCAAGGCGTTGCAGCGCGTGAGTCAGACGGAGCCCAAAAACTTATGTCAGCGGTTATATTTGAGCATTTTAGTCATCAAACAGATTTAGACGATACTATTCTACTCCAGTGTGTCATGTAATAATGATACAGAGATGGTACTAATGTGGTTTGGGAAGAGATGGGGAAAACACAAAAAACTACCACCCCCAAGCATGTAGAAATATACATATTGATGTTTTTATATTCTTCCAGAGACAAAAAAAACACTCTTTATTCATCCCAGGCTTTTGTACAGAAATTGCAATTGATTCTGGCATGGCTACTAACATTTCCCTGCTATGCAACTCCGCCACCCGCTTGTCTCCATAGATACGTTATTGCGTTGCCTGTAATGCCCCACGGTGTGGCATTATGGTGGGTTTTGTCCCCACGTACGCTTTTTGTTTGAGTTCCACGTACCGTTTTAGAAATGAGACCCCAGATCTGTGAAGCGGCGACCACGCTCACAGTAAGAATGCAGTATTTTTTACTCAGTAGCATGTTTTGTTTTATTAAGAACAATCACATAGTGCAGCTTTTAATCGCAAGCACATAATTTGTTTTTCACTGTACAGAGTCGGTTTCGATTTGAAAGTACTTATGAGCGACTGACTTGACTTGACTTCAAAGTCCAGTCCAAGCCAACTCTATTTGTATAGCACATTTTACCAACAAAAAAGTCTCCAAAGTGCTGCACAGAGGACAAAACAAGCACAGGTAAAATATGTTAAAAAATAAAATAAAATTTAAATAATAATAAATACAGATAAAATGCATAAATACGTACAAACCAAATGTAATTATTTTTTAAACAATAGAAAATATACAAAATAATAAAAGACAGTCAGAGGACCACACAACACGACTTATTTCTATTCAACTCGTAATACAGAACAATAAGGTTAAAAAAAGTATAATTTCTGCGTTGTAATTTGTAAAGTGTGATGACTCTTTCATCTCTGTTTGCATCATTCCCCCCCCCCCCGCCAAAAAAGCTGCGGTAACAAGTGCAGTATTGACGCACATCAGTACTTGGCAAATCTCCTCCTCCTGTGACCTAGATAGGGAACGACACAGGCGACACGGGCGAACTGAAGTGACTTGAATCCATCCATTTGCTCCACGCCGCTGATCCATTTGTGCTGAGGGAGGTGCGCGCCTGTCAAGCACACTATGCAAATCCCCTTGTTCACACTCTCTCTCCCCCTCTTATAAGTATTTGACGTTTTGCATCAAATTTAACCGGCCTCCCTCTGCTGCACTTGGGAGAAAATCTGTCGGGGCATCTCGACATTGTCTCTCACATCATAACTTTGGATTCCCCCTTTGTCACACCTTTTGTTGTTGTTGTTTTTTTTTTTTACAGCGAACAACTCTGGCATCTAAAAATGGAAGACGGGATTCAAATCAAAAGAGATGTGCAAAGTGTGTAAACAAAACTGCTGTGGCTGACCTTACTCGTATAGGTGCACGTCAATCATTTTGAAAACATTGGAAGTCGATTTATCTTCATACACATGTATTGATGTTGTGTACTCATTGACATGCATTGGTTGTGAAGAATTGCCAATGACAAATGGGTCAGGAAAGGTAATTGAGACAAGCACAAGATGGCCGACCCCCCCACACACACTATAAAAGTTACATAGTGCTCCTTTAATATTCAACTCCAATCAAAAATGGGGCTGTATGTGATTTTGACTGTTTTTGAAACGTGAGAAATTGAGTTCCTTTTAAGCTCTTTACAGCAGTCTACATTTGTCACTCACTTACCGAATGCATTCCCAGCATCCTATATATTCACCACGATGAGTTTCTAAGCACATTTCACACGTTTCTGAGCCCGGAAACGAGTTCTGTCGTCCCGGGTAACGCTAACAAACATTAACATGCAAACGGCACACTTCCTACTTCGCTGAGAGAAAAAAATAAAAAATGCATTATGTTTCGACGCAGAGAAACATAATGCTATACGCCGAAATAGATGCTATACATGCAATAAATGCTTTAAAACAAATCTGTACTGTGGCTAAATGGATTTGACTTTATTGCATGCAAAAACATTGGGTAAATTACCGCGTCGAAGTCACACGCAGCCTCTTTTAAACACTGTTATTTTTATTTTAAACTCTCCACTTTTCGCATCATTTGATTTGTCGACCGTTGCACCTTTTTAAATCTAAAGAAAAAAGTGCTGCGTAAAGATTGACAAGGACAAATCCTTCCGACTCCCCGAACGGCCAGTGCTCAAATCACTGTTTACATATTCATAAGGCAGAAATGATAGTCTGCTCTCCCGGGCCTTCATCAGCATAGAGACATATTGAGACTATGACAAATTGGCACGCATCCACAGTTGTTACTCCCATACACAATTATACACACACACACACACACACACACACACAAACTCCATCTACAATAAAGGAGTGAGTCCACTAAAAGGGGCCAAATCCAAGGACATCTTCTGGTCCCAGACGTTCCCTAGTCAAACAACTTCACCTCCTCCTGCGTTTTTTTTCTAATATTTCCCCCTGCTCTATGCGGGACATAAATGACCTGCCTGATCACCATAAATATCAATGTCATACGTGTCAGGTTGAATCAATCAGAGGCTTGATGGTTGTCGTTTCGAATGCGGCACTTGGCTAAAGAAAACAGGAGGGGATGAGGAAGGGGAAAAAAAGGAAAAAAAACAGTCTAGACTTTACCTTAAAGGGAAATGCATTACTCTTCCCAAGGTTTACTGCTACAGATACTAGACTTATTTAAGATTAGAAATGTATAGTGGTTAGTGTTTGGTGTGACGTTGATGGATTGAAACTCCACTTTTTGTAGGGTTATGTCATGTCCTTGAGCAAAACACTTTTTCTTTCATTGACCTTTTGATCTGACCAGAATCCCTCCAGGTCACATAAAAATCCCATCTATTCTACATATTCAAAATGTTCTATAATTGCCCAGGAGTCGAATGCAGGACCTTCTTGCAGTGAGGCGAGAGCGCTAACCGTTGCGCCACCTTTGTCGGCATCGGACAGAAGTAGCTCAGTGGCAGACCGTTCTTACTCACAAGCACAAAAGACTGATTCTAGTTTGATTCTAGCTCTGGGGTACCACTTCACTACCCCTTAATTAACCTTAATAAAACATTGAACAAAGATTTAAGTCAGGGTGAACAAATAGTTGATCAAGAATGATTGAGGCTTAGCGACTACTTAATGGTTAGGGTATTGATTAAGTCGTTATTAAGCCTTAATCATTCGTAATACTCTATTTGTAGTCTTTGTTCATGCTTTTTCCATAAATAATCAGTCATTCTAAAGTGTTATCGCTTCGAGGTGTTGTGTCTTTGAGCAAAGCACCTCACCACTTTTCCTCATTAGTGTTGAAGTGTGTCTCTTCTGGTTGAAGAAATTAAGCGCAGAACGTCTTTAGTCCGTGTGGGGAGGGAGCGGATCAGCGCTGTCGCGTTTGACTAATCTCCAGAATTGGTTTGATTCCAGCTCCTGAATGTGCTTCTTCTTGTTGTGTCCTTGAGCAAGATATTTCATCCACGATAATGTAATAGTGCCATTGTATTTGTGGTGGCCGCCATTGTCAGTTTGCCCCAAGGCTAAAGTAGACGCTAACCACAACTTATATTGATAAAACAAATGTAATTTATCATTTAAACTAAATATGACATGCAAATTATTACTTGATTTGGGTCTGGATATTTATGCTTATTCATTTCAACATTATTATTATGATTATATTTTTGTATGTATGTCTGTAAAGGTTTTGAGGGGAAGTACATTCTAATGCATCATTTTGAGCTATGGGTCCGTTGCTTTACTCTGCCGGAGAGCTTCAACAACTTTATCAATGTCGAAGGGAAATATTGTTTGCTTGACCTTGAGCACAAACATTACAGAAATGATGTTTGTTATGCAGCTTAAACATGCTGGCAAGAAAAATAACACAACTTGCTACATAATGTTTGGTGATAATGACTTGGCTTGCTAGAATTTATTAGTATTTTTTTTTTCAAAGAACTGTCACGAAAAGAAAACATCCCACTTACCGTGGTTGAAGTACTTGGCATTCGTCCGAGAATAGCGTAATTAGAAAGCCCTTTACGTTAGTCAGTGCGATGGATTAGACGAGGCTGAAACTGGAAAATGAGTGACTAGAGAAAACGATTGAACCGATTTGAACGAACTACCTTGGTTTACGGAAGCTAAAATTTAATGCCTCCAAGGAAAATGTGATAAGGTAAAGACATCTTAATAAGAATCTTGGGGAAACTGGAATTGATTTGAAGTGGGTTATAAGCAACAAAATATTCCCACGTAATAGAAAACGTTTGGCAATATTCCCAAGTTGTATTCGACTATTTGACTAAATCTAATATGGAGCTGCACGCATCCATGGGGAGATTTAGAGTGATTATTTAGCAGTCCTGCCCATATTATACCTGAATTTCTTACAGAAAAGAGTCATTGATGTGCTCCACGAGTTCTTGTGTGTGTGGAAGAAACTGTATGCAGGGTCTAAAAAGATAACTAGAAATAGCTGAAGGGATCATAGCGGCGCATTACCAAAGTCAATGAACAGTTAGACAAAAGTCAGGAGTTTGTATCTTTTGTCGATAGATATTCTTGTCCTTTTTGTATTGTTTGTTTTTTCTGCTTATCTAAGTGAAATAATTACGCCTCAAATGTCAGACGGTTGCGGAATGTTCTATCGATTTCTTTCCTTCTTCACAAAAACCTGATAAATATGAGTTCCATTCGAAAAGCTTTTGATTGAAAAAAGATCATTAATTTACTAAAAGCCAATACCCAGCACTAATTTAGAACGGGCCAGCCTTTTTGAATGCAAGTTTTGTCTCTTGTAATCATAACATCGATGTAATGTGCAATGGAAGGCAGCCAGTTGTCGAGGTCAGTGGTTGGGGATGTTGAGTTTTGGCTCAGGGAGTGCTTTTATTCTGAAGGGCATTTGTCCTGGCATTGCACCGAGCAGCCTGTCTCTCATCAGACAAAGTGACCAGAATTGACAGTAGGGGTCCTTAGTCACATATTATGGTGCAATATTTATCCAAGAACATTCAGCATTGAGAAGGCTGTGGCAAATAGCTGAAATAGTATGAGTGAGGGGAGAGAGTTGTGCAAGTATACTGATGGCTTGAGGTAAAAATGGTTGGAAATACTGTTGTCCATGTTTATAGCTTTAGCTACTTGCCTCATAAAGATGTTTTACTTCGGTTTACACAGTACCTTAAACTTTGCTTTGTTTTATTGTCCTGGTTTGGTCGGTTTGCTGCAACAACCGGTCTCATTCATAACATGGCCTTGCTAATAACGCTGATGCTTTGTGATACGTAGCTCCAAGCTAGCTCTTTTTGAAGTCCAACAAAATGCCTACTGTTAGCTAAACTGTGAGTCCTTTTAGTGCGAGGGGGGGAAAAAAATACCCAAAACGCTGTGTGTCCCAATATCTCTTTGGTCTTATTGTGCAGAGCAACTTTTCCAAACTAAGCTTCTTTGGCATACCTTGATCACTTATTTTCATCTGTAACTCTTTGAGAAAGATATTAATATTTGATTGCAGAACAGAATGTGCTGTACGAAAAAGACCATCTGCAACACTGTTTTATGAAGCTTCAGAAAAAGGATGCGCAACAAAGAAAACATAGTGTCAGGCTGCGGTTTTCACCACTTTCTTTTTGAAGTGAAGAAAATCTCCATCTTTGGCAGAATCGACAAATCCAAACGTAGCACTTTGTCTGTAAAAGGAATGAATGTGCTTTCTTGCAAACGATGTTCAAAAGGCAATAGAATTTGCTAAATATTTCTTGGTGTATTTTACAGATCTTTATACAGGTTGACCCCAGCAAAATGAGAGGTCACTGCTAATAATTCCATACAAACAAGAGACTCATTGATGTGGAAAATGGCTTTGGAGTAGCTTCCAATTGAAAGGCATGACATACGAACAATTGCAGACTGCTGAATCTCTTAAGCCAGTTCAAGTGATCTAATATTAGCATAATAGCTAAAGTTACTTTGGACACATTTACCGAGAATAAGCGTGTAGGACTGGTTAGCTCCCATGCTGTGGAGCCTGTGAGGTAGCGTTGATCCAAAGCAAGTGTAATCTATGTTCACTTAACATACAATGTGAATCAAGAATAACCATGTTTAACTTGTCAGCTCTGCAGTAGCTCTCTGGCAGAGAACGGGTACGAAATCCCCTCTTGACATCCTTGGTAGAGTGGTCAGAACACGTTAGCGTTGGAATCATGGCTGACACTTACCCCGTTTCATCCCTTGTGTGGAGTGTTTCATTAATGTAAAGCGCTTTGAGTGCAATGAAGGTGGAAAACGGCTATATGGTATTGTATTGTATTATATTATATTATTGGTTTTCCCAACTGTCACATTGGGGATGGAACCCTGTAAGTCCAATTTACCGAACACAACTAGTACGACTGGTCTTAGATATCCAACATAAGTGAATAGAGTATTGCCTCTACAATAGCTGGTATACCAAATAGCACAAGTCCAAACAGAGACTTCAAGTGCTCGGCTTGTCTAGCCCAAGGACACAGCAGCCAGTGTCGGTAGCAGAACATCTTTTATGCTGGAAACGTTATCATTAAAGAACTTTAAAGAACTGTCAGTATTTTTCATTTGTTCCTTGAACTATGTTCTAAGGTAATTTCTAAGGTTAGGGAACATCTGAGTAGGTTGATACAAGGGAGGAATAAAAGGGCCTTGAGAGTTCTGTTTTCATTTGAGAGCCAGTGGAATCTGTTACTCTTGGGTGGGGACCCATGCATTATACATAGTTGGATGAAAAACGCACTGTAATACAATGTAAAGAGATGTGACTTGACGTACAATGTAGTAGCTCATTGCTCTTTGGGAGTGCAACATACGGCCTTCCAAGAATCAAGCAACTAGAGTAAGTGTGCGGGGTATTTCGGAATATCTTAAGCAGAAAGCAGCGGGACAAGTCTGGAATCAACAATGACTTCAGCTGCAAGTTTGATCTAAATCTTGAGGGATGTGTTATAGAATTTATAGTGCACCGCAGACAGCGGGAGGGCTATAATGATTCTTATGTAACGGACTGGGCTTTTCAAAAAGACGTTTTAGATGTAAGCTTGATTGCTCACTTGTTTTGTTTTATTCAGTTCAAGGTTGTAATTACATCTGCAGTAACAAACTTATTGCTTTGGTCTTGGTAAATTATAAACCAATTTATATTCATGGGAGGGATCAATAACTAGAAAGGTTTTGCTGGCAAACATTTAATTTATACTAGTATTCTTATAAGGCCCTGGTCTACAAACATGAATTTAAATGAAACTATGCCATGGCGACCGGTACTACTCAATACTCCAAATACTTTATTTACTACGGCCACAACAAATCTTTCTTTTTATTACTATTACTACTAGTCCTTCTTATTTGCTCTTACTGCAAGCTATAGACATCCATTCCTGCCATGGGTATAACTACTACTGCATGTATAACTAGTCCTCCTGGTACTGGTACTAATTCCGCAGATATGTCTATATAGCAACTGCTAACACTGCATCTACTTCTGCTATTCTTACTTCAATGCTACTTGTTTTGGTCTGGCTAATATTATATCATGTTTGTCTTATGTCAACATTTCATGGAGTTCAAAGCAGTTGTTAGTTGATATTAAAGGTACATCTTTTGTGTCAAATGATGTATTGCCTTTTCAGCAATATTAGCATTGCTTTTTCAGCACACTACGCAAGTGCTTCCAATTACCGAGCACACAACTCATTAAAATCAATTGCCAAATCTAAAGATCAAGACACCTTTAATTTTATTGGTCCCTATAGTAATCAGTGCTTGTGTTGTTTTTTCCACCCTAAATTTATAACGCTTCGGATCATGCTGGGGGAGTATTCTGGCAGTTTACGACTCCATTACGTTGGAGTTATTAATATTGTTTAATTGTCCAAACGAGAGATTTCGAACAGAGGCTATCCATCTCTGTCATAAATTAGGCATCCAGCCAGTGGTGCAGATTTAATCGTGCTGTTTCCAAATTGCATCTCGCAACATGGCAGACTCTGTAACGGCAGGATTTTGGCTGAGGTCTTTGATGAGGCAGGAGGTGGCATCTCTTTGTCAGCTGTTATGAAAGGATGGTGAATACTATGGTAGCTCACCATGGGGCAGGGTAAAGGCGATGCGGTATGAAGGCGGGACATGTAACTTGTTAAAATGAAATTGTGGCTTACTGGGTTGACTCTGCACAAGCTAAAAATAGGAGGCAATCATGGGATAACAGCTGGTCTACCTAATATGACACTGTGCAAATAAAATGATATCTAATCTAACGTAGATCAGCCATGATACCATGACCACTGGGGATGAAGGTATCAGGATATCTTAATGACACATGTAAGGGTGGAATATTTTTAAGGTTTTCTGGTCACCATTATTGCTTTGCCCGGAATGTTCCACAGACAGCTTGGCATTAAAGAGCATTTGTTCTGCATTTGTTGAAATTACATTGATCATGTATTTATTCTATACAAGTAATTTTGTTGCCACGGATAAGAATTGTAACTTGACCTGGTGTTGTCACCTGCTGTGGCGGACCCTCCACCAGAAAACGTACTCAATGCACCTTTTAACCAGTTTTTTTTTATTTTTTATCCACATTGTTATTTACACATGGCAAACTAATGATCCACCCGAGTAATAATGTAATAATACAGAAAAGGTACAACAACTTGCTTTGTGTGTTGTTCTGATTTTCATGTCTGTGTAGGTTTTCTTCTGTTTATCCTACCTCCAAAAGCATGCCTGTCATGTGGGCAAAGAATGCAGTGGTTCAGGACTTACTATAAATGTATGGACAACTTGAATGTATACAATGACAGATAAAGCACTTTAACTTAAAAGCGTACAAGGGAGTTTACCAATACTGGGATTAGCTTTATGATTGCCCTATTACCTGTGCTTCAATTTTAGTAGATTTGAAGTCCGACGAATAAAGAGAAGGCATTGTTTTGAATGTATTTGGGATGATAATTAAAATGTTGGATAAGAAGGTTGCGTTGAGGTTGTATAACTTTTAGCTTAAGGATACAAGCAACCAAAATAACACACACAGGCCTGTATTCTTGCTTCAAAAGGGGAAGAAAACTAAACATTAATGTTGTTATTATTAGAGCAAGTTCAACATGTATAACAACAACAGTCTATGGTAAACATGTTGTGTCAGTAATATCATGATACAGTTTTGGGGAATGGTAGTTGTAATTATATTAGTAGTAGTTCTTCCGCCTCTAAGTGCAAGTATGAATTCCAGCTCTAACTATAGTATTTGAGGCATATTTTTCAGCAACAAACAAATCACTGTCACTTTCTGCCACGTTCACTATTGTTAAGTGGTCCACTCTTGTATAAAGGCATTTTATAGTCTTGGTATCAGCTATGAATGTGGCTAATTAGCATGGAAAGCCACTACAGAAGGGAACAAAGACAAGCGCAGCACCTACTCAGAACTAAATGTGGAGTGGCACTGAAAGCAGTTTGATGGACATTTTATCTTTTAGACTAGGCATTAATTACTGGACTGGTTTTACGCCACATCTTGCAGTGAAAATGAATTACTTGAGATGAGCTTTTAAGCGGCAGAAATCTCACTCTCCATCTTAGATATAATACAGTAAATTATAAGCAGTGTTGTGTAGCGTTACTTTTAAAAGTAGCTCGTTAAGTTACCTCGTTACTGCCCATGTTAAGTTACTGCGCTACTTTGTTATAAAAGTAATGAGTTAGAGTACTCTTGCATTACCAATAATCGACAATCCCATTGCGTTGCTGAACACAGTAACATAATCATTAAAATATCAAATAAACAAGCAAAGTAAATGTGTTTGACTGAGCTTTATGTATCTTTTTATGTTGACAGAGTACTACAATACAATGCCATACAATAAGCATGTGTAGGCCGGTCCTCAAGCAATGAAAAATATCGCTAAAACAAAATGAGTGGATTGGCAAGGGCACCACAACAGAACACGCTTGTTTTAGTACTGTAGTTTATTTAAATCAAACTCCCCACATTGCTGTTACCGTATGTGTTCTCCTCAACTACAAAATAGTGATTAGAACGAAGGAGTTTTTCAAAACGTGCATCTGAAAGTTTCTCTTTGGCGTGAGAACAAGACTCCTAGTCACTAGATGCACTACCGTATTTTGCGGACTATTAGCCGCTACTTTTGTCAGATGTTTTGAGCCATGCGGCTGATTTAGAGGCTGCGGCTTTTCTGTGTTTTTTTTTCTTTCACCGCTAGGGGCGAACTAACCGGAATTAGAATCAAAACTACAGAAAAGTTATGCAAAGAAGCAGATGTTGCTTTTTTATTCAGCTAGCAAATAGAACACGGACGACAAATTACCAACTATAAATTATTTTCAAATTCTTGCCCCATCATTATGGAACCCAAACGAAGAAGTTCGTATGAAGCAAGTTTTAAGCTGAAGGCCATCGATCTTGCTAGGAAACCGCGCGCTGCACGCAAGCTTAACATCAATGAATGTACGGTGAGACGCTGGAGGGGACAGCGGGACGAGCTCATGCGATGCCAAAAGTCAAGGAAAGAGTTCTGCGGCCTATACAAAAGGTGCGGCCTATGTATTGTTTTATTTTTATTTTTTTTAAAATAGAGCAAATGCGGCTTATATAGGGGAGCGGCTAAAAGTCCGGAAAATACGGTAGATGCTCACAACACGGCGAAACAAGTGTTTGCAGCCGCGGCTCTCTCTCTACTCTGTGGCCGGGAAACAAACCTGGCTTTGTGTTGCTTTCCTTGTTACATTACCCGTTACTCTAAAAAAGTAATTTGAGTACTCTAACGCGTGACCAGCTAACGCGTTACCCCGACTCTGATTATCAGATAGATTTTCATTAACAATAATACAAATAAATCACTTGGAATACCAAATTAATCTTTTTGATGCAAACAAAACCAGTAGTTGTTATAATTAATCCTATTCCAACTGAGATAGAAGTAAAATAGAACAAGAACAGTTAATTTGTTATGGGTGTAAAAACAATGGAATACTTCCCTGATCATGAACTCACCAAATGTACTCTTTAAATTTTATTTTTCTTCAGTCCGGCCAGTTTTGAAGCCACTCTTGCTCTGGGGCACTCACTGAGACACAGCAACCACTCTGTGTAACATCTTCAATCATAACATCTTGCATACAATGTGACTTTATTTTTTTTTTGCTTAAGGACACAGCAGCAGTTTGTATCGCTTGCACTAGGGATTGATTTGCACACTCCCTGGCATCTTCAAGCTACACCAATTGTATAGAATTGGGCGAAAAACACATACATTTTAATACACTATCAACACAAAGATAATTGCTAAATAACATACGGTAACTGAGCACACTTTTACAATTCAAAACTAAACTAGAAAACCAGGTCAGAATTGTCCTCCTCCCCGTGACATTGAGAATTCAGACTCTTACCATATTTCAGGCCATACAGACCCAACCAAGCACTGCGACCTTAAAAAGAAATTTATCTGGGTTTTTGTGTCATGAGGAGTTTGCCTTTATGTCCAACTGTGTGACGTTATTATCGTTCATTCTCCTAAAATAAGCCACTCGCGGGAAGCACTCGATAATGTCAGGACTTGGCGATGGGACTAGACAAGCGCCACAAGCTGCTAGGCAAATGGATGACAGATTTCAGTAATCAAACCAGCGGGCACCAACCAACGCGGTAATATTTGTGGCACAGTCCGCGGGCCGTAGACAAACTAATGTGGCAGAACTGAATACTAATTAACATGCCATGAGAAGGGTTTTTGTACTTGCTAATACTGCCAATACCACTACCTCTACTCATAGTGTCTACAACAACCATTACCTCCACTTCTCAAATCACAAAGGGTACTGGTGTCACTAATACTATAGTACTTAATATATATTTTGCTTCCCCTTGTATTGCTAGTTATTTTATTGCCACCGATGCCATGACAACTGGTACTAAAAAGTAATACTCTAAAGGCTCTTTTAAGCGCTTCATTTGAGACGCTAACAGATACACACAGAGAATTGTGTTTGTCCTCTGCATTGTTTTACCTAATGTGATGCATTTCCTTCATGGTCCAATGTGTGGATACAAATTGATTGTACAAAAACTTGAAATCTCTTACTGGCTTTGAAATCTCTCTTACAGGCTTTGACTTTGACTTTTTGAAAGACCTATCCATTTAAATGGCAAGTTTAAGTATTTAAGTCTCTTAAATATTTGGGTGTAGGAATTTTTTTTGCCAAAAACTATACTTTTTGGGCGACCTTGAAAATGTAAAAATGGGTGCACGGTGGAAGAGCGGTTAGAGCTCTCGCCTCCCAAGAAGGAAATCATGGGTTCGATTCCTGGGCGAACATTACATCACATAATCTCTCTTGGTGGAGTCTGCATGTCCTCCCCGTGTTACCGTGGGTTCTCTCCGGGTTCTCCGGCTTCCTCCCACCGTCCAAAGACATGCATGTGTTAGGTAAATTGGCAACTGTAAATTGGCCCTAGTGAATGAGTGTGAGCGTGAATGGTTGTCTGTGTGTCTATGTCTCTGTGTTAGCCCTGCGACGAGTTGGCCACTGTCCAGGGTGTACTCCGCAGTAGAAAATGAATGAAACTTCATCCATACTAAATCTAAGTCAAGGGATTGATTGGAACCATTCAAAACTCTACAACTAAGAAAAGTTTGGGGTTTCTTTTGTCAGAAAAATTGCTTTATTCAACGCAAATCAAAGCATTGCTGTACTAGTGAGTGTACTAGAATATGAACAAATATGATTGAGTGTAATGTGATGCCAGAGGTTCCTGTACATGCTTTACTGGCAGATGACAAAAGATTGGGTCAAGTGGAGGAAATTGAGAATCCCTGGGTAAAATATGAGCTTATAACCTAGAAGGATCAAAAGATAAAGATGTTAACATCTTAAGATCACCAACCTGAGATTTAAGGTATGGATAACAAAAGGTAACCCTAACAGTTTTTTATTTATTTATGACCAGATTTGAAAAGAAAATCAAATGAAAAGCTTTGATTATAACCAAGAAATTAAACATGTGGACTGGTTGGACAAACTCCTATGAACCCTCGAGAACCCGATGGAGAGTATAGAGCTGGTCCAGTGATCCCTCTTTAGTTGGAACACACCACCCGGTCCGCCTTCTTGAACAGAGGGACCACCATCCCAGTCTGCCATTGGCTCTGTGAAAAGGTATCTGTTAAAAATAGCCTAATCAATGTGCAACAAGCTTGTACTTATGGCAAACTAAAAAAAACAACCCACCAGTGTGGACGTGGTGGGGCCAGTAAAACGTTCACCAATTGCAAACGACAATATTATGTTACCTATTTGACGTTGGCTCGTCAATCAAACTCACATTGTTCCTAGTGTAACTGACTAGACTATGTACTTTGAGTATGTAATTTACGCAAGCACCTCCACCTATACGCAAGACGCTGTTTACTCCAGCGCCACAGTTGAGCAGGTTCTTCGAACTGTAGCTTCCCATCAGTTAGCACAATGTTTGTTACAATGGCAGACAAGAATCCACAACTAATTAGCCGCAAAACAAAAGGAGGGACAAAGGAGTAAAGTGATTTTCTGATATTCTTTCCTGTGATGTTGGGCACTGAAGCGGAAGAAGGGTCTAAAAAATGGTTGCTAAATTCCTACTGGACAGTTACATTTTATTTCATTTGAAAACTTGAGGGAGAGTGTTTTTTAATTTCACAAATGATATGCTTTAGGGTAGAATGATGTGGTAGCATCATCAGCAACAAGCTGCGCCTGGTCTTAACCTGTGCGTTCATGAGAAAACGGAGGATTATGAGCTTGATGCCTCGAAGCATCATAGATTAGTTAGTGTATAGTGTCAATTATCCAAAGGAGTTGTGTCATAAATCTGTTTTTTGCACGTCATATCAGTTTGTTCGTCTCTTTGACAGACCCTCATAATCAAGCTGCTTCTGTAGCTGAAGACACAGAGGCCTTTATTTCGAAGTAGTTGCTTTTAGCGGAACTTCCACAAATAGGGGAGGAATTTCAGTCTTGTTTAGTTTCATTCCTGGATTATTTTATTGTCTATAGACATGCAAGAAGCACATTTGTCGACCGTCTCTGTGTAAAACAAAGGGAGCTTGGGAGCGTGAATGTGGCTGCAGCTGCCAGTGGGGAAACTACACGGGAAAAAGCTGAGAGCTCACGGGAGAGTGCAGGGAGGAGTCACCACAGCCCACTGAATCAGAGCAGACAGAGCCGCTCCGGGACTTGTTGGACTCACTGTTCACATCTGACAGCGGTCACATGCCGCTGCTCTGTCTATCGGCAACTGCCCGCACTTCTCTCATGTTGACCCTGACTTACGAGACTGCCTTACAGTCCCTGCTCCGCATAGGGCGTAAAAGTTACACCTGGGCGTCTGGGGCCGGCCATAATGTGGGTAAGGAGGAGGCGTTACTTCTTAGGCAGCAGTGGAGGAGGAGGGGTAGGGGCATACACGCGCACCATTTGAAAAAGCACTTGCACTTCTCTTTCCTTGTAAAATCCTCCAAAATGCCTCTATGTCTGCCTTCCCTTCAGAAACTGAGCCAAAAGACAAGGAAATGACAACGTTACAGACTTTTAAAAGCTCTATAAAAGTTTTAGATGAAATGTATAATTAAATGTATAATATATTCACTCATGATGCTATGGCATTGTTTTACTAGTTTTCCTTCTAAACGATCAGTTTAGACATGTTTACTCCAAATAACTTGAGTGTGTTTTAAGAAGAAGAGACTGAGTGTGTGATCATACACAGAGTCTGAGGAGGAAAGACTCTGTTGCTGTTACATGATGATGACACATGGACTGGAGAGGTTCAGAGAGACACTTTAGTCTGAGAAATAATCTACATGAAACAGGAAATTCACAGAATGGAAAAGTGTGAAGGAAAAGTCATTTTTTACCAAAGAAGGGTATTATGTGTTCAAATATGATCCTTATTTTAGAATTAAAAATAGTTTATAGCAAAATTTCTTCGATAATAAAATAAAATGCAAGTGTCTTATAATTTATAGAAAATGACATCAGTATCAATAATGACCAAAAATGTCCATATCGGTGCACAACTACTTTTAATATGTGCTACTTTTACCTTTACTTGAGTCCTTTTTTGCTGTATCTGTACTTTTACTTCTGTAAAAAATCCACCATTGCCACCATTGCCTTAATACTACCACATTCTACAACTACTATCACTACTATCCCGGTGCAATATTTTCTGTCCATATGACAGCTGTAAATAATAGTGTCATTATTATTATTATTAAGATTAAGAGTTTTCTTTTTTTTCTAAGTAATCTATTTGTATTAGTATACTAAGCCTAATCTGTTTCTGTACCATTTTGTTGCAACACTGAAATTTCCCCATTGTGGTACAAATAGAGGTGATCTTATCTTATCTACTAGAACTACTATTACTTGTACTATTCTGCTACCACCAACTTTTTCCATTGCAGCCCCTGATATTGCTGCTGCTACGCACTGGCATTTTACTTTGCCCTTGAATGTATTACACTTCAACATTCACTTCAACTATCACTACTATGCCTACCATCGTTCCATCACCACCATGTGAAGAAAAAACAAAAATCGTATTTCAGATCAAACCGGCAGACACAAACATACACTTGTATATTTGCTGCACCGTCTGCAGGGAAGGCAAACGTAATGAGGCAGAACTGCGTCGGTAACAGCCGCATCATCAGAAAATGATGATTTTTTTAGTAGCCTAGCCTAATCCCAAACCCTCCTTCCCTGCTTACTCGCCATCTGATATTGTTTGCCAAATACACATGGCAATCTGCGTCGCTAGCATGCGGCAGACCACACAAGCAGACAACCTGGGCTATTAGAGATTAGCATCAGTGTGACAAATGAACCATGCTACAGGCAATTCTTTTTGCTGGCCTCCCTGTGTGCAAGATACAGGGTTTAATTCAGAGCCAAAATATACTTACTTGCCATTGTAAACCAGTTCTCATGTTTCTAACAGTAACTATGGAGTGTGCAATGGGAATATTAGGAATTTACTTACTACCACTACTATGTCACTACTAATAGTAACTAATAATAGTTACTAGACTACTAATATGCACAGGCCTACAAGTGCATCATCACCACTACATGCATGACTGCACCTAGTTTGTATTTGAGAACACAGAATAACCGCAGTATGAAGTGCAAATGATGCGTTTAAAGAGGCACTATGTAACTTTTCAGGTGAAAGGGTTGCCACATGCTTATTGATATGGAGACATTATTGCTTTACCAGATATGTTCCAAAGTATGGCATTAAACATGTATATCATACAGACAATCAGGTGACAGAAGTTACAGGTGAAATATGTGCAAAGGTGACCAGTATTATAGCAATTAAAACATGTGTAATTGAATACATTAATAATCTACCAGAGCTGCCCTTCATCACCGGGTCGGTTTGTTGTTGTTGTTGTTGTTAATTGGACAGAATATCAGGGGTCAGAGGGTGTCCGGTTCGGGGACCATGGGATCTCATCCCCGCTGTTTGCAGATGATGTGTCCTGATGGCTTCATCAAACCAGGACCCGCTGCATGCACTGGGACAGTTTGCAGCCGAGTGGGAAGCGGCCGGGATGAAAATCACCACCTCCAAATGACGATGGTTCTTTCAGTTGAAAGGCAAAACCTCTCAATTTACCAGTCAATCAATGTTTTTTCTTACTCCTATGGTCATGAACTTTGGGTAATGACCAAAAGAACAATATCGCGGATTCAAGCAGTTGAAATGGGTTTTTTCCGCAGGGTGACTGGGTGCTCCCTTAGAGATAGGGTGAGGAGCTCAGTCACACTCAGTGCCTCCGCTGCCATTATACACATAACACGCAGTGCAAAGGGCATCAAGTCCTAGCGGGGCACCACCAGCTTGACCAAGCAGTTTGGATTGAATGACATGGGCTATTTTTTCTTTTGCAATTAAACAGTGAGCCTTCAGTAGGCATAGTCTGTCTTTAGTTCTTTATCAATACCATCTAGGACTCAAGTGTCACCGCCCTCATCACACGCTAATAAGCATTTCCGTAGATATATAATGAACAGCCTGAAAAGACATTGCCACAGAAATACATTAGATATAATGGCAAGTATAAGATAAGATAAACTTTATTTGTCCCATAATAACAGACTAGGTACAGAAAACGAGGTTTGGAACGGAAGTATAATAATAAAAACAGATAATTTAGAAATATTATATATTATAATCTATAATAATAGACTCATTATTACAGGTTTATTTAGTGGCAAACCGTATTGCTAAGGCAAAGAAACTTTTCACGATTGGAGAAGAACTTATCCTGCCTGCCACAAAGAAGAATCCACTGTCAAAAGAGTTGCAGAAGTGCGTCTTTCAGCCATCACTGTCACCAGGTGCGTTGAGGACATAGCGGAGGACATTGGGGCGCAACTGTTGGAGGGGATTAAAAAGTCACCGTGGTATGCCATACAGGTGGTTGAGTCTACTGCCGTTGACAACAAGGCAATACTACGTGTTTAATTGCGCTATCTTTATCAGGACAATGTTCATGAGGACATTTTATGTGCATTGTTTTTGCCAACCAACACTACAGCCGCAGAACTATTCAAGTCTTTGAATGATTATATATCAGAAAAGCTCAATTGGTCCTTTTGTGTTGGTGTATGCATGGATGGAGCTGCTTCTATGTTCCAAAGTATGGCATGACTGGACGGCAGTCTGGTTTAACTACTCGGATTAAGGAGGTTGCACCTAAATGTGAATCCACGCACTGTGTCATTCATAGAGAGATGCTGGTTAGCCAAAAAATGTCACCTGAACTTCACAGCGTATTGAATGTCGTTGTTAAAGTTATTAACCTCATCAAAGCACACACGCTCAACTCCTGTCTGTTTGAGTTGCTTTTGCAAACAGAGGGAGGCTGAGCACAAAGGCCTTCTTTTGCACACTGAAGTTGGATGGTTGTCCAGAGGGAGATCACTGGCCAGAGTGTTTGAGTTACGAGAGCCGCTAGAGACATTTCTCGCGGGAAAAAAAATGCCACTGGCGGCTAATTTCAGTGACGAGGAAGGGGTCGTCAAACTCTCCTACCGTTTGCGACATAGTCAATCTGCTCAACAAACTTAATTTGTCACTTCAAGGAAAAATGACAACTGTGTTCAAGTTGGCAGATAAAATAGCCGCATTCAAAGGCAAACTGGAACTGTGGGGGCGGCGAGTGGATCGAGTGGATCGAGGGTATATGACATGTTCGGAACATTAGCAGGGATTTTGGAGGACACATCACCTGAGCCAGCGTTCTCCCAGCTGCAATCACCTGGTTTTGCTTTTACAAGAGTTGGAGCACTACTTCCCAAGCACAAAAGATCCACAAATCTAATCGAGCATGTCTGTGCAAAAAGAGGATCAGCGTTCGGATATTGCAAATTGTGGTCTTAAACTTGTGCTTAAACAGATGCAGATTACAGCTGGGACCAGTTTTGACATATTCTCTGAACCACAGGTAGCAAAACAGTCTTTAGATGATAAAAGTTGGGCTCAAATTCAATTGAAGAAACGGTTAAAAAGAGAGAACAAAACAAGACATGCAATGCGTCCAGTTGGCACGGTGAACAGCAGACACCGTGGGGCGCGCACAGCTAAAGTGGCTCAACTTCTTACAAATGTCTAAATCATGTTTTCATAAATGCCGGACGCCTCCTTGGGACGGTGTTACGGACATGTCCCACCAGGAGAATGTTACCAAAACTAAAACTACAAAACTTAATGTAACTTCTTACCTAATATGTAGCTTTGATTTGAAGACAAGCCAGACTCACAATCAGACTTCTTCTTCTTCTTCTTCTTCTTCTTCTTCGCATCGCATGTGTTCAGCAGATCAGAAATGTGTTGTTAAAGAGCAGAGCAGAGTTGGGTGCAGCTGATGCGTATTGTCACTGTGGTTTGATGAAAGCATCTGGCGTTTCCTTAAAGAGACTCAAGTCTATTTCCCCTCTGGGCCCATTGGCATGATTCGAGGACAACAGGCAGCTTTGGGTTACATAATCAGTACCATCTGCAAGAAGGAGTAAGTTTGAAAGCGACTTTTAATATGATAAAAATAGGTTAATGTCTGGCATTGGAAAGCGATAATAATCTTCCAGTAAGATCTATATGTAAATTATAAGATGGCTACATTTGTATTAACATGGTTAATCAACAAGTAATAATGGAATGGCAATGTACTACCACTACTACTGTTATTACTACTACAAGTACTACTACTACTACTACTGCTGCGGCTTGTCCTCTTCATTTGCTTGATACATTTTAAACATTTGATTATCTAATTATTACAGCACATTCACATTTTGACCCATGTTTTCTTAATCTTAGTGGATAACAGGAGCTTGTGCATGTCAGCCATCTCCACAGACTACTACCCAGCGGAGGAATGATATTTTTAGTTAAGGCTTTATTTTGTTTTGAACTGGAGGCTAGATCATTTGAGAACTGCTGTCGTCTAGAATCAGTCTCTTAGGTCTTCCCACTCCCCAACCGCCCCCTCCACCCCTCATCCCTCCAACATTATTAAACTCCTTTGTCCTCCTCTGGTGCACTTTTGGGGCGCACACACATCTAACCTGTCCCAAGCAATTGTCCACTAAATCAGGCGGTGACCTGGCCCTCCTGAGCAGTAATCAAATATGCTGCTAGCGTATTGCACCAAGCTACAGGGGAAGCCCACAGGAGCGGAAAACCCCAGGGGAGATACTGAGCTGTGAAGCAGACAGGAGGTTATTTTCTCCAAAATGAAACATAAAATTTGCAACTGTGGTTTTATGAATTAGAACTGCATAATCAGAACCACCTGTCTCGCCGGGAGAGCAGAACAGACAAACTGTCAAAAACCAGCTGAGTTTCAACACATTTGTATTACTTTTTCATGTTAGCAAATGTGGCAAACCACCATAGTAAACGGGTTACTTCAGAATATGAGTGATCGGTTGTGTGTGTGTGTATGTGTGTGTGTGTGTGTATATATATATATATGTGTATATATATATGTGTGTGTGTATATATATATATATGTGTGTGTGTATATATATGTATATATGTATAAGGTGGTGTGTGCTGTATATAAGTATATGTGTGTGGGTGTGTGTATGTATAAGTATATATGTGTGTGTGTGTGTGTATAAGTATATGTGTATATGTATAAGTATATATATGTGTGTGTGTGTGTGTATGTATATAAGTATATATGTGTGTGTGTGTGTGTATAGTATAAGTATATAGTGTGTGTGTGTGTGTGTGTGTGTGTATGTATAAGTATATATGTGTGTGTGTGTATGTATAAGTATTTGTGTGTATGTATGTATAAGTATATGTAATAAAACTATCTGAATTATCTGACTTGTGCTGTCGCAAACCTAAGGATGCAAGAAAGATAAGGCGTCGTGGGCAACCGCAATGAATCTTCCGGGCATCTGTTTCCATATCTTCAGCTGAAGTCTTGGTCCTGCCATGGAGACTATAGCAGCTAAGCTAATTAGCCTATTGAGCATGTTTTAGATGGGCAACTGCATAATTAATTTTAATAAAAAGTAATTCAATTGTTGCACCTCTTATTAGAATGTCACTTCAAAAACACTTCCTTGTAAGTGCTAAATGATTAACTTCCAATTTTGGGGTGAATTAATAGTCCCGCTCTCCCCTCACCAAATGGCAAACTATATGACTCCATTCTCACCACTGTCAGTGAATTACTAATTGAAAGCCCTGTTACATTCTAATTTATAACTGTAAAGGTAATGTATCAGTGTCTCCAATAACCCCGTGGCCCTGTGTTAAAAGCAGGTCATCCACAGATACATGATGTCCTGCTGCTTGAATAATGCATATTCATGTGCGCGCTAAAAGTGAGCCCAAATCCAATATGTTTTAATGAGCTACAGTCAGTTTTGGGAAGAATACTTGAAAATGTATTTAGTTACAGAATACTGAATATCGGCATTAAAATGTATCCAATCAGAGAGCTGTTTTCTGAACACTTTCACATTCAGTCGCTGTATATTTTAATGCAAAAACACACATTAAATACAGCTTTATGTTTGGAAGGAAAAAAGAAAAGGGGAAAGAAAAAAAAATGCACTCACCACAAGAGTACAAGAGTTGTATTTTTGGTTTTTTCCCCCCCTCATTAATACTGTACAGTTTGAAGCCTAAATTGTGTAATCAAATTCATTGATGTATTCCTTTTGATTTTAGGAAAGTAACTGTAATCTGAAAACCACCAAATGAAAGCGTAACCAGAAAACCGTTCCTCATTAGTATTCTGAATATGTATTTTCGGCACATGAATTCAGTTACTTACCCAACACTGGCTCTGGTTGGAGTAGGTTCTGGTTCTGGTTCTGGTTTTGGGTTAAGTTCAAAAGTGATGGCAAGGGGTCCTCAAGCTATAGGTCTATACACCCTCTGAGTGTCTGGTTTTATATTTAGTTAGTAATATTACAACTGTATAAACATTTACATTGGCTAATACAGAATAATACAATTATACTCTTTAAAAAAAGCGACATATAGTACTTTGTTGTTACTGCTACTGCTACTACTGCTGCTACTACTACTACTAAAAATTGCTTTAGATATTCCTTTTCAGAATACATTGCTTGTCTTACAACTCCCCCAGGCCCCTTTTTGTATCTTCTTCTCACACCTTCCCTATTGTAAATATCAACTTTTTTGCCAACCCGACATTGTCTTTGTTGCATGCATAATTCATGCTACGTACAGTCCTGGAAAATTAATATTGCAGTAGGCTTGTATTTTATCCGGGTTATTTGCCAAGTTAATTGAGAAATGGGGAAGCCCTTGGAGGACATTGGGTTTTATCTAATCCCCATCTTGTTGTAGCTAACCTAACAGCTAACGGTGATTAACAGACTTGTCGAGAATGTGTTCTAATTACGCATGTCAAATGGGCAAAGTTGGGTGAAAACATATGGAGATCTTGCACACTTTTTATTCTTGTAGTAACTCCTTAGAAACAATGGCCTAGAAAGAAGAAGTTTGAAGATATATGATCATAAGTATTATTATTCTGATTGTACTTTGACGCCAACTTTTACTGATACTAATTGTTTAAGGATGCGTTCACACTTGGGACTAAAATGGATGATCAAATATATTATATTAACTTCCACTGCCTCTACTGGCCAAATCATTTCCAGTGACAAAAGAAAACGGTGTTGTGAGAGTGACTTTAGCTAAGTCAGGGGATCATGCCTTGTTGTTTTCTTTGCTTTTGGTCGTGCCATCTTCTAAGCCCACACATTTTTTTTGTCCCAAGTCTTACAATGTAAACAACTCCATGTCCTGACAAGAAGTCCCGCCATGACTCAGCTGGCTTTCATGTTCCTATATCTAAAGAGACTGTGGCTGTTCTTTGCCAAAATAAAAATCAGGCCGATTTAGCTTCCAGCGCTGGTCCCTCGGTCCCCCCTATCCCAAAACTTCAAAGTGCTTTAAGGCAAACTTTCTTACTTTTGATGCCGCATTCACCTCCGTAGCACTACCTATCGGGATGCTACATCTATCTCCTGGTACAAACACTGGCGGAGAATATAAAAAGCGTTATCAAGCGGTTTCTCATACCGATGTGGGGGGGAAGAGATGAAAGCTAAATGTTATGTTGTTTTTGACAGTTCGAGCATTTTGTTTAGACTTTTGGCAGGCTGGAAAATGGCTTTACATGATACATAGACGCCATTTATTCAGTGATGTAGCCGCCTTCTTGTGGGGCGGAGTGTATGTACCCTATTTTCCGGAAAATAGTGAAAAAAACATACATAAGTCGCATTTTTTGGTGGAAATTAATTTGATCAATCCCAAACCAAAAACAGACATTTCATCTGGAAGTGAAATTTAAAATAATAACAGATTAGAGAACCACATGGTGAATAGGTGTAAGTATGCTAACGTATGCTAACGTAACACCTTCAGCGACATGACGCACAGACAACCAACTGTCCTAAGTGTCTGGTATGTTCACGTAACATGTTAACAGTTATTCAGATCACTATAGCATACAGGACATGCTAACAAGTTTACCAAAGCATCAGTATTACCCCAAATCACTAAATCCATTGCATTCTTCTTCCTCAGTGTCACATATAAGTCGCTCCGGAATATAAATCGCACCCCGGCCAAACTATGAAAAAAGGTGCGACTTATAGTCTGGAAAATACAGAACTTGCCACTTTCTTAACGTGTGGTAGGTTATAACACGAATAAGCAAGTAAAGGGTAAATCAAGATGCTATCATAACTATCACTTGCCATCTAGTAAGGCAACATGAAATAAATAGGCAATTAAAATGTGAAATATTTGAATATATCATTATCATTTTATAGATAAACTTGCTCTGACAGCAGCTGCAAGGATCACATCTGCACTGTGCCTGGCTCACACGCTGAGCTGCACGGGTTATGTGTAACCACAGAAACTAAACTAGGACAAACCTTGATCTAGACCAGGATCAAACCAGAAGAGTAAACGCACCCTGATGTATCCCAACATCAGTGTGATCGCCTCACTACACCAACATAACGAATGTCCTGGACGTGCCACAGCAGCCACAAAGAAATCAGATTTCGTCTGGGCAAAGCTGAGGTTACTGACCCACAAGAGCTGATTGGAATTCTTAATCAAAGGCTGCAAGTTTGGCTTCGAATGATGAAACACAAAATTGAGGTATCCGTTTGCTTTTCTGTATTTGCATTTTTCCCATTTCTGGCCTTTCTTTCGGGTATTCTGTCATATCATTACGGCTTGCATGGTTAGTCTCCCCCCGTCTAAGATAAATTCCAGCCTAAATGTGATGTATGATTAGCTTGGCATGCTGCAATCCTAAGTGAAATGGTTTCACAGAGGACGACGTGTTTCTCAGTGGGTTCCAATTGAGCAGAATCAGCTATGCAAATCCACTGTACATTTGCGTTGCGGCTGATAAGGTAATTCGAGGTATTCAGCATATCAAATCTAAACACTATAATTCAACTGCTGCTACTCTATCCTTTTTATTTGCTGAGTAAAATGGCACCACTACTGGTTCAAATAAAGTATGTTTTATATACAAGCTATTATTTAACTATTACAGGACAAACAAACAAAAACAAATATGGGCTTTTACAGTGTTTACTGCTCATACTACAGAGCATTTACCAATAATACTACTGACTGACTACTCTCATGACTAAGTCCAAGTTTCTTAGTTGCTCTAAAATATTATATTAGCTCTTCTACCAACACTATTGCTAGTGCTACTGCTGCTACAAATACAACTACTGATAATAAAGCATTAGATTTACAATGCTTTTCCAGACGCTACCCAACTATTCTAGCCACAGCTGCCCAAAGGAAGACTGGCAGAAGCAAGGCTGCCAATCTGCTAAGGACACTATAGCAGTGAGCATTTGACTTCGGCCCCACCCAAGCGGTAGCCCATCGCAGGACTAACAGGCTCAACCGTGCTTAGATTCCAAATTAAGAGATCAGTTAAGGTGGCCAGTACTACTACTACACTCATCCCGCCTTGCCTCGGGGTCTGAATACACTGGTGTATGAATGTGTGTGTGAATGGGTGAGTGATGTAAAGCGCTTTGAGTGCCTTAAAGGTGAAAAGCACTATATGAATGTGACCATTTACTATCACCGTGACTAATATCTATTGCTATACCACTACTATCATAGTAATAGTGCCACCTCCAATGTTCCCTCTAATTCAGAACACACAAACTCTCTGAGCGGCCCCTTGGACCACTGTGAGCAACATCAGATAAACACACTGTGGTCATGACAGTGTCACATCCGTCCAAGTTACATGCTTTGTTAAAAGAATGAAATTATAGCAGGAATTTCTGTTTCATTATTTTTAATCGAGCGCCTTAATCCACTTACAATGAAAAAGACAAACATCTTGTTCATGACCTGTGTAGCAGGGGCGCAGAAAGTGGCCCGGGAGTTGAAATTATATTTACTCCTTGGAGTCCGATTCATTGCAGTGGGGTTTATCATTTTTGATCTATTTATTTTATTGACTCAGTTGGCCACAGTTGTATGATATCCTACTATATAATGTCATCTTTATTCAATAGGTTTGTTATATAAACAGAGCTGAATATTGATTTATTTTGACTTTTTTAAAATTAAGTTTCATGATCAGCACCCATTGTTTTATAGTACAGCATGTAACCAAGAATATTTCAGGCAATAAAAACTAAATGAAAGATAGAGTTTATATCATACTGTGGAACCTTCCAAGGCAAAGCAAGAACAATGTTATGAGAAAATTGAGTAAAGGACCCTCAACTTGAAAACGTACATAGGGCCCCTTTAAACCTCAAACTGCCTCACTTCACATGAGGAGCCTAATGTTCTGTGGGCCTATGGCCTATTCTCTGTTTGAGAACCACTGCTTCAAACCAAGTTTAACATACACAATAGAGTACAGCTTCAAATAGGCCTAGTATTTGAGGGTTATGGCCCGGTCCAGACCGTTGCTGATCATATTACTGCAAGACAGCTCTGAGCGTAAGACTCGCACAGGACGGTCTTTAAATAAATAAATAAACTGAACTAATCCCACTTACACTGTTCAGAGGGACAAACGTATGACACCAAAAAGCTCATTCACAGACTGCGCTGCGGTCACACCTGTTGGCATCGCGCTGAGCCTCATTCATAAAGTTTCATCAGAAGTTGTTCTACTCACATGGTAAAGAGTGTCCTCTGATAATACATCCACCTGACGCAGAGCTCTCCTCCTCTCATCTCCACCTGCTCTGTCTTCTGTTACAGCGAGTGCTCACGCGCTCACAAGCATAAACCTCATGCACTGTCCCGTATCACCACTCTGTAGCGCTCCGCTCTGCGCGGGCCGCTGCTCTCTGGAACAGGGGCGATCAAATCCGTTTGATCCTGCAGCATTTGACCCCTGGGAAATCCTGTCCGCCACAGGTCTCTAGTCAGCCCTGACTAGAGTAGTCAGGGCCGACACAGCTAAGGTAGGGGCCTAAGGGGCCTGGTGGCGCTTCTTGCCTCCTCTACAGCCTGGCCCACACCGGCCCATTTACCCATCAGCCCACCTGGAAAATCCCTGGTCCAGTCCACCCTTGCCTGTCACTCAATGAATCACATGGTATACATTTTGATGTGTTCAGTTTATTTTCAATTCATGTTGGATTTTATGCTGTGCACAGTGCAGATTTTCTGTGCGCAGAGACCTTTGGAGCAGTGCCCAATTGCACACGTGCACAGCTTAGAGGGAACAGTGGCCACCACCATCTCATTTACTATTTCCAGGGATGCACTGCTTGCTCCAATTGGGGAGAATCAGCCATTCATATCCGCTATACACTGTTTTCCCACTGATAAGGTCATTCAAGGCAGTCTTAGCCATGTGAATTAATGTAACATTTGCTTGAATGGTCATGGCCAAATAAAGATCAAGTACACTTCAATCTTACCCTTCATCAAAAATGTATCAGCAAGTCACGGACAATTTTTTGTACCACTTTACCAAATCTAAAATGGTGGCATTAGCATGCAAAATCATAGAGAGTCAAATTGTACAATTTAGGTTGCCATTTCAGAGGCATAGCACTAGTGTCTGAAAGTGTTTCCTTGGCACTAACATAAGCAACAACTCCCATCTCTCCATGCCTCCCGGTAGCTAGAGCAGGAGATTGGTGCTTGTCTGTGCTCCTGCCTTGTAAAATGGGTTATGGATAGCCTCATTGGAGCAGCAAATGATTGGACACAATTTTGTAAAGGGCTTTGTGGGTGAATAAAATAAAAGATAAAAACATTTTATGGCTTCTTCAAGCCTAAGGAGTAAACACCTGTTGCCCTTAGTGTGCATTTTATAAACCAAGATAATGCCTTAGTGAGACGCACATTACTGTATGGACATAGGGATGGGAGTATCGATACCAAGTACTGTCATGCAAGTATCTATCGATCTATATATAAGTTATTTTGAAATTGTAACAGGCTAAGTGGTAACTGGAAGGAAGAGAACAGAGAGGTTGTTTTTGAGGAGACTGTCAGGTGTATATTAAATGAGGAAAAACGGTGCCAATGAGCGGAAACGCTCAAATTTACATGGGCAGACCGGTTCAGGAGGCATATCACATGCGGACATCATTTTAGTCCCTTTGTATACCCTTTTCATGGAATTACCTAATTGCTATCAATAACCCAATGAAAGAATAGATAAAACACATTTAGATAAATGTGGGGATGCGTGAAACAGTCTCAGGCGATGTGGTATACCGCCCAACAATAGTGCCTCAACCAGCACACACGGGACTAGCACTGGCCTGGGACACAATCACAATGATGTACAACAGGGACATCTTAGGATAAAGCCAGGCACAGTCAGGCTGCCACCACCACACTCACAGGAAACATCAGACCTCCTGGAACACACACCAGACAGACACTCCACCAGCCTCAGCCAGGCACCCAGCTCTGACTCCGAAGGCGGTACTGGAAAGGCATGATCTTTCCCGCAAAGTTCTAAACATAGGGACTCCCGGAATGAACAGCTGGAACATCTGTTGACCAGGAGCACATGTCACCTCCAACAGCCTGCACCTCTGGCTGAGGCTCAAGTACTGGTCCGACGGCAAGACGCTGATCAGTCTCACACACTCAAGAAGGTTGGTCAGGGGAGAACCAAGCCCCGACCACAACACATCCCAGGTCCACGAGGCTCCTCCAGCATGCTAGCAGAACTGAGCCACAACCGCACTGCTGCCACCAATGCAAGTGGTAGATGGAAGAAAGAGAACCAGGTTGTCTTTGGGGAGACCGGAATTTATTAAATTGTGGAAATCAGCGCCAAATAGTGGGAACGCTCACATTTCTACGAGCTGACCAGATCAGGAGGCGTGGCACATGCGCACATCATTTTAGTCCCTTACGATATTGATTTTAACATGTTTGGGATCGGTATGAATAAAAAATAATAATAAAACAATTTGTGGTGTCCTGTCTCTTTATAGACATATTGAATAGGCAAGTTATTGAAAACCCTTTTATGTTTTTCAAGTAGGGTTAATAATATAAAGCAATAAACATTTATTGCTTCCTGTTGCCTCAGGAGTAAAACACTTGTTGCACATGTAATCACCAAGATATACAGTGACACCCGTTTGAATAAGATTTGCAAATTACTATTTTTGTTGTTCGCTGCTGTTAGCTAGCGGCTAATTATTATTCACGTGGGGTACAACAATGTGTCAAAGCTTATTTGCTGGAGGATTACGGTGAGGAGTCAGCTAAATGCATTTTCCTCACACTCAAAAAACAGACAATGCCATGGGCCCAAACACTTTAAGAGCACTTCATTTTGATCGCTCTCAATTTGATTCCATTAGAACATATGAAGGACCTGTAGGCATCATCAGCACAAGACCCTCCAACTAAATCTGACTCAGTGTTGATGCTTGAATTATTCTACATACTGTATCAATGACTATAATGGATACAGTCGGTATATGTAGGAACCCGCACTAATAGAAGGTCCCCACACATCCGTAGGGGGAAACAATCCATGGATTTTAATGAGGAGGAGCTGCTCTAGCATGTTCAACCACTGCAAGAGCAAATGCAGACAGGAGAGTCTACATTGTGCAAAATACAGACATAAAGACAGGAAACTATTTTGTAAAAAAAACAAAGTGGAGAAATTCTCCAAATTTGGAGAAATATTAAATATTGCTAAAAAGAAGCTGCGCGCTACATGCTACCCCAATGCTAGTGCCACGGCTGTGTTTTAACAGAAAATCAATGTCAATCCGTCAAAAATGTCCAGTTCAGAATGTGGCGGCTTGAATTAGTTGTGCATGAAAAACACTGAATCCACCAGTAAAACAAGTTGTAATTTCCCACTGTGATGCATTTCCAATTGTACAGAGGAAAAATACTTATTTGATCACCCCTTAGAAATATTCATACTTATTCATACTTATTTGCAGCAATAAACATGCAAATAAATTATTTAAAAATCATACAATGTGATTTATTTGATGTATATATTATATTATATAGATATAAAAATATATATATATATATATATATATATATATATATATATATATATATATATATATATATATATATTGCCATTCAAATACTTATTTTCCTCACTGTATGTATTCACTTTACTCCGGCATGCCCACACTCAACTTCCATGTCGCATTTCCAATTAAGAGAGAATTCCATTCATTTCAATGGCGAACCAGAGAAAAGTCTTGTGCAATGGTCATGTGCACCACAAATGACTCTTTGGGTGGCTTAAAAACGGCTTTGTTGTCTGTTGCTGGATTTCTGTCGAGATTGGCAGCCTTATGCAAATCACATAACCAGAAAAAAAAGGGTCACAAATATTGACAATGTGTGCAACTTCCTGAATAAGATGTATAAATAAAAAAAGAGTTATGAATAAACGTATTCACAACTCTTTTTTTATTTATACATGTTTACTGATTTAAGTGTTGATTGCCTGAACATCTTGCAAATGATATACTGTATATGTGTGTGAGAGAGATAAAAACATGCATTTTTACTGTGAGCAGGCTTGTCTCACAACAAATATAGACCTGTCACCTGCTTTTCTCCATGGAGATAGATATAGTGTACCACTATGGAACATTCCAGGCAAAACATTAACACCTCCACAGAGACATGCAGGTTCCGACCTTCCACTTACAAATCTACAGACCACCTTTAAAAATAGTGAGTTTGGTCCATTAAAACGTATGAGGAATTTGGGACTGTTCTCTCTTGTGTCAAGATAAAAAAAAAAAAAAAAGAAAAAGACTTTTTGTACAAAGAAATAAAATAATTGACACAATGTTTAAGCTTGTCTCTATTCCATTTTCACCTGCACTGGATTCCACTTCAGAGCTGGTGCACTCAGCTCTTCTGGTGCATATTTCCCAGCACCTTGTGTGCTGATAGCTTGAGGCGAGCAATTGGAGAGAGCTCCACGGCATAAGGTTTTAGTCTGCCCTAGAGGAAGTCAGGTGGTATGTTCAAATGGAGGCCAGGCTTTAAAGTCTTCAGAGCTGTAATATGCATGCTACCACTACACTTTTGAGTATACTTTGAAGATTGCTGGTATGAGAAAGACAACGTTATGTTTTGTATTTGTATCTTGTGTTATGTATCGCTGAATGCAGTATTTATTCATTAAAATTTAACATCCTCAACAGCTGTTACACTGCGGTTGGAGCTCATAATATGATTGCTGAAACGTCAATGGTAAAAGTTAAAATGTGTGTGTATATTTTTGTTTGAGGTTTAATTACTTTTCAACTACTGCATGGTTTACTGTCGCATTTGCTGTGTATACATTTTTAAACACATTTTACACGATTATTCTTGAGCCAGATATTCAATTTACACAGCAAGTTGACTTGGGCTGAATTATCAGAATGATCGTAATATTTTAAATCGTATTGTATAACATAATTGTATTAAACACTTACAAATGATTCAGCTCAAATATGATTTGACAAGTTAGGTAATTGTAAGAAGAGTACAGTTTTTGATAGATGCCTACAATTTTCCAAGTAGTAGAAAAATAGCCTGATTTGAAAGTTGGAATCGGTTTAGAAGTAAAAGGTCAAAATGTTAAAATCTATAAATTCACGCCCTAAAATCAAAACACATTTGAAACCACTTGACAGACATCACGCAAAAGCCACCGAGTTTAATGTCCATTTAGCCATTGCTTCAAATATCACAGAATCTTAAAAGCAGAAATCAGAGCAATGCCATCAGACCACCCGGCAATATCTGCATATTTTTTCCTTTTAACAGCTTTAATAAATATTCATAGCAGCCACCTACATTATTGCAGCTTATGCCTATGCAAATGCCTGTGAAATAGCACTTTCCCATGCACTTACTAACATTGGAAATAAACAGAAATGGTGATATATATCTTATCATGAAAGCATCAATATATTTTTTTAAATGGTCTATGTAGATGGAATGTACTTCAAAACAGCCTGAGCCCCATTGTAGTATTTCTATGAATATGAAAAAGGGGGAGAGAATTTGTGTTTTTTTTTTCCCCTGATGTGACAAACAAGAGCAGCTTATTTTGATTTCAGAGTTCCCATTGAGGGCATTCTTCTGTTAGCCCGCATTCTGATATATTCCTCTTTTATTTATTGTCCCCTCTTTTGTGAAAAGAAGCCAAGTCATTACTCCTCTTCATCCTCTTTGCCAGCCACTGAAAGTTCAAGTGCTAGTAGATCCTTTACTCCAAGAGTACGTACAAGTATGGCAAAAGCTTTTACTTAAGGTTCATTTGGCTCTATAGATTAAATCAATTATGTGTGTGTTTATTCTGTTAATGATGAAGGAAAACCCAACTCAGGACAGGAGTTGAGAATTAGTACTAGCTATACGAATCAGCTGTATGCTCCTCTTGTAAATACTACATGTATGACTGTATTGGTACCGTCAAATACATGAGTTAAGTACATAAGACTACCCAGAAAAAAAATAGTAAGTTAAAAGTAAACTCACAAAGTTGATCTACAAGTGTATTTACATATTTTTAAAGGGTGCACCACAGGGTTTTGTAATGGGCCCAATCTACTTTAATGTTTTTCCTTTTCCCGCTAATATATGATTGACTCTATGGATTGATTCGAGTCTTCTTACTTCACAACATATAAGTCTCCTCATATCTTTAAACATGCATCCTTACTGTCGCACATTTTTGCAACTGATTTGGACATTCCTTAAAAATTGTAATTGCTACACAAACTAAAGTGATGTTGCTGGAAACAACACAAGTAAACACTGCATTGAATTGAGTCGACATAAAATTGCACTTCTACACACTCATTTTGGACTATGCTTCCTGTAGATACTTAATGTACAACAACAAATATACATGCATTATTTGTATCCGTATATAAACTTAACCAAGACGTGTTTTGTTTTTGTTGTTTGTTTTTTTTAAATAAAAAAGTGTTTTATAATCTACAAATAAGCAACCAAAAGAGCAAGTCATTGAAAAGCATTTGCATTCTCCAACCGTTTAGTGTTCATTTTACAGGCCAGACCAGTGCTTTTACCTCTGCATCCTCAAAGCACCAATAGCCAGAGTCTGTCCTCTGCATAGATTCATTACCACTGTGATGTACGGTGGTATGTTGCTTGGCAGAGTGCTATGCTCAGCTTTACTGCTGTCAGTGCTGCCAATGGGCTCTTTTTCTTATCACACACCTCTACAATGCAACCACTTCATTTCTTTATTTTTTTTTAGCTGACTTCATGTTGCCTGAACATTTAGCTGTAATATAACTCCACACTTTGATTGCATCATTAACTACAATCCAACGTGATCATTTAACACAATTGTCTTAAATGTGTTTGCATAGGCTGTTCTTGAAAAAAATAATCTGCATACTCTCAACTCTTAAAGTTGCTCTAGTCACATACACGTGGCATTCATTTGTTCATTCATATTCGGGGGGAGAAATGTTATGAAATGATATCAAAGAAATGATATATGAAGCCATCAGAAGTAACAACTTTTTGTTTTTTAGTACTCTTTCCTGAAGAGCTTTTTTCCTCAGTGTGCATTTTATTTTACCTTACTATCTCGAGTCTACACTCCAAAATGCTTTGGTCATGATTGTAAAGAAGATTCAGAACATTTGTCCTGTCCTCCTTTCTCTTAAAGGTACTTTAGTGGGATGTATTGAGACCCTGAACCTACACACTACATTAGAGACATGTCCTGCCCTTGTTTTGGATGCTCCTCAGCAGAGTAAACGCCAACACAAAACCTTTGATTCCTGGAAGCAATCTTGAATAAAAGCAGGCAAATGACTATATCTATTGTAATGGTGATTCATGCTACAATTTAAATTGGTTTGATGTAATAATCTCAGATGGCGGACAAGGGTCTATGTAACTGCAAACTCTGTTTTTGAAAGAAATATCCCAAATGGAAATCTACAAACCTTTAAACTTATTATTTGTTAGATATTAGTTCCACAATCCTGCAATGTTAATCTCATGGTCCTTTTTAAATGACGACAATCACCTCTTTGAAGTTTAATAATGGCACCACTTTCTGAGGTTATTGTGTCACTTTTACTTTAATCTTTAATTGTTAACTACAATTTAATCAGTCACTCACTGCACTCACATCTGTAAATGTAACAGTAAATTCTTGTGTACATAGTAAGCCTATTTTTATTTTTTATTATAGTAATTTTAAATTGTTTCTTAATGCATGCCCTTTTGATTTCATATATGTTTTTATTGATCAGTGTTTTATGTTGCACTTAAGGCCAAAACAAGTTCCTATGTTTGTGAATTCTGTTCATTGGCAATAAACCTTTTCTGATTTTGATTTATGTATTTATGCTGACAGAGAAGACCTTGAACTTTGTAACCGTTTTTATTTTAATTTGAAGATATCAGTTTCAGTCAATTTCTGCTGTAGTTTGCTCACATAAATTTAAGAGTTTTTCATCATGTAGAAATAAGACATTATGTGTAAAAATTGCCAAAACAGCACCTATGAGGGACATATAGAACTGAAAAATGGACAAAGCCAGGTTTAAATTTCTTGGTTCATTTTGTTGACATATTAGATGTAAATGTACAGAGGAGATTCTAGATATCTTATTTAGTTTTTAGACTGAAAATTGGGCTAAAACTTAAAATGTTGCTTTAAACTTTAATACAACGCAATTAGATTTATGTAGCAACAAATTGATGTATATTCTGTATGTTATGTAAAAATCTTGTTAAATACAAGTTTGGACAATTTGGTGTGTGTAGGTTCTATTAAGGTTCTTTTAAGGGGGCGATCAATATGGGAGAAAAATGCATTTTAAGAAAACACAGCCTTTGAACGTTGCGATCTCGTTCTAGAATTTGATGTCATAATTTCCGATGGTGGGTAGGTGCTTGTGTAACTCTTCATGGTACTGCAAGAAATACCCAAACTTATGCTCCACAAATCGTATAATTATATTTTGTAGCAACTTCACCATTGTGGGACTAATATATTATGATCATCTTATCATAATGTGTACATACCAAATTATGTACTTCTGAATCAGTAGGGTTACAAAGGCTTGTTTAATATAACCATAGTAAATATAGCTTTGGCAAATGGTTTACCCTTTTAGTTGTAGGCAGTAACATTACTTGGACAGAAAAAAACCCACAAGATTTAAGGGCTCAATATTGCAACTCCAGCCTCTTTCAGCGCCGCCACATGATAATCACTTTTTAGTTAGAGCATCAGCGCCTCGAGAATCTAATTTGAGAGTGCAATGGAAAGACTCTACTCATGCTTTCTGGGGAAATAGAAAACACATTTGAACATTTATTCCATAGCTTTAATTCTGCAAGATCCATGTGCAAAGGAGAGATGTGGGTTGTATGAGTGTCCCATTCTTGGAAAGAGGTACAGGACCTTAAAATTCAATCTATTTTTTACTTTTTCAAATGATCACTAGTTCTCCTCACTACTACTGCTATACTACTACATGAACTCTCCTTTACTGCTACTGCTCACAGTACTCACGCATCTACTTTTGCCATGTTTTTATGTAGTTGACTATCCAAAAATAAGGAAAGTCAAATAAATATGCAACATGCCCCATAAAATCAGATGCTTAATCTGTTTCAATCCCCCTCTGAAAGCATAGAACTTTTTCTTTCCCCTTTTGGAAATCTAAACCTCTTAAGCTTGCTCAAATGTTCTGTTCAAGTTGTGCCTGGAGTGTGGCTTTCACTGGCCAAGCACTGAGATCTGCCATCTGTCTGGGTCATCCACAAAAGCCCGCAAACTTTGGACTTTTGTATCATTCATATTTAAATAAAATTTGCTGGGGATTTTTTAGAAATTGTAACTGGGTGAGAAAATGGGAAGTCATATTTCAGTTTTACAATGTTGATATCTAGTCTGGGAGATAAATGTTAGGGAAAGAATTTTGGAGTGTTGGTCATTTTGAGTTTTTACATAAACAGCCAAGGATGGCCTGAAACCTGTGTGTCTCTATGGAGATAGAATGCCACAGTATGGTATGAAACATATCGCATAAATTGTATTCACGAGACGTCACAATATTCTAGAATGACTGATTTAAAACTGAGCTAGGACAAGAATTCTGTTTAACTGTCAGATTGCAGATTTGTTGACCTGGTTTATGGTTCATATATCTGTAAATACTAGGCCTATCAACAAGAAACTAAAAGTTAAAAAAAGTCCAACGTATCTGTAGCATAATGAAAACAAAAGTGACATTATCCATCCACCGTCTTCTACTTTCGGGGTCCGGGTCACGGGGCAGCAGTCTAAGCAGGGACACCCGGACTTCCCTCACCCAAGACTTCCTCCAGCTCCTCCAGGGTGATCCTGAGGCGTTCCCAGGCCAGGCGAGACACACTCCCTCCAGCATGTCCTGAGGCTTGCCTCCCAGGGAGGTGTCTAGGAGGCATCCGGAACAGATGCCCGAGCCACCTCAGCTGGCTCCTCTCGACGTGGAGGAGCAGCGGCTCCTCCCATGTGACTGAGCTCCTCACCCTATCTATAAGGGTGCGCCCAGCCACCGTGTGGTGGAAACTTATTGCGACCTCTTGTATCCGCAATCTTGTCCTTTCGATCATTACCCAAAGCTCATGAGCATAGGTGAGGGTAGAAATTTACATTGACCGATAAATCGAGAGCTTTGCCTTTCAACTCAGAATCAGAAAGGGTTTATTGCCATTGTCAAACTCGGCTCCGTCTTCAGCACAACAGTCCAATAAAGCGGCCACACCGATCTGCCTGTCAGTCTCAAGCTCCATCCTTTCCTCATTCGTGAACCAGACTCCGAGATACTTGAACTCCTCCACTTGGGGCAAGGACTCCCCGCCCAACCGGAAGGGGCAAGCCACCTTTCTCCGGTTGAGAACCATGGCCTCGGATTCGGAGGTGCTGATTCTCATCCCGGCTGCTTCACTCTCGGCTGCAAACCGTCTCAGAGCATGCTGCAGGTCCAGGTTTGATGGAGCCATCTGGACCACATCATCTGCAAAAAGCAGAGATGAGAGTTGTGGTCCCCAAACCAGGCATCCTCCGACCCCTGACTGCGCCTAGAAATTCTGTCCGTAAAAACAATGAACAGAACTGGTGAAAAAGGGCAGCCCTGGCAAAGACCAACATGCACTGGGAACAGGTCTGACTTACTGCCATTTTCCATTTAAATGGGTAGGTCTTTCTGAAAGTCAAAGGGGGTCATAATTGAGAAAGAATTTCAGTTTTTTGTATTTGCATTCTATCCAGACATTGGGCCAATATTATCAAGGAAATGCATAACTTTAGGTATGTAAATCTCTGGCTTGTCCAAAAACAATAAGACATCATCTACGTAGCCGTCAATTTTATGTTCCATCCCATAAATTGTAACACCATGGTGGTTTGTTAATAAATGCTGTCTGATCATTATAGATTAGATTTGGGAGTATTTGTTCCATTCTTTTTAACATAATTGATGTATATACACGATAGTCCACGCTCAGAATTGAGATTGGTCTGTATGCGGCGCAGTCAAGTCGGTCCTTCCCCTTTTTAGATAGCAGAGATATAATGGCTTCCTTCCAACTTAGAGTAGTATAAAGCTCTAAAAGATACACTTAAGGAAGCTCAGATCCCTCCGAGGTGAACCCATCACTCCCTGGAGAATTCGTTTTTTCAGTTTTTTAGTCTTTTAATTGCGCTATGAGTTATTTCAGCACCTAATGTTTTGTTATGCTCTTCGGTCATAGCAGGTCAATTGAGAATATCTAGAGAATATTGTATTTCTTCTTCATTATTTTGTGATATTTTGGAGAAAAGTTTTTTTGGGTTGGAGTCATATATATATTTATAATTGGTCTTGTTTGGTTATTCTGGCTGTCAGATTTTTTAAAAAAAAATTCTCTGGCTGTTTTCTAAGCTTCCAAGATAAGTTTAGCGAATTCTGAACCACTTTCATTATATTGTTCCTGTAGCATTTGAGGGTTCTTGTTTTCTGCATCTTTAGCTTACAAAAGTTTTAGTTTGTTCTGTAAATGGTACAGTTTTACAACTTTTGTTTCTTTTTAGCTGTGGTGAAAGCAATTACCTTGCCCCTCAAAACTGCCATAGCTGCATCCCAAAGAATCGGTGGTTAAATTTCAATTCTTATTGTCATTTTACTTGTTTTTTTAAACTGAGGGTCACTGATTAGATTAAATCTCCAGGGTGTGTTTTTCCGTTTTTGTTCCAAATCTATAGTGATGTAGATGGGCATGATCACTCAGGTCTATTGGCCCTTATTTATCAACATTGTGGTGACATTTTTTGTAAATTTGGGTGTATATTTGTTGATACACAGGGGCACAGCTGATTTTGGTGTACGCAGTAGCTCTGGTGATAAATGAAGTGAATGAAAATCAACGTCATTTGAATAAAACGGCCGTGAGGAGGACCAAACCCGTTCGGACCGATACCAGGCAGAGCGCTAGGACGTCACCGCTCACACACACGGCCTCTGATGAACCCATCAGGACCGAGTCCGGCGCTCAAACACTCCCCTTGAATCAGCGCACAGAGGACAGCTCTGCGGAAGAGGACCGGACCCCCACGTCAGGACTATTGACTGTGTGTCAGGTCGCTACGGTGAGAACTATTCTCTTCTTTTTTAGCTGTTGACTGTTGCTGTACCAGCGTGGCACTTCTCTGGTCCAGGCCAAGTTGTTTACAACTACTTATTGCAAAGTCGATTTGAGTTAAATTTTTTGGGTTACTGTACATCAGTCCATGATAATTACTCTGGATACGTTTTAGACCTTGAAAGGTGCAGGCGTGCAGCCTCCACAAAGGCCATCCAATTTCTAACTGACAATCATTTAACATTTTTGTTAAAGATTACTCTAATGACAAGTAAGGGGCTGTACGTTTAGTGCAGGTAAGAGTGGTTTTCATGTTCAGTTTGGTGTTTGTTTGAAGTTGACGTACGTGGTACACCACCCCTGAACTTGGCGTTCAGTTTGTGCACACCTTGTGCTCACGTTAACATTAATAAATAAAAGAGTACCTCGTTTTGGTCGTACACCACATATATGCACAAAGTTAGCCATATGAAAGTTTGATAAATGAGGGCCCTTGTACCTATGTCCACCGATTATTTTTTTTTACCCATCTTTATTGAAAATAAAACAATTATTTATTCAAGTATATTTTCTTATGTGCATTTGAAAAAAAATATATGTTTTGTGGACATTGAGTTTCATCTCTCTCCAGATATCAATTAACCCTATATTATGTATTCATTTGTGAAATGTATTTATAGATTTACCAGCACTTTGTGGGTTTGAAACATCTAATGTCGGCTGGACATGTAAGTTCCAGTCGCCGCCACAGACAAGGGGGTTCTCTCAAAAGTGGTTTGCAATCAGCTCTATAACTTTAGTGTTGAAAGTGAGGTCGCTTCGTATGGTGGAGCATACACATCTGTCAAAGCAAACATATTTCCATTTGTAGTTCTTTTAACCAATACAAATCTGTCATCTTTATCTGTGTGTGAAAAACTTGAGACCAATATGGCCACTCCCCTTTAATGTTTTCCCCTGCATGAGAAATAGTTTATCATAACCAGGTCCAGTTGATTTTTGATATTCTAAGTCGTTTAAATGGGTTTAGTCATGTCACAAATCTTAATGCACAATGATACACAGTATTTAGGGACTGCAGACTTTGGAACGTAACCATAATCCAACAAATGTAAAAAGGCATACCAGACGTTTACTATAATAACCAAGAAGCGCCAAACAATTAATCCTAGTTGTAATATATAATTTATACTTTAATATATATATTATATTATATATATTATATTTTAATCTTTTAATTTGCAGCTTTTTTTTTTTTTTTTACTGACAAAAGTGTGCATTCTTCTCAAACAATATAGAACCCATCCCTCTGTAATTACAGAGGCTGTTTCCTGCCCTTAATGACTCCTCTTAACCAACAGCTGCAGTAGTACAATCTAATAGCTATAATTAGGACGTCATATCATAGTAAAAACAACTATTATGTATTTTTCCAGTGTTCCGCTTCATACACCCATGGAGATTATCTTTTGTACTAATTTAATAATGCTATTATACAGATTCAAATATGGAAAGTATTTAAGATCATTTGGAAAAGGAAGCCCGGAGTTTGTCTTAAAGGTACACTATGTAACCGTTTTGGTCCGCCAGCTTTTCTCATGAAGATGTTGTTGCTTTGCCTGATAATAAAACATGAGTACTGATACATGCAACGTAGATTAATGCCATATTGTGGAGCATTCCAGGGAAAGCAAAGAGAGAGCTGGAGATAGTAACAGTTATTTTCTTATTAGCAGTCGGCGATTCTTTACTAGAGTAGTCAATAGGCCTGTCAGGATAAACGCTTTCGCCTTTGAAAACATCTCAAACGACATGATTGAGCGCAGCGTGCAATCCTTCAAGGAAATAATCTCCCCGAAAAAAAAATAATAATAATTTTAATAACTGCTGTGATCAAACTTCCTCAAGCCAAATTTGCATGGTCTCTTTTATCTTTTCTATAAAATAAAATGTATTATAATCGCCCCTGTGCACGACAAAATGCTAACTACCTGATGTTGAGGAGGAAGGCGAATGAAAAGCTTCGCTAATTCTTTTAGACTGCAGACGAAGGACAAATAAATTGCGCTTTAAGGTCAATGTTTTCTTCAAATGATGCGTTCATTTCGTTTTTTGAACTGCATATCAACCTCCTTTATCCGTTCTTTGTAATTAAACGGGTCAAAAACTAACACAGACACAGGTTTTGGTGGTGATTAGTGGTTGGATTGAAAGTGATGCGGTATTATTTTTTGTCCATGATATTTTGTACTCCGTTTATACACTCGTCCAATAATTAAAAGTGATTAAGATGAATGGGATATTAATATTGTTTCTGAAAATACCTCATTTACATCCATTGTTATTTTTGTTTTATTTTTTAAATGAATTTCTTTCAGGAAAGCCAAGCCGTCAAGTGTGCTTTTTGTTGTTGTTGTTGTTGTTGTGTTGTAATCATCTCAGAGTCGTCTCAGAGTCATGCTCTTGTTCTGGAGGAGAGAAGGTAATGACCAATTAAAGGAATCAAACCACACTTTACCTTTGTTTTAGTCTGTGTAAATGAACAGTAAACCATAGAAGTCACACAAACAAATGAAGAGTCCTGCTATCAGTAAATATACTTAAAACATCCTTTCTCTTAATCATAGTGGGCCAGTCAAACATTGCCCCCTCTTCAATTTATGACTTTAGTACACAATACTTCCTTTTAAATCTTCCATCATCATAATTATATTCGTCAATCAGCAAACCTAAAATGTGTATTAATCATTTTGAAAACTTTGTATATAAATATTTGTCCACTATTTAGCAGCAGTTGTGCGGTGCCTAAGAACCACTTCGTACACAAATGTATAATTAAACGTGATCGCAAACAAAACTTTACTTCAATAATGGAATGAATGCATGTATCCAATGGATATTCAGATATGTTTTCAGAAGTGAAGCATTTTGTGAAGAAAGTAATCTGCACAATGTGAAATAGAAGTGATTATACCTGAACCTTGTGAAACTTTTTTTTTTTTACTTGGTGTAAACATTAACACCTGTTTCAAATGTATTCTGTTGCAACAAACCACTGTGATCAGAGCAGAAAACCAGTAAAATACTAGCAATTTTCCTAACATTAGAGTGAATACAATGGCAGTCACAACAAGCTGAGCAAAAATGTCTCTATGACAAATACAACTTTGTCTCATTTCGAAGTAACTACTTTCACGCTCAGTCCTTCCATGATGTGTGAAGGCACAGGGACATTTTTACTCCAGAAATTGTATTTAGTTGTTTAGTCTCAAAAGAAGCACGTGTGGGACGGATACACTTCACTTGGACAGATCCTTCTTCTTGACAGACGTGTTCCTGCAAATCAATAGATTACTGTATTGATAATATTAGTAATACGCAATCACCCTACTCCCTTTGTTGTGCTGCCTACTTGTTACATACGTACATGGGATTGGGTCTTCCAAGATAATTCTTTTTTCAAGATTTTATGTCTATCAAGAGAGGCAGTTTTTAAAATTGCGTCGTTCTGACTCAGCATTGTTCTGGACTGGCCCAGCTTTGTCCTTCAGCAGTGGATGTGAAGATCAAACCGACAACTTGTGAAAAGGACTGCAACAACATATCAACATCAAAGGGTTCTGGAAATTACTTCTGTATTTTTATTTTATTTTTCCTACAAAACAGTAGTCATTTCTTGGATTTTTGAGAGTTTTGTATGCATTTTTTTTTGTTATATCCTACTGACTGCTTCTGATTTTGTATAATAAGAATGATTTTCCACTTACTGTAACCCTTACTGTATTTTTGAGCAGATATGTAGTACTGGTCTGTCCACCCTCCACACAAATGTTACATAGTGCACCTTTAACCATACATTGTGATTGTTGAAGGCTACTTCTCTTTAAGATTCAAATGGGGCTATGGTTTATTATGTGGCACAGTTGTGTTTAACCTGTTGATCACGTGCTGCTAATGACCTAAGTCCAAATCCTGTGTCAGTGTTTCTCAGTGGAGCCTCTCTGTGCTCTCAGTTCTGTTCTCCAGTGCACTGAGCCTCTGTGAGCTGCACTGGACCCTGGACTATGTGGACAGAAAAACTAAAACCTGAAACTTTTGTCCGGACAACTGGCCTCATGTTTTGTTGCTTCTATAAAAATTCAACAGAAATGTGGAGACAGTGCCGCCGCTCTCATTACGTACATCACGCACAGTGCATAGGGCATCAAGTGCTCCAAGGGGCTGGCCAGGCTGGCCAGGCAAGTGTCGCTGCTCTCTCTCCATAAGTTTGAGATGTGCAGTGGAAGCTACAAGCCACAGTTTAAAAAGCGAACGGCTCAAGGACACAACTCGGACCAAATTTTGATCTGCATACATATTCTGCAAACCACAAGAAACACAACGGTCTTGAGATGATGAAAATTGGCCCCATATTCAATAAGAGACCATGAAAAAGAGAGACTGAAACAAGACATGCGATGTTGCTGGCGCTGTGAAATGTGTGCAAAGCCAAAGTGTTCAACTTCTTACAAATGTCAAAATCATGTTTTCATGAATGCAACAGAAATAGTGTCAATAGTTTGCAGCCTGTAGTTTTTTGTAGCACCATGCTCTGTTCTGCAGAAGAGCAGGTGAAGGGCTTTGGGGTGACCCTGGAGCAGGGACATTTAGGGACTGTCGGGGCTCTCATAATAAACTGAATGAGTTGATAATAATATTTGATCTAAAATGCACCAGAATACAGAACATTAAAACAATTTTGTTGAAAACTTCTTGGTTGAGAACCCCCAGATAAAAAAAAATAACCTTAAGGTTGTATTACATACATTAAACCCCTCTGTATTTTTTACATGTTCAAAGTGGGTTGGGAGCATGGGGGCACCACTAAGCATTTCTGTGGTAACCTGCGGTAATTCACAATATTAAATCTAGAGATTTGTTCATCAGCTGTTTGTGCTCGTAACTCCGGGAATAAAAGGCTGATTGGCCCAAAATAAAGACTAAAGACTAAGAATGTTTATGGGATGTAGACCTTCTCTCTGAATTCCAAGATGTTTCCAGAGTTATATGCTGCTAATGATCAGGCGGTGATCAGTCAGTGGGCTCTTCAGTCTTGCTTCAGCGATCAGATTCTGCAGTTTTTGACTCAAGTGCCGCGCTTGTTGTAGCCAAACGTTACTTATTTAGTGCAGAACATGTTTTTCTCTTGTTCCTTTTAGTTTTGATACAGTTCGTGCAGGCTAATCTGGAGGATTGGGATGTTTCCCGGTGGGCCGCACAAATTTTGGCCCGGTGGCCACTGTGGTTCAGCGCAGTGGCTCTGCTGCGCTCCGTGCGCTCTCCACGGCTCCAGCACTGGCAGCTGCTCTGGCTGTCTGTTGGCTCTTCTCTATCGCTGGAAAAAAACTGATACATCATTTTTATCAACGGTGGGATGGCATCCTCCCATTAAACATTATACTTAAAATGTTGCAAACATAAAATGTGTATTCGTATTCATGTAATCACAAAGATGAAGTCAAATGGCATGCAGACATTTAGCTTTTTGTTATTTAGTTAGCTGTTTTCCGACTTACCCCTTTATTTTGTGGATATTTTGAGATGTCCCTTTCACATTTTGAGAACAGGTGCTGTTCCTTCTTAATTACTCGCTGTTGTCGCTATAGTAGGAAGATGAATTAAACACATGGAGCTGAAAAAGGAGTGAGAGGAAAGGCTGCCTCCTGTTTCAGACAACGGCACAAATGCTAATCAGGAGCACTTCACCCATCTTGTGTTTTACAACCGCAAGTAGCATTTGCTAACGTGCACAGGGTCTATTGTTATTTTTCACAATATAGTCTGCCGATTAATTGTAGATCTGATAATGATGGTGTTAAAATGAACTGATTTAAGCTGATTTGAGGTGGACTATAAAGCTATGGAACGAATCTACAGTGATGTGTGCGCGCTTCTCGGCCTCCATGTTGCAAAGTGATATTTGTGCGCAGAGCTTATTTTTTATTTCGTCAGATGATAACAGACACCAGAACTGATCTCCTGCACTGTTGTAGGTTTCTACAGCCGTGTTGTTGAGAGCTCTCATGGGCAGCGGACACCGGGACTCTGCGGTTAAATCCACAGTTTGGTATCAGAGGCGTCTTGGGTCGCGGCATGATTGGTGGTTTGTTGCGGTCTTGCTGTTGTCTCTTCCATGGCTGCCTTTTACTCCCTGATCACTTGTGAAGCCACCCATGCATTTCAAACGATAAGTTGATAAGATAATTATAGTGATAGGCCTAGTAGTCAAATTATTTGTTCTATTGAACTTTGAGAGATATACATCCATTTCAAACCAAATAAAGGTTGAAATATGGTGACCGAATGCTTCTAGCTTGAGAATATGGACAAATATAGTATTTTTTTGGACATTTTGAATCATTAATGCTGCTGTCTTTCTTATGAAATTGTATTTTTGTGTGTTTTAGAATCTGGTTAGTCAATATTTTTTAGAGTCGCCTAGTCACAATTAGTGTATCATTGCACCCAGAGGTAACATACCTACACCATGAAAACACATAGTACACCGTTAAATTCAATTGCCATGTAAATCTTATGATGAAGCCAGGCTGTTTTATAAAGTCATAAACCTAACTGTACATTTTCATAGTGTAGTGCATAAAACAATGCCAATGTTCTAATTTGACCAATTTGTAACATTTTACGATGGAACAACGAGTATAGTGGATACTAGAGTCCTAAGTTCATGAGTGACCTTTCAATTTGATTGGCAGTAATGGCGTGTGTGTTTAGCTCAAAACAATTAAGCTAAAATTCTTTGTTTGTTCTTTTACTGACATCTTGTACTGTGGGTGGTATCATTAATCTGTCGCGCGAAGTAATTCATGATCTTCAACTTTTTTTTGTTATTTTTTTTTACTGAAACTTCATTGCAGCATTTTCTCAAATTTGAGCACTACATTTTGACACATCTTGCTTACAGAATATCAAATTTTACGTAAACTTGTATGCAAATAAACTTTCATTGTGGGAATTTTTTTTTTGCCAACTTCTAGTAGCCATCAAATACATTATTTCCCCTCCAGTTTGAGGTCACTCTTTCCGCCCCTGGGTCGCTCAAATGCAACAAAGAATACAATTCATGACTCTCCAAGTTGTTTTGCCCTGGACCCCTGGGGTCATGGGTCGCCGCCATCTTGTGAACAACAAATAAACCTGTTACAGCAGATTTCCCAAAGGGCCTTGGAAGATGTCAAGTAAGGATAGAGACCTTTTTTTCCCCCTTTCCCACACAAAAGGGAAAGAGCTAGGGTGCCTTTTTAAATCCCCTTAAGGGAAAGTGACAAGTCTGACTTAATTCCATAATGTTCATTTGAAGTTTTAAAAACCCATTTGCATTTACACAATATGGTTAGAATCATTACCCAATCCTGTACCAAGCACCTCCAAATAACAGCTAGGCTTTTCTTTCAGACACCACCCCCTAATTCTACCTTTTGTTCGCAGTTATTTAGCACTCCCACTATGCGCTATGATAAAATGTAGAGCCTGGGGTAGTGTTGAAGGATATTTGAACTGCATGTCTAAAGACTGAAAGTTTTTTGTGCGAGCGCTGCAGAAACTTTGTGACCCTAGTCCAAGCAAATTACCAAAGGATTTGTGACTATGCAGGGATGTGTATATCTTAAAGGCAGAAAAAAACAATAGGCTTTTTGGAAAACTTGTCACTACCAGGGTCACATTCTGTAAGGTCATCAGACGGGCAGACGTTTGATAACCATAAAATGATAATATTCTAACAGTGTCGTGCTACAGTGAGTTGAGATTGCTTGGCTAAATCAGCCATCCCCAAACTCTGCAGTATTGCGGCCCCCTTATCAGCCCAAAGATCTCTCGGGGCCCCTCGATAATAATTTACTGTATTTTTCTTTTAAATTTACAGATACAAATATTAATACTTATTGTAACTGTAGGCTTAATACAGATTTAAAGAAGTGAATTCAAACAAATAAATGATCTCATGTGTTCTCTCTGGTCTTTTCTTGTTTTTAAGTGTTTTAATTGACCCGTATTATGCTAAATTAACTTTGAGCTTTTGACCGTGTTCTAACATTGTTCCCTCATGAAAAACATACCCGGAGTAGAATTTAGTTTCATTCACCCTGTTTTTTTAATCCTGGTGAGAAAATCCTCTTCCCTCCGAGCGTCAAAAACACACTTTGAATCTCTTCAATAACTGACGTTTTCTCGATCTGTGACGTGGCTCCGAGAGGCTTTGCTGTTTTTAACTCCATAAATCATTGCCAGACTCGTTCTTGAAATGTCTCCCCACTAATCACGATCAGAGCAACTGCGATCCGAGACTAGGAAGCAAACAGGCGTGTTGAAATGTGCCGAAATTGCTATTAAACTGTGTGTAATTCCCTCAGCAGCCAGTAGATGGTCTAATACCTCAGTAAGTCCCGTGGGGAACATCAGAGATCCAAAGGTAGTATTTTTTATTTTTTTTGGCAAAACATGAGGTGCCAAAGTAAAAAGGTACTCAAGAGTCAAAGGCTTAGGGTATTGGACTTTTTCTTTCTTTGTTCAATTTTGTTCACCGTCTTATAAAAAAGGGAGCTCTCAAGCTGCTTGATATGCTGTCCACAAAAAAGTAAAGCTGTAATGCTCTTAAAATATCATGAAACAAGTTTTTTTTTTAGATTTTTATATATAACCTTCAGCTTCAACAGATGCTCATTTTAGTGTCAATCAGCCGATCCCTCCAGAAACCAGCCATACTCATTCATATATTTAAAAAAAGTCTAGGCGGGATTTAAAAATCGAATTTCCTCTGATCAGAGCGCTCTTCTAATTATAATTAAAGAGTAAAATACACACCTGAGTCCAAAACTACAGAGTTCACAAAGCTTCACAAAGGCTCCAGCCAATTGTTTGTGCTCCAGAGAGTCCAGGAACAGCTTCAGTTTTAAATGGGGGTCATTGTTTTTCTAAAACTAGGCCCCTAAGCAAGAGGGGTTAAAAAGGATAATAACAGTACAAATAATGCAAGTTACAGGTCGAATCCGCGGAGAAGCGACCCGGCTCAGACTAGGAATCCTATTCATTTGGGGTATTTTTGAGCAACAGAAGAAGCAAAACCAATGCAAGTATGAGACATTTGGAACACGGAGGCAAATCTGTAACATCCCCATGGAGACAAGGAGGCGGCCGTGACGGATGGTTTTATATTAACAATTAGTATGTCAAAATAAACATGACCAAGTTTTATTAGATTTTATTCTATTCTTTCAGTCTTATTTTTTGTCGAATGTACTGGATAAAATAGGATTTGCCACAGCAGGTAGTTATGCAAGAGTCTCTTAAATTTATGCTAATGTCAATCAGAACTGTGATTACCATTATCATCCCTCTGGTATATTTTTTTTAACCAAAATCGCTTTGATTGTGAGAGAGATATTTTTTCCCCAGACGGGCAAAGAAATGTGGTTCTTTTTTTAAGGTGCAGTATGTTTACTGGCAGAGGGTCTGGCTTGTCTCATGAATACTGCATAATATTGCTTTGTCTGAATTGCATTTATTGAATTACAGGCATATGTTATTTCCAAAAAAAAGGCTTGCTTTGAGTCACCATCTTGTCTTCGTGGAGATTACCAAGTTGTATGCCATTCTGTGGAACAGTGCAGGCAAAACTACGCATCCAAGGAGAACAGAATTCCTTTTGCCTTTTCACTTAAAATGTAAAACTTCATTTGACAAGAGAAATTAAGTTTAAATAAATTTCTTTTCCAGAAAATGGCGTTCTATGTCTTTCTTAAAATTAAAATTGTAAGAATTTAAACAGACCTTATGTTCCCTTAGTACAACTAAAACGTCTGTGTCTGTATGCATTTACCAAGGTCGACCAACTTGTTCGGTATCTACAAGATTTGTATTTATTTTTTCAGCAGTAAAATGCAGCAGCATATAGAAAGTACCGTATTTTCCGGACTTTTAGCCGATCCCCTATATAAGCCGCATTTGCTCTATTTTTTAAAAAACGATAATAAAAACAATACATAGGCCGCACCTTTTGTATAAGCCGCAGAATCCTTTCCTTGACTTTTGGCATCGATGAGCTCGTCCGCTGTCCCCTTCCAGCGGCGTCTCACCGTACATTCATTGATGTTAAGCTTGCGTGCAGCCGCGCGGTTTCCTAGCAAGATCGATGGCCTTCAGCTTAAAACTTGCTTCATACGAACTTCTTCGTTTGGGTTCCATATGATGGGGGCAAGAATTTGAAAAATATATATAGTTGGTAATTTGTCGTCCGTGTTCTATTTGCTAGCTGAATAAAAAGCAACATCTGCTTCTTTGCTTAACTTTTCTGTAGTTTTGATTCAAATTTCGGTTAGTTTCGCCCCTAGTGGTGAAAGAAAAAAACCACAGAAAAGCCGCAGCCTCTAAATAAGCCGCATGGCTCAAAACATCTGACAAAAGTAGCGGCTAATAGTCCGCAAAATACGGTATAATAGCCTTTCAGACTCGAATTCAATGCCGTCGTATTGGAACCATCTTTTAGTTTTCGTGTTTTCGTTATCGTTTGTTTGTTAATCGTGGTTCTGATTATCATTTTATGGCTGACCACAATAACCCTGGAAAAGGAAAACTTGTGACTAATTGGACATGAAGCATTTTTGGGGTGGCTTAGAGGTTACACGCTCCCCCAGCAATGCACCAGGCTGAAGACCAGTGCATACAGCCGTTGTGTCCCTGCCTTTATAGTGGTGGTGGTGGTCTGAAGGCCGAAGGTGCAGCCCTTTTATGTTTTGGTCAGTTTGGGTTATATGCTTTCAACATTGGCCAATTTGCACTTATGTTTTTTCATTTCTTTTAATAAACTTGCTTCCACAGTTTTCTGTGAGCCATTGAAACTTCAAAGGCTGTTTTCCAAAATGCATTTTCTCCCATAGGGACATAAAGATCAGCCCTTAAAAGTAGCACACACACACACACACACACAGCCACAAGCCAGATACGCTTTTTTTTACGCTAACATTTCAGTAAGATCTACTTCACTCAAATACAAATAAATAATCCAACCCCCGTTTAATATCTAATAAAGTGCATCCGGAAAGTATTCACTTTCCACAGTTTATGTTACAAACCCAAATTGATTAAATTAAGGTAATTATTTGCCTCAAAATTCTACAAAACAATATACATAATGACAACATGAAAGAAGATTGTTTGAATTCTTTGCTAATTTATTTAAAAAAAAAAAAAACAATTTGAATGCATATTTGCTACACACCTATTTTTGGGCAGTTTCTCACCATTCTCTTTTCAAAACCTCGACCAAGTTTGGTTGGTGAGGTGGTTCACAGCCATTTCCAGATCTCTCCACAGATGTTGAACTAGGTTCAAGTCTGGGCTCTGGCTGGGCCACTCCAGGACATTCAGAGTTGTCCTGTAGCCACTCTTTTTTATCCTGGCGTTGTGCTTAGGCTCATTGTCTTGTTGGAAGATGAATCCGTCGCCCAGTCTGAGGTCCAGAGCGCTCTGGAGCAGGTTTTCATTAGGGATGTCTCTGTACACTGCTGCATTCATCTTTCTGTTGATTCCTGACTAGTGTCCCAGTTCCTGCTGCTGAAAAACATCCCACAGCATGAGCTGCCACCCCATGCTTCACTGTGGGGGTGGTACTGGCCAGGTGATGGGCGGTGCCTGGTTTCTTCCAGACATGCGCATGCTATTCAGCGCCAAAGAGTTCAATCTTTGTTTCATCAGAACAGAGAATTTTGTTTCTCATGGTCTGAGAGTCCTTCAGGTGCTTTTTGCAAACTCCAGGCAGACTGTCGCGTGCCTTTTTACTGAGGAGTGGCTTCCGTCTCACCACTCTACCACACAGGTCTGATTGGTGGAGTGCTGCTCTATGAAGGTGGTTCCAAAAATGTTCCATTTATGCTACAGAAATCTTTTTGTACCCTTCCCCAGATCTGTGCCTTGAAACAGTCCTGTCTCGGAGGTCTACAGAGTTCCTTGGACTTCATGGCTTGATTCATGGCTGACGTCACTGTTAGCTGTGGGACCTTATATAGACAGGGGTGTGCTTTTCCAAATGATGTCCAACCCACTGAATTTACCACAAGTGGACTCCAATCAAACTGTAGAAGCATCTCAAGGAGGATCAGAGGAAAAACAATGTACCCGAGCGAAATTTTACGTGCAAACACATTTTGTTTTTTTTTCCATTCTTTCAAGTTGTCATTATGGATATTGTTTGTAGAATAATGAGTTTAATCCACTTTGGAATAAGGCTGTAACATAACATAACAATTAGAGGTATCAAATTGATACCTCTAATTTGTATTTATTTTAATTAATTTCTTTCCCTTTTCTGTAGTGTCTCACCTTGTATATGAATATGTATAAAAGAGAAGTATCTGGAGGAGAGTGAGTGATGCCCTCAGCTGAAAACATGCCATACGATTGGGGTAAAGGGGTGAGAGGTCAGAGGGCGTCTGGGCTTGTGCTGTTGTCACCTTACAATTGAAGAGTTTGTGTCTAATTCCAGTTATTCATATATGATTGTTCATGAATACCGTCCGTACACTTTTATCCTTTATTTTTGTTTAAATGTTCTCTGTGAGTGGTCAGAGCATTAAAGGATGTTTCGCACCAAGGAGATAAACTCCAGTTGGAATTGGTCAGAGTTTATTTTGGCAGTCGGCCGCCGGTGTGTGTTTAGTATGAATAATGCCACTGGAGGTCATGAGGGCAGATTTTTTTGGAGGATTTATTTGTAGAATCTCCAGTTGCCACAAGAGGAGCATAGCAGAGGCTACGTTCACAAAATGATCTTTTCACTCACATTCAACTCAAATTTAAATTAAAAAACTCTTTGTATGTTTCTTTTATTTGTAACAATAATGTGCTGCAGTTATCTTACCTTCATGTTAGCCTTGGGGAAGCTGTGTCTATATTGTTCCTCTTGATAATTATTGTACTTTTTGTGTTACACTGTACACTTTGGGTGGCACAGTGGTAAGTGTGTCCGCTTACGGTTTCCCATTTCTTCTGCCACTGGTTAAATAATGCTAAGTGTGTGCACGTTTGAATTTGATCATAAATCTACATAATAATTGACATAAAAAAATGTAAATGTAAAAAGCCTTGTAACCCATTTTAACCTTGCCTTCCTTCTTCGATTTGCCGCCTTGTTCCTTTCCCTCTCATTGCTTTAGGGGGCAATTGTTTCCCCCCTCCACAAATCAACAGGATTTGATTAGGTCACCTTTTAAGCATTAAGTGACTTTCGCTTCATCATTGTCTTTGATGATACATGCACATATTATCAGTGCACTCTCCATCAGCTACCTGCAGTTATAGTCGTGATGGTACAAGGACCCAGTTTTCTAAAGCAGCATGTTTCATTTTTTTCTCATCATTACTAAGCAAAAATGCAGCTGCAGCTAATGAGAAGCCATATTAAGTATACGACAGACCATAAAAAAAATAGCAGGGGCCCTTAGGGGATCCTAATTAAGTACTGTAGTCTGGTATATCTGTAGTCTTGAGAAAAGGTTGGGTTTTGTCTTGATTTTTTCATGCCCATAATGTTGTTTTGTCCTCTTTTTGGGGGGGGGGGTATTAACAGACTTATTTTATCTAGCTTTCTTTTTCATTTACCTGAAGAAATGGCTAAAAAGTCAGACGTATATTGCAAAAACAGTGGGTTTTTTCAACATACTGTAAAAAGATAAAAGCCTGTCTAACTAGTCCCATTCAAACTAAATAATTCAGTTCTTGAGCAGACCCACGGCTGCTGTGTGCACCTGGCTCTGTCCCTGTAACTCATGTAGCTGACGAGGAGATGGATGACCGCGATATGCTAATGCTCTGACCTTTGCAATACAATATGGGCCTTTTGGGGATAACTAGTCTGCACTCATGAACTCTTTTCTATGAAGTCCCTGTGTTACTCCAGTGTGAATTTAAATAGAAAGTGAGAAGAGAAAGGCGTTGAGGTTTTGACTCTGCAACAGACAATAGCAATCTCCAGAGGTTTGTAGGTGAAAACTGCTATGGAAATCTAGCAGTGCACAACAATACCTGTGTGAAATTTGAGGAATGGGGCCTAAACAAAACATCTTGATCGCACTACAAGTCCTTTATCTGCCATTATTAGTAGTACAAATAAATTGCATATATTAGATGAATAATGTGTCCTGATGCGACCATGTGCATGCACCGTCACCAAGCAGCAACTTCATGCATATGTTTTGGTATATCGGCAAACCACTGTTACTGGATGAAACATGCAAACGCAGGTACAGCATGCCAAAAAACCCACTCAATTTCTGTAGAATTGCTGGAAATATGTGTTGTAAAATATGTCATATGCAGGTTTGAAATAAATACATGTTAAAAAAAACAAAACCTCTCACATTCACACCTGGTGGGCGAGTGCCTGTGTATGTATAAAATTATACAATTATACATTGACTGGTATAAGGTACATTCATTTTTAAAATTTATTTTTTAATGGAATACAGACCCTTCTTTGGTTTAGCATTTCAACAATACTGCTAATTGATATTAGAAATTCCCGTATTCAAACGTGAACCATTCCCAGGCACACGCATGCTGTGTGGGATTGTATTAAAAAGCCGCCACAAACACATGCGCACGTTTGTGGTGCGTGCGTGAATATGGATATTGCTCTGTATAAATGGCACATGGACAAGTTACGAACTTAATTTATTATAAGTAATGTATTAGATCTGCGTCACAAGGACGTTTACTGTTGTGTGTGTATACTCTACAGTCATGCAAATGCTGTGAATATGAAATGGTTCAGGGGACGCACATATAAGCTTTTGCTTCAGATACTCCCTTTGGACTATGTACAACATGAAATGCCATGTAAATGTATCATTTGTAATAATGAAAAAATAAAGCCCAAATAAACATATATAAATATATAAGCCAAGTCCTGCATTAGATGACAAGACTGGGGTACCATGGAGCCCTAAGATTTGTGTCAAACTTAAAACTCCTCACTGTGTACTGTACAGTGTGTGTACACTGTGTATAAATGACTTGGTTGGTTCTCTTTGTCTTTGTGTAGACTGAAACCATGGCGCCTCTTCATTTATAAACCCATGTTAGGACTGCTCACTCAATAGCTGACTGATTTCTAGTGCTCAAGAGCACAGGTGACTATAACCTGAGGTCTCATCCATGTGATTTTAATTGTTTTATGTGTCTGTTTTTCATTGGTCGATGTGTAACCATGTAGTGTTGATTGTTCCAAGGCTTCTCTGTTTGTTGAATGTTTCTTTTGGTTGCCTCTTGGCTTGGACACTCTTGGAAAAGAGAATTCAGTGGGTTTCTCCTGGTTAATTAAAGGTTACTGCGGGGCCTTTCATGTGTTGTCGCTTTAGCCCCGTCTAGCATCCCAGCCATCAGTTTGTCCTCAAACGAGAGGCGTCTAAAGAGGCATTAAATGCAATTTCATTGATCCAACCCCCTTCTATGTGTATGATGCTTCAAACTCAACCTCATTGCCTTCTCTGCCCATATTAAGAAGGAAAATCAGAAGCAATATCCTAAAATGTAACTTTTTTTGGCGACAGAAAATAAGGAAAGCTGAGAGATTTGTGCAACATTCAATGTTGCAATAAAAAAATAAAAAAGAGAGGTTAAATAAGTGATCCTTGGTCTTACTGATGGTAAACTTGACCCTCTCCAGTTTGCATATCAGAGTGGGAGAGGAGATGATGATGCCAAGATGTTTATAATAAATAAATTCCCCTTCCTGAATAGATTTCATTATCGCTTTTAATGTTTCTAACCAACAGAGAACTATTAATCTTAGTAAATGGCCAATTGTCTGACAGTTTCATTCTCAGTACTGGTTCTTCGCAGGGTTGTGCCTCCATTTCTTTTTATAATGTAGGCTAGTAACGCTCTCTCATTTTGTCACATGCTGTGGGGACGACCACCTGAATTTGAATGTGTCCAAATAAATTATAGTTGACTTGAGAAAAAAGCCTTCAAACCACCAGGTCAGTGTCATGAATGGAAGCATGTAGAAATTGTGGACACCTTCAAATACTTAGGCACAGAACTGAGGTTTGACAAAAACATAAATTCTCTTGGAAAAATAATTCAACAAAGAAGCAATTTTCCAATCCAATTTGTCTGTGCAAACTGAACTCTTTTAATGTGCCAAAACCAATCTTATGTTTATTGATAGTCTGTTAAGCTGCTTTTTTTTTTTTTTTTTATCTGGCTTTGTAGCTTGTCAGTCAAACATAAAAACAAACAAACAAAATAACTGCCCAACATCATAAAGACGTGTTCAAAGATAGTAGGTGTGCAGATGCCCAACCTGAACTCATCATGGAGCAGGCAGGTGCTCCAGAAGGCCAAATTGATCAATGGCAGCTCGGATCACATTCTCTCTGATTATCAGATCAGATTTTCTGTGATGCCCTCTGGGAGGCGCTACCGTGCCTCCAACAGGATAAAAAAAAATACACTTTCCTGTTCCTTTATTCAGCTGTTAACACTACATGAGGACCGTAATAACCGCAGGCAGTCAGTTTTATATTATTATTATTTTATGTTGCCGTTGTATGATTTGTCTCTGATCTCTGGCTTGGCCCTGTGTGCTATACCGCGACTCCTGCACTTTAATCCATTTGCACTTATGCGTAAATGCTGATTTGCTTCTGATGTCCACTCTAATGCACTGACACTTGACCTGTGTGAACTGTTGTGCGTGATCTTTTTCTATTCTGTGATCTGTGACTGCAAATGGAATCGCCTCTTTGAAGATGAATCAAATTTTCTGAACTGAACATTCAAGCTGGAATTGAAGCAAGACTACTTCCCAGGTGAGCCCGCAGGCCACCCTTTGTTAGCCTTCACTGCCCAACGTTTGTTCTCTTCGAAAGCCTCATTAAAATAATTGCAAGTTTATATGTTCTGATAATGAGTTGTGATTGATTTAACCAAACCAACTTTCAATACAAACTCATAAAAGCCTTGTTTAGGTCTATTTAAATATTGCCCCAAAATGGCCGCCCCGATTAACAGCTGCCTCCCTCGTGTGTTTTCTCGGGGCACAAACAAAATGATCATCATCAGCCTCAGACTTTGACAAGAATGACACTGATAAAACGCTCTGAACTTGACAGCTTGCTTAGATTTGCATAATTATTTCCAACAGCAGCAATTAGGCCGCCACTATTGTCCATCAAAGCCAAACGTGTCTGTGTGGCCTTTTGATCTCATTTGGATTCCAGCGCCTAGGTTCGGAGCCGTGATTGACACAAATCATCTCTATGACTGGTCCCCATGACTATAAATTAAACAGGGACATGTATAAGTTATGGCATGACATAAAACTGGCAAGTAAGAAGTCAGGCAAAGTGGAAGATATGACATTTTCAGTGCACATGGTTGAAAGTATTAACTGAATAAAACAGATCGTAATTGCACAGTGACAATATTCCTATCACATGTTTCTCCTCAGGTCTATGTCGCTATTTCGCTATGTCGAGCGGGTCCACACTGCGCCATTGGAGTTCAACCCTGCCCGCTTAAAAGCCCACCGAGGATCCGGAAGTACCTTTTTACAATTATTAGAAGTGGCGACAGTTAGATGTGTTATTACAACAAACAAAACAAAAAACTATTACATTTTGTCATTGGTTGCCAGATTAGCCTACAGAAATGTGACTTGCCCGCACATATTATTTGAGTTCATTTTGGGGTCTCCTTCGCCACCTCCGAGCCACCGTTTAAAAGCATGTGTGTGTGTGTGTGTGTGTGTACGGTGGATTGTTGAAACTAAATTAGCCGTGCGGTGAATGAATGGTTGTCTTTCAGCGCATTTGTCAGCTGCTGTGACTAACTAGGGTATACCTTTCTGAAAGCAGAAGGTGGGTCGGGCTTTGACTAACTGTGACACACGCACACATACAGAAAAAAATTATGAAGCCCATTTAAAAAAAGACTTATAATATTTGAGAAACTGGAGCTTGGGTCAAAAGTGATGGCTATAGTCATCGAGGCTGAAAGGAGGATGGGTTCCTATAGGCGCGTTGCCATTGGCTCACTTTTGATTGGGACAGTCCCAAAGTGTCTCCAATGCCATATGTGAGCTGTTTTGGCCTGTTTAAGTGGTCCGAGTGGGGCTGCGAGTGGTACTTGGTAGCTTCCAGAGTGTGCTGGTTTTCTTTGACTCCTGAAAGGCTTTAGGGCAAGATGATGGGAAAAGAGAAAACACAGACGGCTAAAAGTCCGTTATAAATGGAAAATAATAATTGCTCACCAAACGCTGACTTGATCTTCTGATGAACTTCCTTTTTTTCCAGTGACGATAACTTTATTTGTGAGCCGAAGAATTTAGCAAAACAAAGCTAGCGCACTTTAGCATCAGCCATTTCCGGTTTATTTATTATATGGGAAGTATTATAATTCCAGTGCATAATGCATCTAATCTAAATCTAAATCTAATCTAAATCGGAAGCATTACATGAAGAGACGTGAAAATGTGTCGTAGCCGTGGAGAGAAGTTAAATAAATGGAGAAAAAGCTGACGATAAACAGGATGTTGTGTCTTGTTTACTCTAGCTTTAGCCACAACTTGCAGCGACACAAACTTGGAATTACTGAATTTCTAAGATCGGCTGTAAGAAGAAAAAGTATCATTTGGGTACGATTTAGATTTTATTTCTTAAGAAAACATTAGTTATGTTTGGGTGATGTCAGCGGCTCATGTTGCAGACCCCTGCGAGCCAGGACCGGAGCAGCCATAAACAGAAGCATTCCGAGACGCTCCAAAGCGTCCAGGGGGACCAGGGGGACCAGGGGGACCAGGGCCATGTTGGAGTGTAAGGTAGTGGCTATTAGTAGTCTGGACATCTCTGCTTCCTAATGTCGTCCAAGGTTGTCATTTTGAATTTCAACATTGGGCCATGTCATGCTGCCAAATATACTGTGGTTCACCTTTTGTATTTTCAAAGTTTTAGGACTTGAAAAATGTAATGCATTTTAGTGTTGTCTTTTTTGTTTTTGTTTTATTCACCATTGGCCTTTCTAAGTTTTTTATTCTGGTTCTCAGAATGTGGAAGACTTGGGAGAACAGCATCTGACTGTTAAATTATTAAGGTTTGGGGAACAACAGACAGGGCTAAAGGTGAAGAAAAAGTTCCCCTCGGGGTCGTCCCAGTTCCCCTGGAAAATGGCCCATGTTGTTCAACTTCACCAAAAGCGAATTTAGTTCAATTTTGGGCACAACAACATTGCACATTTTGTCTTAAAATACCAAACAAAATCAGGATAACATTTGGGGGAATACGACAGATGTAATAAAGCTCAAGAAGTTTTAGTAGTACAAATTCATCTATTTCTTTGCCAAATGAAATGCTTCCGCTACAGCAACTGCTTCCATTTCAACAATGTCCCTGTCCTCTCTTCCTCTTTGTTTTTCATAAGTGATATTTGCTTAGCGTTGGACTATCATTCAAATCCATAAGAAGTAGTGACTGTGCCGCCACAATCCTTTTTGTGCATCCTTTTTTGTTTGATTACTCCGCCTCCGTGGAATCAATTAAATAACCAACAAAAATAGTCTGGCAAATGACAAGACTGCAGTTTAGCAAATCCTTTGTTGCTGCTTCTAAAGGCACGGAAAGCCTACCTCCAGTTGGTCTCATATTCCGCCGGGATTAAATTTGGGAGTGTTATAAAACCAAGTCTATCTTAATCTGCCATTTATTGCATTTCTATAAATTGCTTACCCTAAAATTAGCTCCTGTGTGACTAACTGAGCAGTGTTTGTTGTCATAGGTGGACATTTGAGAAGTGTCTGTGCAGCCAAGTGTGTATTTTAGTCCCCATATGTGCTGGTATTTTTGTTATCATTTTGTTGGCATTTTAATACAACATGATGCTGAAAGACTCCTGCTGGAATGAAATCTGTTTATTACACGCGGCAAATAATTTTTTTTATTTTTTTTTTTTAACTGAATGCAGCAAAGTCATTACAAGCTGTTTTGCATAAATAGGATGTGTTAAATGGGGAAAAGTAGCTGTACATGAACTGTAACCTACAACGAGCGCATCAGGTTAGTTGATTGTTGAAAAACCAGAGTTAAAAGGCTATGCTTTTATAATTTATCTGAAGGATGCAAAAACACAATATAACCAACACTGTAAAACTGAAAACAATACATATTTTCTTCAACAGAACATATTTTTTGCTGCTCTTTTTCAGTAAAACACATTATTATATACATATGATATTGTATTATTTTACCAAACAGTGGAGGAAAGTAAGTAAAAGAAAGTAAAAGCACTTATTACCAAAATAACAGTTTCCACCAACGAAAATGTGCCACTATATGATTAACAGATGCACAACAAATCGTTCCTTTTTTACTCTAATGTACATCTAACTGGATCGAGGGGAAAAAAATGCTTTCTTACTTGCCTTTTAACAGATCTGACCTGTAACTTGTTACGTGGCGCCACCTGCTTGGTAATAATCAGAAAGAAATTAGCGTACCTTACATCGAAACGTTTTATAAAGCACCATTTATTATTTTTAACCCTGTGACTCAGTACATTTACTTTAACTCTAAATGATGAGCTCTTTTACGGTTTGAAATTGGACACCAATTTCTGTGCCATAAATTCAGAATGTGTTGTCCTGGTCCACTCCACAAAATGTATTTGAGGATAATCCAACTTCATGTCCAAAAGTCTTTCTTCTGACTAAACATCAGTCATGTTTTAAAGTGGTCTACAGGGAGACTCCTCCACAGCGATGATGCTGACAGAGGAGGCTTTTTATATTTGAAATGTGCAGTACAGATGGTCGTACTCAAACCGGAATGTACACTGGCATTCGTCGCGTTTCACTCCGGAGATTGTAAAAGTTTATTCTTAACTTTTATTTGACGACAAAGCTTGACACACGTCCCACACACGGATCTAACGTCTTATTTGTTCGTTCTTCATTTGATTTTCTTTTATTTCATTGCCCACGTTTACAAATTGTGCCAACAAGAAAATGAATCTCTTATGGTTTACAATGTGAAGAAAAAAAATCAAATGGACAAATAAAGTCCCCCACTTTTATTATCAAATATATAAAATAAATTGCTGCCAACATTTCCATGATAGTCTTGAGTGCAATCTATTGAGCGTCACCCTGGTTTATATCAAGCAAGCGTGAGTGAATCAACACGAAGATTGGAAATGTTGAACAATACATCTGTTACATAATTTAGGTGTAATTATATCAGTGTGGAATAGTGTCAAGGGGATAGAAATGACGCACATTTTAGTTGCAGTACAATTTAACACCATTCAGAGTGGAATTTAATAAACTGAATTAATGTTGTATTTTTACAGCATTTACCCCTGAACTTAATTGCATCTTATTTTAGCTATGGCCATGCATGTACACATAAATAAATAATGAATTAATAATAATAATAATAATAATAATAATAATAATAATAATAATAATAATAATAATAAAAATTAATTATTATTATTAATAATAACAATAATAATATTATTATTATTAACAATAACAACATTGAAGATATACTTTAAATTTTAACCAAACAATTGACAATGAAAATCAATCAATCTCTATTTTTTCTTATTTTTCCTAATTTGTTTTGTGTTAGTTTTACAAATGTTAGATTAAAAAGAGTATTAAAAAAACTTTCATTGAAGACATAACATTTTAATTACCGTATTTTCCGCACTATAAGGCGCACTTAAAAACATTTATTTTTCTCAAAAAATGACAGTGCGCCTTATAACCCAGAGCGCCTTATATATGGATTAATTCTGGTTGTGCTTACTATCTCGAACCGATTTTATGTGGTACACTGTGCTCAAAAATCCGTCAAAATGTTTTATCACAACTTTGGTAAACTACAAAGCCGCACCACTTCCAGCATTACGGTTACCGTAGCGAGGAGCGTCGCGGAGTAATACTGTGCGTCACCATAACATTACAGTGTGTGTATAAGGAATTTGAAGGATTTGTGGACGAGGAATAAACTGAAAAAGTGAGTGTATTATGTTTTATTTTACGTGATATAGTGTAACTGAACAATTTTGAGTTACTGTGAATACGCTAACGTTTGATTCACCGGTATCTGACTGTGTTTTTTCCGTGTTATACCTGAGCCATTTTGAGTTACTGTGAATACGCTAACGTTTGATTTAGCGGTATCTGACTGTGTTTTTTTACGTGTTATACCTGAGCCATTTTGAGTTACTGTGAATACGCTAACGTTTGATTTAGCGGTATCTGACTGTGTTTTTTTACGTGTTATACTGAGCCATTTTGAGTTACTGTGAATACGCTAACGTTTGATTTAGCAGTATGACTGTGTTTTTTTACGTGTTATACCTGAGCCATTTTGAGTTGCCGTACTGTGAATACGCTAACGTTTGATTCACCGGTATCTGACCGTGTTTTTTTACGTGTTATACCTGAGCCATTTTGAGTTACTGTGAATATGCTAACGTTTGATTTAGCGTATCAGACTGTGTCAGAACGTGTTTCCATTGAACAAGGTTGGGACTGTTTTGTTTAGCTTAATGCGCCTTATCGTCCGGTGCGCCTTATATATGGACAAAGTTCAAAATAGACCATTCATTGACAGTGCGCCTTACAATCCAGAGCGCCTTATAGTGCAGAAAATACGGTACTTGAAATCTCATTTCTTGTACGTTTTTTTATTTTTCAATAAAAAAAAAAAATAAGACATAAAACTGCAAAAACAGCAGGACAAGAAAGAAACAAAGAAAGCGAAGGCATCCATAATGAACATCCATTTAGTTCAAAGTCGGTCAAATTGTCAATGTTCAAATTAAGTCCAAATGTGATTTTTTTTTTTTTTTTTTTTTTTGTTTCTCCATTTTCAGTATCTGGCTTGTTAAAACCGCTTGTATGTTCGCACTGCCTCACTGAGTCTCCATGTTAAGTGTTTGAGAGCTGCTCTCTGGGTTCTTGTACTAATGCTTTTTTAATACTATTGTCTTGTCACTGTTTCATGTCTTTCAGTTCAGCGGCTTTTGTGCATGCCCCTCTGCCAGCTCTCCTATGTCACCTTGAGGGACCTGTATTCTACTTTTGCATGGGTTTTTTCAAATTCAGCATTTGGTTCTTCAAATTATTATTATTATTATTATTATTATTATTATTATTATTATTATTATTATTATTATTTATTTTTTATTTTTTTTGCATTTTCCAATAATAATAGCATTTGGTTCTTTGATTTTTAGATTTTTAAAAAAAATATTATTATTGTTAGCTGGAAACCACTGGCCAAACCACTTTGCCATGTGTAGCCATAATTCTACTCTACCAACCGTTTGTCTCCATGGAGATGTTATTGTTTTGCCAGCATGTTCGGCAGTACAGGTCAGATCTGTGGAGAGGTTCACCGTTCTCACTAAGAAGTTGTTTTTCAATGTTCAATTTGTTTCAGCATTCAAATGAATAGGTTTAATGTCGTACAATGGAACATTCTAGACGAGGCAATGACACGGGGCCAAACAGGCATTGGCCCCACCACCAGAAAAGTTTCATAATGTGCCTATAAATAGAAAAAAAAATCACTAAGCTTAACATATTGAAGAAAACAAAACGGATTAACCTTAACGCCACTTGCTGAGTAGAGGACTTGGTTAAGAGTTGGTCCAATTGTACAATTGCAAAATAGAACCTTTTTTTTTTTTTTGCACAGTACGTTCATATATTTCCATCATTCCATATACATCTGGCCCCTTTCATAATCTTTTGTTTCATTTATCGTCATACTTTCCCATTTGTTTGGGTTATTTTCCCAATCGTTTTGCACCTGGTTCTAAAGGTTGCAACTCTGTGTCATCTGTACAAGTGCAAAGGAGATATTTTTCTTCGTTCTTAACTTCACTAATGTTGATTCTTTCATCTCTTTTGACACCGCCTGAAGCTGTGCCAGGTCAGATAATGTGTAGTCCTTCTGTTTACATTAAATACATCAGCGTTACACGATGAGAATATTGCATGCACGTCAAGAAATATGAACAGGAATTTGCTCCAAGTTTAAGACTGTCTATGGCCAAAGAAAGTAGGATAAGCTTTGACCACACAAATATTACCAAAAATATGGGGATTTGGTATTGTATTTACTCCCTGTCGCAGTGTGTTAATCCTAACTTGACTTTAATTGACTATCCTCTGGTTCATAGGTAAATGTTTAACCCTCTAAACCTCTGCTATTTCATGTCCATTTAAATTGCATTTTATATGCTTTTATATCTTGCAAAATGTCACAAATATGCTGAGGTATTTAAGTAGTACTTTTCCTGAAACCTGTCGAATTGTACAATGCGTATAGCTTGGTAAGAATTCCTCCCAGTGAACCCTAGCCTGTTGTAAAACCTACCTCCGCATTAGTGTGCAGGCTAGCAAACCAAGCTAATGCACCCTCTAGCCCTGTCGTTAGCGCATGCACGTACCGGGACAAAAGCGCCCAGTGTTCTTGGGAGCACAGAGGGGCTCACATCTCACTTTACCAGTGCAGGGGCGTATCAGGAGCCCCATCCCGGGCTGAAGCGAAGAGGCCGAGACAATAGGCCCGTCTGATCAAAGAGAAGCAGATGCATGACACTTGAATTACGCTGTCTGCATTATTATGTCCGCACTGAGGATAGAGCGAGGGGGGTGGATTCAAGGGGACAGAAAATGATGGGGGAAAAGTGAAAGGTGGATGAAAAGTGAAAGTGGTCAGGGGGAAACCGTCTAGGGCAGAATTTGCAAGGAAAAAGGTTTACTGTAACTTCTTGGAATTGATGCAAAGAGGGGACGTGACCGCGGTTTCTCCTCATCATTCACTAACAGCGAGTTGGATTTTGAGTAGTTCATGCATTTTTGTGTCTTTATTGTCCCTCGTTTTTTATTGTCCCCCATTGCTTCCATTGAAAATATACATTTTCGCCCACACTTTACATCCCCGCTGTTGTTGTCCGTGTGCACGTGTAGGGATCAAAAGCGTTGTGTATCAATTTTGGCACAAGTTAAAACTGTAGCCATCCATAAGCGGGGGGCGTCTGCAGAGTTCGGCAGCGCGGCACTTTGTCGTGATGGCGTTTTACAGTAAAGGTGCAAGCGGGAACCAGCGTTGGTGCTGCTGGGAAAACCTTAAACTGCCTACTTAATATTTGAGCTGCCACAATACATGAAGGAGAGTATTTTTGAGCATTTGACCATGTTATAATGAGAGTTATAGAGTGCTCAGATAATGTCACTTTTGAGGTCGGCAAAAGTTTTCTGTAGTTTCGAACATATATATATTTTTCGAAAAAGTATATATATTTTCTATTATTATTGTAAGTTGTTTCAGATTAATATTGCTGCTTACGATTCAATTTATTTTTGTAACGCCCAAAATCACAACAGCGGTTGCCTTCGACAGTGACAAACAGAATAAAAACAGAATAAACAGTGTTCATAGGAAACAACGTGTAAAATAATGAAGGACATATGTTATTGCTTATGACTAAATAACACACAAAAAAAGCATAAAAGTTATCATGAAATGTCAAACTCAAAATAAAAAAAATTCAAAAATATGAGAGTTATACTTTGAATACTTAAGAGGTCATAGAGTATATATCCAGCACAAGAGGCTGAAGAGCTCGAGTCAAACGGGGGCAGAGGGGGTCTAATCTGGGCCGACAGACTTCCACAGAGTCCGAGGCCGAGTGCAGACATAAAGACATGCCTTTAGAGTGACACATGTAGTCCCAGTCACAACAGCACTCCTGTCTGTCCAGTGCTCTGACATCAACTGTCTCCAGATCGCTGATAAGAACAAGCAGTCCTGACCCTTTAAAATTCCTTTCTACTGCATTTATGAGATGTTAGACTATTTTGGACATCTCTTGTATAATGTCCTTCATTGTCAAGTCAGTGATGCCTTTGTTCAATTTTTTTAAATCCACTATATTGTAACTTTTTTGCTTAAAGACATATATTTTGCATCGTTTGCATTGTTATTAGCTTTAACCTGCTCTTGAGTACCTTTGTCTGGCATCTTATGTTTTAGACCAAAATATGTTTTGATAGCAAACAAAACTACATTTAGATCTGCTCTTTCACCCAATACAAATTGAGTTTTGGGAGAGGATTTTCTAAAAAGGATTCAAACTAGCGTGAATGAAGCTAAATGCTACTCCAGGTATGTTTTGAAGAGGGAACATGTTAGAACATCGACAAAAACTTCAAAAAATAATTTTGCATAATATGTGTCATTAATTTTGCTTTTTATTGAAATAATTTGACTTTGCACCACTCTACCTCCTCTTACTGTATATTGCAAAAAAAAGGGAAATAATTACATTCGCACTAACAAAAGGTTATTGTCATTTATAACAATTCTCCCATGAATATATGCAATTGTACACTGCAGCAGAAATACTCGCTGTCACTTACTACTATACCTGAAACTTCTGCTCTCCCTCTGCGCTGTAACATACACTCGACTTTCTCTATATTGTTGTCTTTTCTGGTGCCCCTCTTACGCTGCCGTACAAAGGGGATCGAATGTACAATGGGCGCCGCGCTGGGACTTGGTGAAAGGGGAGATTCTGTGACTTTTTACATGCTTAGTGCCGATGAATAGATGCAGAGAGAAGGCAAAGCTTTGTTAAACATGGGGCTGCTGCTTTTTGAGGGTGCTGAGCGGGAGAGAAATGGCTTGTTGTTGAAGTGGTAAACACCAAGAATGTGCGCTTATTTCCCTTTTGGCTAATGGTGTTCTCTTGAGTTGGTATTTCTGCTGCTTCGTTTTCAAGCAATCAGCAAAGCAATTCCGAAAAGTAACAGTAAAAAGTACTTGTAGTAGTTCGCTTCAACATGTTTGGTTTAGAATGATTGTTTTTATTCATTTTTTTTTGTATTAAATTTTTTTTTTCTATTTTGGCAGCTAGTAACACAATCATTGTTGGCTCTCGTGAAAATAGTTTTGGTAAAGGGCTTGTACCTAACTTTTATTTCGTCTTCCTTGAGGAAAATATATTTTACTCCATACAGTACATTGTAAAAGCAGCTACTTGTATTTCAACTGAAGAAAATGACTGATGTTGCTAAAGCATTTTAAAAAGGTTGTTTGTGGGAAGGACAATTTTAGCCAATTAAATATGTTGTTGGAGGAGAACCATGTGGAAACAAAGTGCGTGGGGGTTGACTGTGTTCTTCAGTCATGGTTCAAAATCAGTTACTGGTCCTTGAATGTTCAATACCATAATGCTGCAATGTCAACAATAGTGTAGGTGTTGTGTCTTGCCCTTGGACACCACTGCATTCATTGGGTTAAACCAGCAATCAAACCGTCATCTCTTGTTATTGGGCTACACACTACACACTCTGCATATGACGTGTGTTTTTCTACCTTCTACTATCACTTTGTTTGATGGGATAGAACCTGTGGTAATCATGCATTTATCGCAGTTTAACAACGCAGTTAAGTTGCAGTTTGTGAAGACAATTTGAAGCATGAAAGTACAGAAAGTAGAGCCGAGTTCTTTATGGAATCTATGTCAGTAACAAGCGACATTCCATCCTTACAATTTACATGCAACGGACACCCTTTTCTGACAGTGTAAACAACGATTTAACAAAATAAAAAAGGTGTTATGTATTCATATTTGTCAATTCAATAACTATTGTCTGGATTTTGGCCCCTGTTTACAATATTGGTTGCTTGCTACCTCTACCTATGTCAGCTAATCATGTCCAACCAGGAAGTCTCATAATAAACGTCACCAAAATTGTCAAACTGGGGGAAAAAAATCTGCAAAATATTTAGTAAACTATCTTAAATATAATCATGTGCATAGGTTTTATTGAATTGTGTCGTTTCCCCCTGTTCATATGGACTGTAACTTCACATCACAATTGCCTGATATGTAAAGTACATCATTTAAGACGCAAAAATTATCCACTAGATTTTACAGTGTGCAGTTGGGGAAACTGATCTACAAGACTGATTACAACTCCCCCTATTTTATCTATTGTAAAGTCACTGCAGCAGAACCAGATCCAGTTTCAAGCACGCCACAAGCATCATTGCACACATGGAGACACGCCATTTTTCCTCCCAACCAATTATAATAATGAATAGATTTTGATCCAGGGCCGGTAGAAACTCCGCACTTTCAACACTTGTCAACAAAGTCTAATTATTTTTTATTTCTTTCAAGGATCCTGCCAAAGCAACGCCACTCATCATTGCAACTTTGTCATGGTGCACACTCTTTACTTTATAACAAAAGTTGACAAATGATTAGTGAGGAAGAAGAAATAAGAACAATCGAAAGTGAGTGCTTCAAAAGGGATTTGAGAGATTTAAGAAATGCAGCCAAAATGAAACGGGTAGCAGTGTAGCGTACCCGGCTAGGCTTGCATCCAAAAGACGATCATTTCCCAGCAGTCACATTCACAGGAAAATGTCCAAAGACAGAAAGAGAAGGAAAAAAAATCATTAAGTTTTAAGAGCCACTGCCGGCAAGAGAAGTGATTATATATTCACAATAACTACATGCTGAAAAGAAGCCACCCACCAGTTAATGTGGGATGATGGATGTATGTGTGTGTGTGTGTGTGTGTGTGTGTGTGTGTGTGTATATAATATATATATATATTTTTTTTCCTCAGTACAACACAGTATCAAGTAGGGCTGCCCTCTTCAATGCAACAATGCATACAAGTTCATAAGAGGCGTTCTGGTCTCTTAGGTTTGAATTGACTAAAAATGGTCATGATACAAACCACAGGAAGGGAAAAAGTATTGCCTTTTCAGCTCTTCAGTTTCAGCAAGTATAACGCCTTTATCCGTAGAGATTCTTGTTGCTTAACCAAACGTTATGACTATCCATATATCTAATCTTTGGTCTCTAACCTTATCACCCTTATATCCATATATTGACTATCTATCCTCTTCAAAAAGCCATCTCAAACCGTCTTTGGTGACTACCTTGGAGAAAACCTAAATAGTCTCATAATCTCGTACTTTGCAATTTCTCCTTGTTTACTTGCTTCATGTGCATGCTTATTTCCCCACATTGATTAAAACATCTTAAGAAGATATTGCTTGACCCCTGAACTGATGAAATAAAATAAAATATAGGCAGTTATTTTGTCTGAACATGTTTTGTGAATTGGATTTTTTTTTAAAGACTAATGAATAAAACAGGGATATTTTTCATTAAATGTACTAAATAAATTGATGTATATATAAAATTCAGTTCAAGGTTTATTTGTACAATTACTATTATCCATGAATGTTGCTTCTTGTCAAAATCAGACAACTTAATTCCATGTCACGCAAAACGGGCTGGGGTCACAGAAGGTCGGCGCTTGCTTATCTAAGTACGCCGTCTGTGTATTTTGTCTAACATGCTCAAGTTCACAAACATAACCTCCAGCTGACATTGGCTCTAATAAGGAAACAACATAAAAGTAGCCAGAACAAATATCATCTTATTGCCCCAAATATGATTACAAAGCAAATATTCCTGTATTCTAGGGGAACATCATTTCCATTAATTATTTATAAGCCCAGAAGGATGGCAGGACATAATAGTGAATAAAGGATGAGCTAACGTTGCAGTGTGGCCTTATAGCATACATGTCCATAAAGCTCGCCCCAACAGGCTCTTCATGTAAACTGATGACATTCCTTTCTAACTGCCTCCTCCTTAAACAGCATGGGCCTGAGGGGATTGTAGGGATGGTAAAATAGACAGTGCAAGGATATGCATTGGAATAAACGCACAACAACATTATTTAGTAGTAGTAGTTGTAGTAATAGCAGTAGTATATACCATGACATTCTCAATACATTCTCAACATTTTGCAACCATGGAATAAAAAGCAAACAATAAAAGAAGCAAAATATAATAGAAATTTTAAAAAACACAAAATAATTCTCCTATCGATACATTAAATTACCCAAAGCAGTACATCTAGATTTAACTTTCAATCCAAAAATATAAATTTGGTCATCTTTTATTTAATTTGATTTTACCAGGATTTAAAAAAAAAAAAACATAATTGAGAAAAAAAAAAAAAAAAAAAAATCTCTTTTGCAAGAGCGTCCTGGCCAAGAGGCAGCAGCAAAATAGTACAACAATAATACACGACGTTTGGCATGTACACTCACAGTCAATCAGTATAAAGTGACATAAAGCATTTGCAGGTTGATAGCTTTGTTTCATGTTCATTTCAAAGTAATTTGAAAGAGCCCAACGAAATTACATTTTTTAATTTAAAGTCCCTCTGGAGGTCATTCCAACACTGTGCTGCAGCAAAACTAAAAGCCTTTTTTCAGAATCAGAAAAGGAGTTTATTGTCATTGTCAATGAACAGGATTCAAAAATGAGGAACGTGCTTTGGCATTTAGGCGCAACATACAATGAACAATAACAATCGTAGCAACATATCTCAAAAAAGGGCGTGCATGAAGTTTAGAATTGACAAATTCCAGCTCAGTCACAGTCTCAGCACAGGGAGCAGGTCCTGAGAGTGCAGACAGTCGCTCAGTTCTCAGTTATATGAGCTGCTGGAGATAAGGCGGTATTAACCGTGAATTAAAAGGTTCAATCTGCAGTGGGCCAAGGAGGGCAAACCCACAGTGATGGGTCAGAGACCTCAAGTTTGTTATAACATGCACCATGAAAAACCAGGTACAAACCATGCACAGCATCAGAAGAAGCATTCATATAGATCACATCGCCAAAATCCAGTACAGACATAAAAATGGCAGTACTAAGTTTCACTATACTTTATCCTATGCATTGTCATGTAGACTGCTCGTCTGCAATCATCCTCAGAATAGTCATGTGCAGTTGCTAGGACGTGTCTTGCCGCTAGAGACTGCCCCATGCAGTCTGACTTCTATAGAACAATATCCCAAGTATGAGAAAGCAAGCACGCCCCCTCGTCTCGGTTTAGTGTTCTACAGGCACATTTACTGATTTCTATTGGCTCTTTTATCATGCGGTGGTTTTTAATTGTCCTTTATCTCAGTGACTTTGACTTCATCCCAATCCATGACATAGTTTTCCCTATTACAGTGGCCTGAAGTTGCAGACTTTTTTTGGTCTCGTTTTGCTTTGCTTTTTGTTTTAGTGCTTGTGTGTGTGTTTTTTCTTTTTTCCCGATTGGTGAAAATCCTCCCTGTTTCCCCTATGTACATTTAATTTCATAAGTTAAGACATGCAGGGTATTTAGAACATGATGTGACATTTCCATATTGAGTCTTCTGTATGGTTTTACTGGCGAGTTAAACAAACATTGCTCCGAAAGAGAAGAAAAAGTATGCATAGATTTATCTTTTTCTAAATTGTATTTCTTTTTCTTCCATGCACTAATGGTGTGTTGGGCCTTCTGTCCTTTCCTTCTTTGGTCCATGTATGACAGATGGTTTAAAAGGGACATGCATTTTGGACTGAGCGATGCCAGCTAAAAGACAACGAGCCTGTCACTTTGAACTCGCTGGTGCAGCTTGTGAACTTTTGTCTGGCACCAGATTCTGCACGCTCTCATACCCAGCGCGGGGGTGGCGGCTGTTGGCTCCATGTCCTGTTTGCATTGTCAACCAGGTGTCAGTGGATTTTACAAGCTGTACTCTCCCTGAGCGTGAAACTTTAAGTAGGCAAATAAACAACAGCTATGCCAGCTCAAGCACAGTTTCAGTCTTTAGTTACAACGTGGAGGGGAAGTGGTAAAGTGTTTTTTTGTTATTATATATGTATTTATCTCATATTGTATTATATTTTAGTCATTGCATCTGGCTTTCCCCTCATCGACTTTGTGATTTGAGCTTGACAAGTCCACTGCACTTTGTCATGAACATTTTGTCTTGCTATATTTTCACCAGTCGTGAATATTTGTATGAATTTTTCTTCTAGGTCAACTCTTTTACTCTAAATCAGACTATGGACTGAGTAATCACAATGGGATGCATATTACTGATGCAGAAAACCAGGTTCGTTGTAGGAGTTTTGGTGAAGTTCAATAGATTTAAATTAAACATTGAAAGTAGTTAAACAATGCACCAAAATCAGTTCACAAAATTTGGGGTGCACTGTGGCAGAGCGGTTAAAATCACATGATTTCTCTGGGTGGAGTCTGCATGTCTTCCCCGTGTTACCGTGGGTTCTCTCCGGGTTCTCCGGCTTCCTCCCACCGTCCAAAGACATGCATGTGTTAGGTAAATTGTTAACTGTAAATTGGCCCTAGTGAATGACTGTGAGAGTGAATGGGTGTCTGTGTGTCTATGTCTCTGTGTTAGCCCTGTGACGAGTTGGCCACTGTCCAGGGTGTACCCCGCCTAAGGCCCAAAGGCACTGGGATGGGCTCCAGTCATCCGCGTTCCCTAATGGGAACAAGCGGTAGAAAATGAATGAATGAAAAAAGTTCACAAATACAAAAAAAATTATAATTCAAAAAGGTTTAGTTCAAGATAATCTCAGCTCAGCTCAAGTTGAAAGCGATCCTTTGTTCTATACACAAAGTTCAGTTCAAGCAAAAACTAAAAAATAATACAGTTCCCAAAGCCCTTATTTAGCAAGCTTTCTTTAAAAAAAAAATCTTTTTTTTTTTTTTTTTAAAGTTTAAAACAGGAAACACTGAACAGACACAAACCCAGACCAGATAGTGACATTAAAAACAATATAAACAACACAGAATAATTAAAATAAAAGCCCCATTGCGTTTAGAGTCGGTCAATTTCCAAATTAAGTCAAAGTTCTTCTATTTTTCTTATGTCTGTCATAATGTCAGTCCAGTCCTTGATTGTTGGTGATGTTTGATTCAACCATTTGTTGTGATGGCCTTTTATCCCTGCAGCCAAAAGTACATTCCAAAGGTATCCAATAATTGTGTCCATGGTAGGAGTTTTGAGGCCCAAGTACAGTGGGCCCCTAAAGTTCAAAGGGGTGGTCATGTCTAAAAATTGTGAACTTCATTCATTCATTTTTCAGTTATTGGGAAAACCCAATGAGTACCCAGTTAAAACACAACACAAAACAAACAACAAATACAGGATACTAAAACACAAATAAAACATTCAATAAAATTAACCAATTCATAAAATCATATTTATCAATACACTATGAGATAAAGTTATATAAAACAAGTGCACCGGCACTGCGGGTGGTTCTTGACCAGTTCTTTAAAATCATTAAAAGGCATAAAATGACTTAACTTAAAAAGTCTCTGTTTTGTTCCACAGGAAGGGAGAAAAGTTGTTGAAAGCCTTTTTTCCCGTCTGTGTTGATACGATAGGATTGAAAGATGAAAATGTCCTGAGACCTCGAACGGTGAAACCTGAACTGATTTGCAATAAACTTGATAAATAATTAGGCAAAATGCCAACTAGAGCCTATGCACAAACAAAAGGCAGTCCAATATTTTTGAGCGACAGGACAGTCCCAAAACACGTGATAGTGGTTTGCCTCCTGGCTGCCACAGTTTCCCCAACAGTTAGAAGTTCCTTGTGAATAAAGGGCACTTTGACATGGTGTTATGAAAAACCGTGACACAATTTTGCAGCAAAATTCCCTCCAGACATGTGATTTTGCAGTCCTCTACTGAGATGTACACACTATATATTTAGTAGATTAGTAATGCACTGATATAATTTTTATATTATTCCCCTTGAAATTTCTGATTTATTGGCCTTTAACAATTTCAGTCAGATGGTTATAATGGTGATTACTTTGTTTAATTTCTTGGTTATAATAACTCGACCGATCGAGACTCAGAATCAGTTCTATTTGGTACAAAATCTGGGTCATAAACGAACCAGTTTAAGATTCTAACATCTTTGTTTAGTCTGTTTTGATCAGCTCCTTCCATGTTGTAAGCACAGGTTTTACCCAGGGATTCTTAACTTCCTCCAAATGGCTCAACCGTTTGTCATCTGCCAGAAAGGCCTGTACAGAAACCCCCGGCACAACATCAATCTCAATATTTTTTGAGCTTCAAACCAGTCAAACCAGTACAGCAACGCTCTGATTTGAGCTGAAATAAATAAATGTTTCTGACAAGGCAAACCCTGACCTCCTTTTTCTTTTGATAACTGTAGCGTTTTAAATTGGATTCAAGGTTTCTTCTTATGGCAAGTTTAGTAGGAAGTTTAGGCTCAGACTCCTGCCCAGATGACCCGGCCCCAGATAAAACGGAAGATAACTTAAAGTGTCCATGTGCAGAAATGATCATAACAATCAGAATATTTTATTATAATTTATCATCCCCACTATAATGATTTAAGCTCATTCGGCACATCACATTAGACTGCTTTGACATCAGACTTGTTTTAAAAAAGTTTTTAGCTCAAATAGCCATCCCACTGTTAGCAATAATGGACCCAGCAGTCAATTTGCAAAACAAATGTGTTCTATAATATTATTTAATTGCGTCCTACAGGCTTTCAATTGTATCTGATCCGGGTGGGTGATAAAACAAGGATATCGACTAAGTGGGCCGCGTTTAGTCTTTATGAGAAGCTATCAATGAGAACACATTTAAAGTCTCATTGACACAAAAATATGTGTGTGATCAATCATAACTGATGTACTTGACTGTCTAAATGATTTCAAAGTGCAGTGAGTACTCAATATGTTTAATGAAAGTGAATTGTTTTCTTGTAAAAAGGCCATTGCAGTTCAAGCCTCATATATTATAAGAAGTTTATACATTTTCTGTATGCCTTAGTTGCCGTGGTATTAGTGATTTGCGCAAACATTTTATATCCTTGTGTATCCTTGTTTTGTCAATATAATTAGATTATTAAATTCAACCAGAAATTCCATCCTTTTTACATGGCATATATAATTAGGCATACACTATTTCTTATTAAAACAATGTTACCTATAGGCCATGAAAATAAATCAAATTTGGCATTTGAAAGATTTTTTTCCCCTCACTTTTATTAATTTTGTTAGTGTCTATTTTGTTATGTCTCCTCCTTGAACCGACACCTTAACGTGGTGGAGGGGTTTGAGCGCCCGAATGATCCCAGGAGCTATATTGTCGGGGGCTTCAAGCCCCTGGTAGGATCTCCCAAGGCAAACAGGTCCTGGGTGACGGGTCAGAAAAAGAGCGGTTCCCTTATGAACAGACAAAAATCATGGCCAATTACGTCGCCTGGATTGGCGTTATCGGGGCCCAATCCTGCAGCCAGGCCTGGGTTGGGCATCTAGTGGCCGGGCCTTTCCCCGCAGGGCCCTGCCGGGCACAGGCCCGATGTGGAGCCGCTCTCCGTGGACCCCTACCTGCAGGAGGATCCGTAAGGGGCCTCGAGGACCAGATCTCCGGACACAGAAACTAACTCTGGGGAAATGGAAGTCACCTCGCTCGGGGGGAAAGAGCCTGAGCTTGTGCGGGAGGTTGAGCGGTACCGACTGATATAGTCGGCCTCACTCCAGCACAGTTCGACAGATAGTCGAACCTCAGATTCAGGAGGAGCAGAGTGGTTTTCGTCGCTGGTCTTGAAACACTGGACCAGCTCTGTACTCTCCAATCGGGTGCTCGAGAGGTTCATGGGAGTTTGCCCAACCATTCCACATGTGCTTTGTGGATCTGGAGAAGGCTTTCCTCTGCAAGTTGGCTGGGCCCCCTTTGAGATAGGGTGAGGAGCTCAGTCACACGTGGAGGAGCTCGAGTAGAGCCGCTGTTCCTCCACGTCGAGAGGAGCCAGCTGAGGTGGCTCAGGCATCTGTTCCGGATGCCTCCTGGCCACCGTCCTGGGGAGGTGTTTCGGGCATGTCCGACCGGAAAAGGGTCACGGGAAGACCAGGAACCCTGGAGGGACTATGTCTTCTCGACTAGCCTAGGAACGCCTCAGGATCTCCCCAGAGGAGTTGAAGTAAGTGTCTGGGGAGGGGGAAGTCTGGGAGTTCCTGCTTGGACTGCTGCCCCGAGACACGGCCCCAGATAAGCGGAAGAAGATGGATGGAATATATTCTACAAACTCTTTTTTCCCCCCCCACATATTTTTCAGACATGATTAAGTCAAATAGGAAAAAAATATAAAAAAGCCAATTTCTTATTTTTCTTCCCGCCTCTTTCAGTTATATTAAAGTCACTCAACCTATTTCACTTGCTGTCAACACACCTGGAGCAAGAGCACCCAAGGGAGGCTATTCACTTTTTTAATCATAATGTCGAATGGTCCACCACTTTGGACTAATGTTGCATAAATTAATTAAAAGCATAAAATAATACAAAATCGAGTTAAGGGAATTATTATTACATGGTATTAAACTTCTCTTGGGATATGAATATTATATTATCCTCGATACAAACCGTTCTCTATGGGGATGTCATTTTCACTACACTACACTACATGTTATCTTGGAAACATGCGTCTAATGAACTCAGGTAGGTCCCAAAAGGCTGCCAAGAGCCACATATGGGTAAAGTAGATGCTCCAATTAGGAAGGGAAAGACACCAGTTTGAAATTCTGAGATGGAGTATAATGTGTTACAGTAAAACACAGGTGTACGTATGAGATCAACCACGTAAGGCACATTCAGATCCCATGTTGTAATGTCCTCTGTGCACCTGAGTAGCTCATCATTGTCACACGATTGAACAAACTGAAAATTCAATATAGTACAGTCCAACTATAATGGTATTGAATGCCTAAGCCTAAAATTAAACAGGGTTTCCTCAGTGTACTTTCCAGAGCATTTCCAGGAGATTTTTTTAGAATCACTGTCAACAAACAAATACTTACTCTACTTTTTCACACTGTTTTCTAATAATTATGTAGTCTAAGGCTAAAGCCGAATTTCACAAAATGAATTACATACAAAAGGTAACACACCAATTTGTTCCATTGTAGACAGAGATTCAGCTGTAGTCTTATTAACACTGTTTTTGAAAAAACAAGACGTTCAAACTTTCATCTAAAAGTCTTAATCTGTGGATCTAGTCTGAGGACTCTGGTTTTTATCCTACGTTGGGCTGCACAAGCCCTGCCCACCGGGTGGAACCTCCTGATACAAATAGATGAACAGGACAGGCTATCATCAGAAGGATCCATCCACTTATATAGATTCAATATGGGACTATATCCTTGGAGGGATCCTTTAGGATCAAGATTGTACGCCCTTCTGTTAGCTATTCTGGGTGAGTCCCATTTCTTTAGCCAGTATGCATGAATCATGTCAGGGCCCGGTGCTGTCCAGTTTTTCATACCCGAGACTCTTTCTTGGATGTCTGCCACTGAGATGGTAACTGGGTTCTGTTCAGGGAGGTTGCTGTGGTCCCCGCTTAGATCCACCAGCCACTTTGCGGTGTTATGTGTTGCCTCCTTTTCCCATATATGTTTCTGTTTTGGATCTGCTCTGCTGTTATTACCCTGCTACTGAGCAGACACTTTTGCTGGTTGAGATGCAAGCTGCTGGTGGATTCGTCTGGCTTCATTGTCTCTTGTGTACCTCTTAAGGCAACTGGCCAAGGCTTGGAGCCTTTGTGTGCTTCAGGTATGGGCATCTGGTTGTACCTCTTTTGTGCAACTAGGTCGGGGGCCTGTGGGCACCACTGAGCATTCTGCTTAGGACACACAAAAGACTAGCAAAGGCCCTGTCCAGCAGGGGGATATCTGGAACAGATTTCTGAGCCACCTCAGCTGGCTCCTCTCCACGTGGAGGAGCAGTGGCTATACTCAGAGCTTGTGATGGGTCGCTTGTACCGAGGAAATGGGGGTGTGTCAAATGCAGCCCTGCTACGAGGCTTGTGTCAGTTTGCAAAAAAAACACGTGACTGGTTCAGTATAGTGTCACTTTCAAATAAAAGCGCCTCGCAATGCGTCGTGGGTGTCAGTCAGTGTCAGATAGTGGTAAAGAGAATAACTTCAATTCAGTATTTCAGATTTATTAATCAAGTTTGTATTTCAGATAACACAGGTTTGTATTTCAGGTTTATTACTCCTCAGGTTTGTAATGTGTTTTAATATAAAGCGCCATCAGGATTGTATGAAGTCTGGATGAGGCGGCCAAGCGTTGAAGTAAACTATTTACCTCATAATCCTTGGCAATGCCTGGGTCTGGGAAAGCTCAAAATTAATCATTTGTTTGGGTTGGAAATGGTTTGACGTTAAAAGGTTTCTCAATTAAAGTTGAATTTCCCTTGTCACAATGTTGTGGTCAATGAAATCTTGCAATAGTTAAGTACTAATATAAAAATGCCTTCTATAAAAGGTCTGTGTGGCTGACTGGTGATGCATCCGTCTCGGGAGCAGGAGAACGTGAGAACGACGACAGATCAGGCCTTGTTGTTGTACCATGTGACACCATTTGTTGTGTTGGAATAAATATGCATCATTGGGTAGATGATTTATATTTTGTGTATTGGTGTTATCTTTCTCAACAACATTGGTTATTATTTGGTTTGGGACACTGTACTATCTTACATGCATTCAATTTTTTTGACCACAAGATGAGTGGAGGATACTCAAGTCTCAAATGGTTCTGGGGCTTCATTGGGCCATCACTACTCAGAGCTCCTCCTGTGTGACTCACCATCTCTCTACGGGAGCAACAACCACTCTGCATACGAAACACGCTTCCACTGCTTTTATCCGCCATCTTGTACATTCAGTTATTACAACTGCATGGATAAAAAGTACTATGGACAGTATGACATCTATTCATCTCCATGGAAATGGTATTTATTTTCTTAGAATGTCACTGTATAGTATTAAACTTATATCTATGGACACAAGCAAGTTGCACCATCACGCCAAGTTATAGGTCAAATGTGTTGAGAGGTACCCCTCATCGCAAAACAAAACCCAATAGGGATGAGAATACCGTTATCAAAGCATTATACTGTCACGGGTTCGTTTTAGGTTCCGTGAAAAATGATGGCTTAGTCGGTTATATTTACAGTCAGTCCCCGAAGCAATGGAAAAGTATTTACAGTGAATAAATGGCGACAATCAAACTAAGTATTTGCAGGATCCAAAAACTTACAGGAAAACCTAGGGTCTCACAGCAAACATGATATGGTCTGACAGCAAAAATGATATGCTCGCCTTGGCGCTATTCTTTTAAACCACCTAGCCCCTCCCCTGGGCAAACCAAATAAACAATTGATAGGGGTGAAACACAAAATGGTATAAATCAATTAAAAAAACACAAAATCATATGGCTCCTTTTAACTCAGACTAAAATTCCATAGCCCTCCATAGGCCTAGACAACAATAACTCGGGGAAACAATGATAAATAACAAAAATACGCATTTCATTGAAATAGTTGAGTCCTCTGGTCATGTGACCAGATCAAGCTCCAACTTGCACTCTCGGGCCATGAGAGAGCCGGGAAGGAGAGCCGGGAAGGCGAGCCGGATGGAGAAATGACGGGGCGGGTAGGACGCACCGTCACATATACGTATATTGATCTTGACTCAGTAAAATATAGGTATTCACATTGTGTATGTATACACACACATGCACATTTTAAGGCAAGGCTTTAATTTTAGATCTTTTGGGCCCATTCTTTCTTTGTTTTGTGTCAAACACACTGCACCAGCAGCAGATCAGGCATTTATACGTATATTTATTGAAATACCTTCACCCATAAGGTTAAAGAGGCACCGAGTACTAATTATTTAATAAAATTACCCCCAAAGTACTTGGTACGGTATCGTATTGATACACGACCAATGTGGTGTCCATATGTGTACAAAGCATTAGTTTTACTGTACCCTCTGAGTTTTATCATTAATGTAAAAAATAATACTAGTAAAAATAATGATTTAAAACATGCATCTCCTTCATCTCTCAACACTATTGCACATAAATGGCAAAAATATTTTGTAAACATACCTTTTTGTTTTATTGAGTGTATATTTTCAGAACTCATGCGGTATTTTCATTTCACTGCCTTTGGTGCTTGCAGGGGCCGAGGCTGAGAAACCCTTGATGCATATGGTTTCTACATAAGGGCTGTAAATGGGCAGACACCCACTGTGTGTTACACGTTAGAATTTTAGAACAGCTATTGAAACAACTCCTGTGCTTCTTTGTGCCTGGGGAAATATTGGGCTGTGATTACCTGCCCTTTGATTGGTGAAGGCCATTGAAGTAGCATTGAACCATTGAACTGTTTAACTTTTTTCTGTGAAATTGTAAAGCAATATCCCAGAAGTGATCTTTGTAGTGTGAGCATGCTGACAATTAGAAATAAGCATGTTTATTGTACACACTTAAACTAACCCATATCTTGATTTTAAACCGTGTTGTTTATCTAATAAAAGGAAAACAATAGGTCCACACAAAGTGACTTAAGTCCTCTCAATGTGAAGGGTTAAAGATTTTCAACAACTTTTAAGGTTAGGTTTAGGTTAGTGGATTAGTGGATTAGGGTTTGGTACAGGGTGTGTCATAAAATAGGGTTTATATTGATCAATAAAATCAGAGGTAGGACAAGTCATTGTATATTTTATTAAATTATATCCTCACCAAATAGTAAAAAAAAAAAGTGACCCTTCACCTGCATGAATCATTAGTATCTTCCTGTTGTATAGTTTTCCCTGTTTTAAAGATTCGTATTGTTTGTCCCAACTTTTCTTGTTCTAAAGCCATCGTATAAATATGCGATGGTGGAGATATATATAAATAAATATTGCTTGCACCATCTCTTCTAACTCATGGGATTATTTCATGTCACCAATGTAAGGCTGCAAAAAGTGGATGGAAAACTCAAATTACACACATTTGACCCTCACAAAGGAAACTGCTTGGTAAATATTGCCGGGGAAAACATCTACAATCATTTACATCTACAATACCATCCTATCAAGCCACTTATCAAGTCTGCTCAAGTACAGAAACAATCCATATCTATGCATCCACCGCTGTTCACACCCTATTTTAGTGTTCTGTTTTTCTTAGGAATGAATTATCAGAGTGCCCCAAAGGCTTATGAATCCACCCAGCGATGCTATCACCGACACCGTGTGAGGATCATAAGACGGTGGCAGCTTTAGTCCCAGGCCTCAGAGGCAACCAAGAGTCCCCGAGCTATTACCCTTTTTTTGCTTTGTTTTTACACTCTCTTGAAACAAATCCGTTATCAAGTTATACTGCTTACGTCAGGAATGAGGCTGATCCGTGATTAATCATGAGACTGGATCAACTTTAGTGAGAGAGCAGCTGCAGCGAATAAACAGACAACACTTTGTTCTGTAATAATGATGTTCAACTGTCATTTGTTTGTATTGCAATTTGTTTTAATGGACTCATTTTGGGGACGGGCACAGAGGATAAATGACTGGGAACATCCTTAATTATGTCTAAACCTGACTAACATAAGAGTGTTTCTGTTAGCAAAGTCATTTTAATAAATTAAACTAAATATTCATTGGCTTTCAAAAACTGCACATTTGCAGAATTAAATTAAGCTATTTTATATTGACCTTTAATGCACAAACATGGTGAGCATATTTTACATTTTAGTATTTAGTGATATTAGGGTCAGTAAAGCGGATGTAATTTAATTCTACTCCAAGTAGTAGTAGGTGATTCATACTTCTACTCAAGTAACAATACTGTTTGTTACTACAATATTCTTTTGAAGTATTTAGTTGAGTACAAATTATTGGTGCAGGACTTGCAAAAGAAAAGGGGGAAGTCATTTTAGTAAAACAAAACAAGCAAGTTTGTTATTACTTCTAAATATATTAGATTTTAATATAAAAGTAGAATTACTTTTGCATCTTAAAAGGAATTGAGAAAAATACTGCAGTCTATTCTTAGAAAAAAGCCATCAAACACAACACTTGAGTTATTATGGCATCCTTTCTTGTCTATTTATGTTTTTTTTTTTTTAAATATGCTGTCTCAGAGGGCCGAAATCAAGACACATATTTGATCAGCTGAAAGGTTTTGATTTCATATGTGGAGGACTTGCTGAGACTTGCCGTAGTTTGTTCTCCGTTTATCCAGCATAATGCAGAGATCAATGGGATACTTGTAGAAACACTGAAGTGGCCCGTGTTGTTTGGGACTCATCACAAATTGAGTCAAGAGTAGATTAAGCAGTTGAAGAGATCAGCATTCCTGCCTTAATCACTGGGCAATTGGACACTTTGAATGTGAGAAAATCATTGATGTACTTAAGTAGAATATTGGGTTTCACCGAATGTTCTTGGCACGAAAACAGCACCAATCAGGCATGACATTATGGACACTGTCTTACATGTGGTTTTGGGAATGTCGATGCAAACACAACAAACTTAATTACATTACATTTTGATCAGTTGTTTTCTTCTGTTCTAAAAAAAAAACAGAAGAGCAGGTTGCCATTAAATGAGAGCCAAATCTTCAGCTGTTCGTGCTCAGACCTGAAACTCACACTAAAGAGCAGAAATGTGATTTGGCAGCCATCATTCATCATTCATTTGAAGACTATAATCAAGTCTTGCAAGTTGAAGTCATTTCCGAAAAGCTTGTGTGGAGGTGGAAAAAGGAAATCCGGTTCTTGACTTTTAGCTGCATTTCCCAGTTTCATTCGCATTTCATTCTGCACTGACATAAAAAAAAAGACATCAACATGTAAGAAAACTTGTCTCTGCGTTAAGGTGCAACATAAAACAATGAATAATAAAAAATAAATAATAATAGCAACGTCTATAGAGTCCAATATGGCATGCCAAAAATAAGAATTGACTCATAAAATAAGGTAAAACATCTCAGTCTCAGAATGAACACAGACATTTACACACACATTTCCAGATGGTCAGAAATAGTGCAGAAAGTGAACAGTGCGTGAATAGTTTTGTTTGAGTATTGTTAAAATGGAACTCCTGGTCGCTGCACCAGGACACCAGCCGGTCCACCTCTGTCCTGTAGACGGACTCGTCCCCGTCTGGGATGAGCCCGATGAGGGTGGTGTCGTCCGCAAACTTGATCAATTTTACGGAGTCGTGGCTTCCCCAGCCGCATGCACTGCCTCCGATCCGTCAGGCAGTCAGTGATCCACCTGCAGGTGGAGTCAGGCACGCTGAGCTGGGAGAGCTTGTCCTGGAGCAGACTAGGGAGGATGGTGTTGAATGCAGAGCTGAAGTCCACAACGATTCTCCAGGTCATCCATTGGATCCGTCATGAGGCTAACCTGGCTAGTCAAATTTACCTCAATAGCTTGCAGGGCAGAGAACAAGTCTTTCAAGTTTGAAAGGTCCTTGCCGCGGCTTGGTTATCCATCTCATTGGTCTTTGAGTTTAGGACCAGCATACCAGCTAGCGCTGCATCAATCTTCATGTCAACTGCCTTTATGTTATCAGTGAGCTCCTACAGGGCGTGCCTTTGTGGTATCAGTGAGCTCCCACAGGGCGTGCCTTTGTGTTTATCAGTGAGCTCCCACAGGGCCACCATGATCATTTGGATCCATACCGCTGCTGTTCTTCTTCCGGAGCAGCAAGAGTTTGAGCTAGAGCTTCGCCTGTGGGTAACTGGGGTGGCAGAGCCCAGAGTCACAGCAGAGCCTGCAGTCTGAGCTGTAGCATTTTTCATCTGGCTCTTGGTGCTTTTCCTCCTGCGCGATCCATTTGGCATCTTCAGAATGAGTTTTCAATGCTCCCATGCCAATATGGATGATCTCCCCAGGTGAATGGGTGATTTAGACGAATATCTCACTTAGATTCAAAAGCAACCTGATGAAGTGCTCTAGGCTAAGCTGCAATCTTGAACCCCATTAATTTATATTTTTCCGTATGTAATTTTCAACGTAAAACCAAGATGGCACCGCAGACGGATGCCCTGGTGTTTCAGTGCGCTCAGGAAAGTCACAGCTCTCCAGCCCCTCCTCACCTTGACAGACTCCCCCATCACCACCGTGGACTCCTTCCTCTTCCTGGGCACCACCATCACCCAGAAGCTCAAGTGGGAGCCCTCCATCAGCTCCCTCATCAAGAAGGCCCAGCAGAGGATGTACTTTCTGCGGCAGCTGAGGAAAGCCAAGCTGCCAGTGCAGATGATGGTGCAGTTCTACACGGCCATCATTGAGTCCATCCTCACCTCCTCCATCACCGTGTGGTACGCTGGAGCCACAGCCAGGGACAAACTGAGACTGCAGCGCATTGTGGATCACAGCTGACCCTTCTCACCCTGGACATGGACTATTTGAACCACTCCCCTCAGGCAGGAGGCTACGGTCAATCCAGAACCTCCCGCCAGAACAGTTTCTTTCCCTCTGCGGTTGGACTCATGAACACTTCTTAGCACCTACCACTTTAACTATTATTGAATCAGTAACCACTCATTGCACTGTTCACTTCTGCACTACTCCTGTAAATTTAACTGTAACATTTCTTATAAGTAAATTTGAATTGTTTTTCATTAATGCATGGCTTATTTGATCTGATTCAACACAAACGATGTCATGCAGACACAATCGGTTCTCCCCTCGCCTTGTTTGATTGATCTGTTTGGGCTCATATATCTTCTGTCAAAGGTCATGACCTTACCTGAGTTGCAGAGTGACAACTGAGGGGTCAAAAGTCGCCACTTTTACACATGCGGGCCCGGGCCACCCGTGGTCAGGTGTTCCAGGTGACCAAAGATGACCCCAAGCTAGATGCAATCATGATCCAGCAAGTCAAAACAGCCTCAGGGGAGAGCAAGAGCAGCTGGAGCCAATATGTCACTTGCAAACTGGGTTAGGGGAGGTGATATTGTGACAACAAAGTGTGGACAAGATATAAAAGAGAGTGCAATAAAGTATATAGTGATCAAATAAACTAAGTTATCATTAGTTAGTATTTGCTATTTGATCACTATATTATCTCTCTCTGTCTATATAGATAGATAGATAGATAGATAGATAGATTGATATATATCTATATATATAGATATATATCTATATGTGTATTAGTGCCAATACAACCTAAAATACTTCAAATGTTACTATTTGACAATTTTCAAACATCTCAAAACTCTCTGGAATGCACAATGGCTATTGTCTTT